>JAWWUD010000064.1:0-555000 GCA_033964015.1 Scolanthus callimorphus
AAACAATATTTTACGAACGAGCGCAGAGCGAGTGAGTAAAATATTGTTTGACACGAGAAAATAAAATCGATATCTTCAAGCCACCGTGTAATATTCTTTTTTATTATTGATAAGAATTGACATCACTTGGTAAAGTCGAAAGTGTTTATTTGTGAAGTGCTAATTTCCCTTTTGTGTGTTGCTGTAGCTTTCTCTGCCATAGTTCAAATAAGTTTTACTCGTTAGAACTAGAACAAACTTAGTTTTGTGGCTTAAAACTCGAGTGACCGAGGCGAGATTTCACTGCAGAGGGTTGTCCAAATACACTGACAATTTAATGCAAGGCATTGTCTAAAACAATGGAGTGCAATGGAGTGTATTATAGAACGAGGCAATACAAGGGGGGAACAATACCATGCATAAATTTGTCAGAGTAATGGACTAGTATGGAGATATGGAAAATACGAGTGTTTCATTTTATAACACCAATGAAATACTAGGTGATCTCCCGCGCGAAAACTTGATATCTTCACACGTGAAAATATCATGTTATTTTCACATGTGAAATATCACCTTGCCTTTGCTGATGCTCGATTTTCAAGCTTACTGAAATTTGGTATTTCATTGATGTTTATATAATAACAGAACATTACATGACCGCTTGGAGTACAAATTTTACCTTCTCGTGTTAAAAATTTATCTCACGAGTGAGCGCAGCGAAAAACACTGGCATCCATATAATATTTAACAAATTAACAAAATACAATTATTGAAAAAGAAAATGAAAAAAAAAAGAAAAGAAAAAGGAAAGAATTGCCAAAATTTAGATAGACAAAATACGAGAGGAATATTATTATGACATTATCTGTTAACTTTTTTTTTTCAGCTTCCCGCCCCGATTAGCTTTGTAATGTTTGCGGGTTGATGATTGATACTGTAATATGTTTTATAATTGGAAATATAGAAATATTCATATCAGAAAGTTCCCGTTGAAATGTGTCGTTTTCTAAACTTCCTTATATGGAAGTTTTCTACTTACGATATTTGGAAGTCCAGAAGTTTTTCCTAGCTTATATCTTGCCCTAAATTGTCAAAAAGATCGCCAAAACTTGCAGGTTTGGAGAGAATCGCTGTTCGTGTAGCCGCCATCTTTATTTCGGCCCCACGGGCCCGAAACTCAAACACAGGTAGCCCGCGTCACGCACGGGTTGGCCAAAAAGGACACATTTATCTTGATATGATTATTGTATTGTATTGTATTGGTACCCCAACCTTTACGTTATGAAATTTTGGTTTCACTCCATCATTGTCCCTATTCAGGACACCTTGGGATCCTCCGAACCTTCCAAAAAGTCGGCTCATCTCCAGTGTAAGAACTCACCAGCTGCGTCACAAAGCTTTCTTTGTTTGGTAGAACGAAGTTGAACCAATCATGATTAAATAGTAACTAAACACAAAGGTGTCCTCGGGGAATGGTTTTTACACTGGAGATGACCCAAAAGTCCAAGGGCGTTATTATTGGAAACATCTGTTCACCGATTGTCGCTCATAGTCCTCTGTCGATTGCGCAACCAAACATTAGTAATGCTCCCCTACAAATGACCCCAGCCACCACTTTCAGCATTTGGACGCCTTGCCGTTGATTGTTTGGGACCTTTTTAACAAAACAAAGTCTGGTAACAAATTTATTGTGGTCTTTACGGAAGCCCTAACAAGGCGGGTACACGCATTTGCTGTCGCCTAATAGAGAAGATTTCGTATGACTGGGAAACGTACCACCACAAATTGTTCCGCGCCGCGACCTTGACCGTACCCGCGACGACGCGATTTCATTGGCGATTTCATTCCATCTACAGCAGGCCAGGTTCCGTACTGCCACCGCGACAGTACCCGCGACGTACCGCGACACTTTTTCACAGTCAACCAGCGACTCTCGCTCATAGAACCACCGTGTTTAAATAAAAACTCACTACTACTACTACTACTACTATTACTATACCACTACCACTACTACTACTACTACTACTACTACTACTACTACTCATACGAATCTGCTCTATCGATGCTGATACTGATACCAATTTATTAGTCTATAAAATTGTCTTCCTTCATGGCGCACCTACCACTATTTTATCGAATCGAGGGAAATATTTTCTTTCCAAGCTCGTTAAGGAAATCTGCCTTATCTTAAATTCAAAAAAGGAAACACTTCCAGCTATCACCTCCAACCAATGGCCTTACAGAACGTTTCAACAAAGGTTTGGCTCATTCATTATCCATGTATGTTGGTAAAGATCAAACCGATTGGGACAAATTTTAGATAGAGTTGTCTTTGCTATAATACAGTCCATTCGGTTACCATGGAACACCATTTTACGTACTGTTTTGGAAGACAAGCAAAACTCCCTTCATATGGACAAGATGTCTCTAAGTCGTTAGCTAGTATGCGCAGACACTAATCATCGTGTATCTTCTCATATTTACGGATGTTTAGTGGATTTAAAGTCTATTGACAAATACAAAGTAGGGAATAGAAAAAATGTCATTCATTATTTTGTACAATGTTTCAAGTCACTCCTCAAGCTTTAGGACACAATGCAGACTTGTTCGGTTTACACTGCTTTCCCGGTTAGGCAGTGCAACTTCACTTGTACAGAGTATACCACATAATTAGGGACGTGTCATTATTTACCGGGGGGGGGAGGGCTCCCATTTTTTTTCAAGAAGGCTAAAAAAATTAGGACCCTCCCCTTGAACATAACAAAAAAAATGTGACCCTCCCCCAGTCATAGGTAAAAAAATTGGGACCCTCCCCCATGCAATTTATTTCTAAAACCTGTTAGATAGACTATTGTGTCCAAGTGATGTATGTCTCTTTCTTTCTTTTCTCTTATACAGAACTACTTTTTTCTTACTTCTGTCATGCACCAGTCAATTGACATCACGGCCCCCCAATTTAACATTCACTAAGTGTTAAATGTTACTATTTTCCCCGGTCACCAGGGACGTTGTTAAGCTCCAGGCCCCGGGGACACTTTTGCAACATGGCGAAACGCGCCTTTATGTTGATAAACGCATTTCATCAAGCCTCCAGAGAAAGATAAACTTTTATTTTCTGCGTGTAGTAAAAAAGCCTGTTGGTTTTTTCTTCACGCGCTACAAATTATCATGATTCATGTGCGTGAAGCGCAGCCCAAATCGAATTTCTATGCAGCTTGTAACGTCGAACTCACTTCTTTCGAACATATTGACTGCCAACCAGGCGTATCACTGGAGGGCTTTTGGGGGTTTTCATTTGTCCTTGCCAGATACCATGCGTGTAACGGACATTCGTACGCATTCCATTTAGCGCCACAAGCGTATTGTTTTCTTTGGGCAGTTCTCTACACTAGATTAGATGTCATTCCTTATGCGCGCGAAGCGCGCCGAAATTTTCAACATAATGAGTGAAATAAAACTAGAAAATGATATAGAACTCGTTGCAGGGAATCTCTCTTTCAAGGCTTCAGGTTTCGAGAGATCCTTTCACTCGCCCAAAATGAAGTGATCCCTCCCAAAATCCTCCGACCTCGTTCCTTAAACCAATATATTTTCGCACGATAATCGAACTTCTGGCTCAGCGTTTAATTTCCCGTTAATGCCCCGTTGAATATTCCCGCTATAGAAGGTCCGTGTTAAATTCCCTGCCCTTCCGTAGATTATGTGTTGAATCCCCCCTGCCTGACCGCGTTACTTTCCCGCCCTGTCCCGGGGGTGGGGGCCGGGGGTGTCAATTGACTGGTGCATATATTATTCATCGCCTCGATTATTTACGTGAGGATGTTTATAATACACAGGTAAAATACAGTGATCCTGTTTATTAACGTAATCCCACATCTCCCGTCCCCTGTTTGACCTAGTACTGTAGACATTTTACAGAAAAACGGGCTCGCATATCCTTCGTTGCGCGTGATGAAGCGTGCCCAAATTTTGTTCATCGTTTGTTTGTTTGTTCATCGTTTTTTTGATTGTTCATCGTTTTTTTTTGTTTTTTCATCGCATTTCATCAAGCCTCAGAGAAAGGGTAGATGAACATGTTTTGTGTATGGCATAGTAAAAAAAAGCCTGTCAGGAAGTACACCACCTCAACTATCTAGGTTAGGTTATATTATTCATGCGCACAACTGCGCTCCGCAAATGACGAAGTTATTAATATTCATGTGCGCGAAGCACGGCCCAACGGACGAATTTATGCTTGTAACGTCGAAAACTCACGCTTACCTAAATGGTCTTCTTTCAAACATATAGTGACTTGCCCTCCCTGCCTATCATTTGCAGGGAAATCTGGGAAAGTTTATTTACCTTGTCAAGATAACTTGTTCTTGTCAACGGTAGTGTCCTCATGGCCAAATAGTATATTTGTCATTTTTATGCGCGCGAAGCGCGCCGAAATTTTTATGGAGAAGTTGCTGAAATAACCACTATCGCCATTGGTATTACCCTCTTCATCGTTCAAATGTTGCTGAAAAATTATGACCTCCCCTAAATAGGAGTGAAAAAAATTTGGACCCTCCCTTTAGACACGCGAAAAAATTAGGACCCTCCCCACAAAAATAGGAGCCTCCCCCCCGCTAAATATGACACGTCACTTAAGAGTGAACAACTCCGATATGGTATTCGTGAGAGATGACTGTTTGAATCGGATCTAGCGGAGGACCATGTTAAAGAAACTACATCTCGCAGGCTTTTAGTAGATATGCTCATTGTAATCATGTGCAATAAACCAGCGTAACGATGCCGTGTTCATACCTGAACCAAGCTGCCACACGTTTAAAAAAACGATAACTGTGATGTCTTTTATTAATAGTCATGCGGGAAGGAAAGGAAAATATTTCTCATTCGGATGAACTGGTGAAGGAGAATAATGGTGTCCATTCGTAAAAATTTACAGTCCTCTTTTAAGCGGCTACCTATTAAGCGGCCACCCTCTGTTAAGCGACCCTTTTCAAAGTTCCAAAATATTTGTCACACAAGTACTGTATTTTAATACCTCTATTTAGCGGCCACCTCTATTTTACCTCTATTGGAATGCACCCACGAAAACCAACATTTATTGGTTAGAAAATTGACTCTTTTCAAATAGATGCATAAGTTTCAATGCGGCAATAAGTTTATCACCAAAATGAGACTTGAACAATGTACGCCGTATGTAGTGGTTTTGCAACTGCAGTTTTCTTTGTAGAAATTGTACCGTAAACCCCAAAACGAGGTTTTGTTTGCCCGTGCATCGCATCTGCCTAATTATAACAAAAATCCTGGTGCAAGCCACCCTAACTAAGCCCAAGGGGGGGGGGGTACTTGGATATAAAAATGACGGAGGGGTCCGACGGAGCTCCAAATTTGATACCCAAAAAAATACTGGCCATAAATTTTATACCTAAAAAAATACTTGCTCCCAAAATTTTGATACCCAAAAAATACCAACTTTTTTAGCCTAAAAAGATACCAGCATACACATGATAGCCGTCCCATAATGTTTCCGAAATAGCTTCAGCTTAAGCAAAGGCAGTATCTTGATGATCAACTATTGTAGCCTGTCAAACGTTTCATCCCCAAAAATACCCACGGATTTTCAGCCCTCAAGAAATACCTGGTAAAATTTTCAACCCAAAAAATACTTTTACTACAAATTTCATACCCAAAAAATACGTCGGACCCCCCGTCATTTTTATATACCGAGTACCACCCTGGGTAACTAAGTCAGTCGCGATATTCTATTCAAACAGTATGAAGCGGTTTTGAGACCAAAACTAAAAACGCTCAACTGAATAGCTCAGTAAGTTTTAAGTCATTCAGGTCATTATTCCATTTCAAGTCATTTTTTACCTCCGTTCGATCTAGTATTACCTTAAGAGCAAGTTATTGCACCTGATGTAATTGCGCATGGTGATACAAATAACAGCACCTGATAACACACCTGATAAAATCTGTGATACAACCTATCATTTCAACAACCCTTTTCTTTAAAAATGTTTTGGCTGATTTCAGATGTGTGTCGAAAACTAAACACACAAAATAAGACTATACTTAGCCAATCAGAAACAAAACCCATTTATAATAACAAAACCATCCAAACGAAACGTTAAAAACATATCGACCAAACCGAGAAAATTATTGCACGCTCAATTGAAAAGGGGCTGTACGTTATTTATAGCTGAGGCATGTTTTCAAATTTGGACCGCCTGTTATTGCGCTTGAAGCAATTTAATTAGTACCCTTAATCAATTTTACAGTTGGAGCAGGGTTTCATAAGTAGGGGCGGTCCTCTGATATATTATTCTTGACAAGAAACAGCCCGTCACTTCGTGACGCTAGAAGACCCAACCTAAGTTCCCCCTTCCATAAAACTGCTGATTTACATTACTAATGACCTCCCTTTTTGTGTGTTTGTTTTGCACTGGTCTCCCTGATTTTGGTGGAGAAAATGACGCACGTGTGTGTGTCTTGGTGAGTCAGTCCGGTTCTCAAATCTGTCTAAGAATCCGCTAAAATTGAAAGGCAATTTGACAGACCTAGTTATTTTTAGATTGGAACCACCTGTGCTGTTTATTTACGCTTGAAGCCAGAGCAAAGGCTTATAAAGTAGGGGCGGTCCTCTGATACATGTGCTTGATGAGGCATTTTGACAGACTTAGTTATTATTAGATTGGTATTTACTCTTGTTTTAATGCCGCTGCGGTCACGTATATTACGAATAACAAAACCAGAGAACTTCAAGAAATCAATCCTTGCACGTGCATTTCTTGCAAATGACAGGCGTCTGCAAAGGTACTAATAAAACGAGGTCGACGAACAGCTTAGAGATAAAATCGTGCAGTGTCACTGCAAGTGCAAATTTTTCTTGATTTTACAATTTATTAATAGTTATCAATAATTTTTATTGATGCTTTCTGTATTTCCGAGCTATCAGAATGCAGTTCATGTTACCTAAAATATTCCGAATTCAATTAAAATACTTGCCTTTGCAGAAGTAAAAGTTGTAATTGATTTTGAGTCTAATCAGGGAGGGAAACCATTCTGATACTTCTTCTAAGTGTTTAATGCTGCATTCGGCCAACGCCTCGTGCAGTATTAAAAAAAATATCGTTCATTGTATGCCAGCGCGTGCGGTATTTGTCAACAACACTCAAAAAAGTCTCTAACCCATAAGTAAACTCAAAATATACAAATAATTTCGATACTGCGGATTAAAGTGACTAAAATGGGGAGTCTGGCAGATAAAGCAAAATGAGGCCATTTCTACGTGATAATGCACGACTAATGGCCTAGAAGCATTAGATAACAGGTTTCTATATGTTGGCCCGTGAATGCCTTATAAGGCTATTATGTAATACTAGAGGGGCCAATGGAAACTTCTCGCAAATAACGTTTTATCATAAGATACAGGGTATATATAGTAGCTAATACTGCCTGTACAGTTATCGGCTCTGAGAGTGTTAATACCAAGTCAAAACAAGAAGTTTTGAAAGGTAAGATAAAGAGAATTTGTCAAACCCCACTCTAGTGTCTATTATCAATGCTGCCTTCTAATTGATGAAGTACTAGTAAGCTATAACTTAACCTACTGCTAGTGATATTACTTACAAAATAATTAAGATAGTTATGTTCATGCATGTTCTCATTGGTAAGAAAGGTGTGTTGCCATCACACTGTATGACGTCATTGAAATTTGTCGCATTTTCCCGCGTTTGTGGGGTATTGTGTTTTTTGGGTTTCTCGAAGGAACAAAACAGTTTAAAAATTTTCACCATAAAATCAAGTTTCGATGAAGTTAGGTTTAATGACTTATAAAAAAAGGATAACTTCTGACTTCCGAAAATACGAAAGCTTTTTAAAGCTTTTTATCTGTACATTAATTCAACGTGACGGAATACAGTGTTTCACACATGGTCTCATCTATAACTAGCATGCGCATAAATTAACTTTCATTACAAATCGTTAAAAATTTGGGAATAACACGCTGATTTGCATTTCTTACCTCATAAAATTAGTAGAAAACACGAGCAGATGGCTTTTGTTGTGTTTTAAGTTTAAATTTAAATATTTGAATTGCACGCATTGCTGACCTCAGTAAAGGAATTCAAACTACATCGTGAATGTTTTTGTTTGGAAACGAGTGCTTTTCTCGAGCCGAATGAACGCTCTACTACCTTTCGGTTTCGGTTATATGAGTCTTTTTTGGAGGGGGGGGGGGGGGGGGGGGGGGGTGGAGTACGAACTCTCTGAGAATGTCTTCTTGCAACTGGGGCAGGTAATTCAGCTGTTGCTGGCCTCCATTACTTCAGATGTTTTAGAAAAAGTGTTCTCGGGTGTTGGCTGATCAACGACAGTTGGTGTACATATGGCCTCGGCAGGTTGCAGCCACAATAGGGTTGTGGTCAATTCGAATCGGGGGGGGGGGGGGGGGGGGCATTTTCTCAGTCATGCTCCTCACTTGTCTCGGAGCGCAGTTGTTTAACACTTGATCCTTTTTGGGCGGGGGTGCTCGTCGACCTTTTAGGGTTTAAAATTAGGCCTCTGGTACCTTTTAGGGAGTAAAATTCGAAAACGTACAATCTTTTTCCAGATAGGTACCTATAAGGGGTACGTTCTAGCAAATCAAGCAAATCACACTTGTTGGTAGCCTGAATTTCAGACGTATTTTCCCTGGTAAAAAATTACGAGGGAAATCAACTAAGCGACGCCATGTTGGTACCTTTTAGGGGTAAAAACGAAGTTCCCGACGAGCACCCCCGCCCCAAAAATAAGGGAGTCCTCCCCGGGGTTGGTCCACACATCCAACCGAAACTAGTTTTTTTGGCTACCACATCACGAAATCCCGACTTTACGGTAGCGTCTTTAAGGCGTAAATGTGACGTAAAGGCCACATTTACATACCTTTACGCAGCCTTTGCATTTGCGTAAATGTAGGCTTTACGCAATGGTTACGCTCGGCGTAAAGGTGTCGTAATGAGACAAAATATCGCCGCCTTTACGCTTGCGGAATGCTGCGCGATCTTGTTCTTTACGGAGCTTTACTGACTGCTTCGATATCCGTAAAAATGATATTTACGCAGCACGCATTGCGTAATACAATGTTTACGAAAGCGCAAAATGTGCGTAGCTCAAGCGTTTACGCAGCTTTGCGTTCATGTAATGTTATTGTTTGGCACCCTTGCTTTAAGGTTTCTTGCGTCAATGCGAAACATTTCGACCCGCGGACGTATTTATCTCAAGACTAAACGCGATAATACTTCTAGAAGTGTTAAAAAACAAGCGGCAACACTTTGCGCATAAATACATTTTATTGATAAAATAAAACGATTTAATAAATCTGTACACTTTTATATAAAACTAATATATACAATATGGGCGTCATGCCTTTCATCTTGAACAGTAACAACTTCTTGTCTTTTTTTGCTTTTTGTTTTCACTTTTGTCTGCGTTTTTAATAAAATACATGATTAAGTGGTTTTCATCAGACCGTTAAATAGACTGACTACTAGTTTTTGGTTCTTTGTATTTCTGCAAGTGCAAGTGGCCTGCTTGAACCACCGAAATCTAAATGAGCTCGATTGCACTTTTACCATATATAAATCGAGTAGATGTAGGGATAATAATACATGGTTATTTTTTTTATAATAAAACATAATTTGTTGTATGGCCGGGGACTCCCATATTTTTTGGTCGTCGGAGATGTTAGTCGGAAATTTCAGTTTCACCCCTAAAAGATACCAAACATGGCGTGGCTCAAATAATTTGTTACCCTAAAAGATACCCTTATGTGCCAAGTAGGCGCGCAGGAGACAGGTAACCCGATAAAAGATACCCATCAAGAAATCTCCGTGTTTGACTAAACTGCCGCCTTTAATGTTGTCTAATTTATCGTTTTCTCATCGACTATTCTCTCTTTCTTGTACAGTTTTTAAAAGGACATATTTCGGCCCTAAAAGATGCCAATCTCCCTAAAATTTATTGAAGATCAAGATCACCCAGGGATAAAAGAGACTACAACCCCCTTGATTTTAACCCCTAAAATTTACGACGATCATCCCCGTCCACCCCCCCCCCCCCCCCGGGGTTGCATGTCACTTTTAAATAATCTGGCTCCCTAATGGTCCATCCAGAATTACAAATATTCTATTTAAAAAAGACCACTTATTTGCTTGACTCCTACTTTGATGTGGGAGTACTGGACGCCAGAGGCTTTACAGCCCAAGTTACTACCTCATTTGGCCTCTCCCTACTGGAGGGAGTATTTGCAACATATCGTGCCTTTGTGTTGCACTTGCCCTTTCTCCCTGTCCGCTTTTTGTACTCTCTATCTAGCTTTTCCTTCAGGACAGACAGCTTTCCGTTTCCCACGGCAACTTTCTAACTAAAAGAATTGGAGTCTCGCCATCCGAGTCAACAGCACTTTCCTCGCTGCTCATATAATCCATGCTGCAGACCTGCAGCACTTTCCGCTTTCTGTCCTCTGGTGTGTCCTTGTGCATGAAGTTTTCAGCAACCCATAATCGGTGTTCAAGTTTCTATAGAAAAAAAGACACAAGGATATAAACGCTTATTATTTCATTATGCACTGAGAGTCTCCTACATGAGAAATTCAGGGGTGCTCAACAAGAAAAATGAAATTCACCCCTAAGACATAGCAAAAGAGGGCATGGCTTTTGAAAACAAATTCACCCATAGAGATTGCAAAGACAAAGCTATGCTATTGTATAATAATGATAATAATAATATAAACGGAGGTTTATTGACACAACAAAAATTTTTAAATAAAAATGATATAATGATACAAATGTTGCTCTGGTTGTTGGGGACATTAGGCTACAAAATTTGATTTTCACATTCTTTTTACATATTCACAACTTGTTATCATTAAATTAATTTACTGTATGAAGGCCATAACAGGAAAAAAAAGCTGCAACTAAAGCCCTCTGTCCGACACTTGGAAGAGGGAAGCTGTTTAATCGCTGCACAAGTTGCAGCTATCCATTAGCATTCTTTTGCGTGATTGGAACAAGATGTTGCAGATGAGAAAAGGGAATGGCAAGCCTTGCCTTTTAGATTTACGACATACATAAAGCCTCCAATATTAACCTTGCACTTGCAAGATCAGATAAAAAGATAAAGATCTGATGGGAGTCCATCTCTGGGCCTCATTCCTGGATTGAACACAACATTTCTTCAAGGTGACCTCCATGGTCTAATATTCATTCATCTAATTGTTTGATTTGGCACAAACCTACCTCACTCTTCCTTGCACGCCTCCTGCAGTACGTATTGTGGCTCACAGGATTGTTGCGGCTGTCTCTCTTTTTCTGGTCTCTCAAGGATCTCCAGTATATTCTGGCAGCCTCTGCAGTTACCACAAGAACAAAAATACATGAGATAGGTCTGATGCGATTCAATCTTTGTTAGATTTGTAAATTCCACAATCTGCTATATGGGTTATCTTTTCCTAAGAGTGGCCCTGGCTATTTTGATAACCAAGAAGATGTCTGAAAAACTTGCTACCAGTTTTTAAAGAGTTTTTGATACCCATTATCAAAATATTGTAAAATTTAATATGCAACGTTTCGGCGTTGCGTATTAAATTTTACAATATTTTTTGCATGCCTTTGCATAAGCAAAACCGCTCTTATTTAGATTATCAAAATACATCAATAAAATACTCAACAAGCAAATAAAAAAATACAAATAACACCAGATTAGCTACTAAAAAATCATATTACTTTGCCAGAGATAAGAAATAATTACCGGTATGGCAAATTCTGATAGTCAATTTAATCTGGAATTAATTCCAGGAATGAATTTCCTTTCTGAACAAATATGAAAATTAAGTTTTATTACTTTCTATAACTGAATTTCCTCTCATTTATATTTAACCAGTAGTCACTTTTCATTGAGCTTTTGACACTTGCTTGCTTTGTTGTTTGTTTCTTGTTGTTTATTGGCTCTTTGTATTTGCTCGTCTAGCTTGTAGTATTGATGTTTTTTGCTCTACATTTAAAATGTTTGGAAAAAATATTACCCTCCCCCACTAAATAATGACCACTTCCTGATGTAAGAAACAAAAGTAAGCAGTGTTAGCACTTCAAAGAACTGATAACGTACTGTACATAGCACTTGGAAAAGAACAAACCTTTGAGTAGAGATGGCGACCAACGGCAGCGGTCCTCCCCTCCTTGGTCAGCAATAACTGCAGTTATTACCTTGTCGCGAACTTCTTTATATTTGGAAGAATCTGGTCTGTTGATCAACAATAATATAGAAAATATTGTGGAATGTTAATAAACCAAGCAATTTGTGTTTGAAATGGTAGGGATGAACATCTGAATTCCCAGAAATGAACCCTAAAAATACCTACATTTGTATCTTCCTGGGATTGACTGATATTTTGATGTATAAGGCCTATAGTTTTGCCAATAAGTTTTGTGGTTTTTGTGTTTCTTCACAGTTTTGGGGTCTCACACTTGAGGCTGGTTTTCATATGTCAGGGATGATCGACGATGGCTTGTTTCCAGTCTGCCCCATTCAGTTGACATATGAAAACAGGGTTTTGAGGACGATCGGCCAACGTCTGGAATGCAATTGGGAAAATAGAAACTGTTTCTATTTTCCTTATTGCATCCCAGTTAATCGCCGATGTTGCTGACAATTCACAATATGCATTTTCATAAGAATGGGATTGACAGGGATGGTCAGGAAACCACGGATCGCCGATCATTCCCGACGGCTCCCGACATATGAAAACCAGTCTTTATGTGTGATCAAAGTGGATGTTGTCAAGGATTTTTATGCACTGTTCCTTGACAACATTATGAACTCGCCTTAACAACGTAAGTTTAAGACAACAAAACTGTTGAAGAAACATAAAAATACAAAATTTATATAGCACTGAAACATTCAAACTAATACACAAAACTATAGTTTGTCCACGCCCAACTGAAATGTGCAGGACAACAGGCATCCTACCTGCCAGAAATATATGCAATGTGTGTTTCCAAAAAATATCCCTACCCCCACCACTAAAGGGATTGAAAATTCCAGAGGGTGGGGTGGGTCAATTTACCTGATCTTCTCCATACAAATACTGTATTTTTCTTAAGAAATTCCAGAGGGGTGTCCTTTCTTAACGTCCCTTCCGTGGGGGGTATGGATATTTTTTGGAAACACAATTATCTAAGGCGACCATAGCTTTGCTGTAGCTGATAAGAGTTTCTGACATTGAAGAACACCTGGCTGATATTTTACCTTTCATCTTCTACAAAGCCTTTGAAATTTTCATCCTCCTTTAGAAGAACCTTGTACATGCTGCGAAAGTCATTCTAGAAAGATATAAAAAAAGAAACTTAGCCTGGAAGTTAACCTTAATTTTAATTATAGACAGTTCTCTTGAGTTGTTTGGGAATGACAAGCTTTGTCTGAAATAATTTTATCTTCAGTGGGCCAAAGATTACTCCTCAAATGGCCCAGTTTTTTCACTGTATAAAAGTGTTTGAATAAAGCCATGAAATAAAATACAAACACCCTCGTCAAAATACATGATATTCACTCACTGGACTTTTTGTTTCTGAAATCAAAATTTTTCTTCCAACATGGATAATTATCCATCTAATGCAGCCACCTGAATATACCTAGCCACCTTTCAAATGCAAGACAGACTTGTGAGCAAGATGCGAGTCGAATTCCAGTCATTTGTGACGTAAAGATATGCTAATGTGCAATTATCTGGGCGCCACGTGAGTTATGCACATTTTGTGTCGGAGACAAAACCGAAGCCGTTTACATCCACTCTGTTTTAGATAAAGAAACATTCAATTTCTGTTAATCAGACGGCCTACATATTATATTATCCTTAAACTATGTTATCATTATTTCTTTTTGCGAATTTAGCTATAAACGAATGGATAAATAACAAGTCAACAAGCCCGCTGTGAAGACATGCGTACGTGAGAAAAATAGCTCAATTGAGGACGTATATATACTTACACTGCACTTTCTAGGCATCTTGACTTTTCCCTTTCGCTGTGATGGACGAGATTCCTCGGATGAGGACTCAATTTTCTTGCAAAGCACGTCCATCCGTTCGTTCATTGTGGTCATGCTTTCTCTGTGAGTGGTGTTCATCTCGTCTAACTTTTCGCGCAGCATTCGGTTCTCCTCGAGCGAACGGTTAAGGAGGGAAGCACAGTCATCACCAAAATCGAAAGCCATTCTAGCACTAGCAAATGCAGATTAAAACTGAAGAACTTTAACACTACTTGAAGAGTAAAAACCTGAGGTGAAAAGGCCAAGCGTTCAGATGCAAAAGGTTCTGCGTCTACACAAAGCTGTGCCGCCGACGCTCTAAAATACGCTGAAGACATCACACACGTGGCAATACTTACTCTTGATTGGACATCTAATGTAAACAAGGTCAATTATTGGCTGACCTTTTCGTTCGCGTGACGAATCACCTCTTCACGTGACGCTATGTAGATACCGCTGACCTACTGGAATCGTCACTAAACAACAGCGTCCATTTTCAGTCGAGAACAAACTTCTTTGATCTTCTTTTGCTTTTTATAGTTGATTTAGACTCTAATGTAATATAACCTAACTGTTGGATGAGGGATTCGGAATTCTACTGTGGACATTGCAACGAGAATCTTAATCGAAAGACCTATTACAAGCACAAAAGGCGATACTATCGAGAGTCGACAAAATCTTGGGTGACTACAAGTACAAGCGACGACGCTGCCATAGGCAATGCATCGAAAAAAAGGAAGGTTTGCGAAAATCCTGAAGATGAACCAGTTATTGGGGAACTATTTCTACAATCTCTTTGCGAAGTTTCATCAGTTCAGGTATGTGTTGCAGTCGAAGGTTAAAATTACTGCTTTGACTCTAGATTCAAGTGTAAACTTTTGGCGCCAAAACACTAGGCTATTGACTCGGAGGCCATGAGAGCGAGAGGAATAGTTGTTTTAGTCAAATCATACTGCACTAGTAGGTAAATTTATCTAGCCAAAAGCGTTTTCTGGTCTGGTCATTTGCTATTTTCTTGCTTGCATTCCTTCAAAACATACACTTTTTGTTACTAGTAGGTTATAACTTATAACCTACTAGTTGCTCGACATCGGAATGCAGCTTTGACAATTTGTGGTTCCAAAAGTTATCCATTACCACCCCCCCCCCCCCCCCCCCTGGAGGGGTTGGGGTCACTTTTCAATACCCTTCCGTGGGGGATATGGATATTTTTTGGAAACACACAATAGACCACTAGTGTGATTTGACTAATATAGAATATTTACATAGGTTTACAAGTTACATAGAATCTGGCAAAAACTTACCATTGCTTATGAGAAATAAAATGAAAATTATTTCTCTTTATGTGTTTTGACAACTCAGAGGCTATGAAAAGGCAACAGCTTGAGTGACACATGTTTATAAATTTGAATGTATACCATAGGATCTGCAATAGATGCCCAGACATGTAATGATTGCTGTGAGGATGTTTCTGACCTGGAATACAATAACACTAGCACAGGAGAGAGTGGTGACACATCAGATGAGGTATTTATATTCTTGTAGATGGCACACACAGGGGAGTAGTTTTTTAGTAGATTGAATAACAGATAGTTAAGACAGATTATTTTTATTTTAAAGATTCGATCAATGCTTGGCTATTGTTACCTATTGCTTTTACTTTGGTTTCATTTTGAAGGTCCCCATGAAAAAATGAGAAGTTTTAGTCCTACCCAAAAATTCTCATGGAGACCCAAGAAACTATTTTTCAAAGTTTTCTAAAATAATTCATAGTATATAGGATTGCCATTGTCAAATATTTTTCCTGCTAAATGCAACATTTCTGTAAACTATTTTTATTTTCTCATGTACCTATCAGAATATCAGAATTGTTTGGCAGGACAATTTATAGCTGATCACATATATTCATACCTTAAAAAAGTCAAAAGCTTTCTTATTTTTGAGTAACAAGATTTTTGACCACTTGTTCAAATTGAGCAAAGTTGTCTAACCCTGCTAGCAGAGTTTTTTCTGTCAGTCTTTTATTAGCTAGCATTACGTTGCTCCCATAATTAGAGACATCTATCATAGGGAGTAATACTATTCTAAGTGTCTGGTACTGTCATGTGGTTGTTTTGATTAGCGCAAATCAAAACAACCACGCAACAATACCAGACACATGAACAACTTAATACAAGCTAATAAAAGACTGACAGAAAAAACCTCTGCTAGCATAGTAAAAGTACTCAAACAATCTGTCTTAACAATTCTTGGGTTTTAATCACATGACTTTTCCCCAAAAAATCCATTTCTTGTGAGATCAGGCAAATACGCAGTCTTGAAATGGCTTCATATATGATTTTCTTGCAAGACTTTGGACTTCCTAAGTAGAGATTTACTGTATGTACTGTAAGTAAGACATATAAAGAAAGGTGAAACCTGCTCAGATGGATTATGTAATTTTAGAAAACCAAATTTTTTTCAGGTAATGTTATATTTTTCTGACATTTTTCATTCCCTTTCAAAATTCAGTTGCTAATGTCTATCAATTTTCAAAACACTTGCTGAGAAATTTCTTTGCCTTTCAGCACATGCATGCACAATATATTGTAGCTCATTTTGATGTGAATATTTAACATGTGTCTTGGAATCTTGGATTTGCCCTCAAACTATCTAAATACAGTAGATATATGAGCTGATATTTTACTTCAGTCTCAGGCTCAGATTTTAAAACTGCCAGTCTCAGATTTACCATTTGCTACCCACCCAATTCAGATCAAGTGATGATTCGTTTGGGTGGTTACAATTGTTAAATATTTCTCACTTGACCGAGTGCATGATTTTATGTGCAGAACTAAGAAAGTATCTACGTAAAGGAATCAGTGGGTATCAACAAGATGAAACACTGTTAGCTGATTTTGTCCAACTGAATCTATCCATCCCCACACAGGGCTGCAAATTGTGCCTGTGGGGGTCGCTTTTGCCAAGTTTTTCTCCTTTGCGACTAAACTTTGTCTCACTTCTTGTCTAACTTGTAGGCGAGGGTTCATTTTTTGCAACTAACATTTTAGAAAATGTGACTAGAATTTTGAAACTTGTCACAAATTTTTGACTGGAATGTTTTTTTAAATTGAAGCCCTGCAACACATTTGTGAATCACCAGCTGGTTTTTGACACACTATTTGTATTTTCTAAAATATATGAATGGCATATTGGCATAGCTGCAGAGAGAGGATAACAAAATATTTTCTTAAACTCTAATCTCAAAATTTATGTTGTGAGTGTTATGGTGACCAGATTTTTGAATGATTTTTTAAAACTGTGCAAGTGCATTTTGCTTATATTTTTCCTTTAACATGGAATCACAGGGGAGGCTTTTTTTAGTAGATTGAATCATATATACCGTAGTTAGCATTCTTGGGTTTCAATCACATGAATTTTTGCATGAGTCTCAGGAAAAGGTCAAGTCTTAAAATGGCTTCCTCTAAAATTAGATTGTATTGCAAGTACTTGGGACTTAATGTTCAAGCACAGACATTTCTACAAGTGATTACTGTCATTTTCATAAATCTGCTACCGAATGCTACACCAACTTTTGGTCTGGCTTCCGTTGGTTGATTTTGCAGAGCATTGAGAGATAAAAAAAAATGTACAATACAAACAAAACTTGGAAAACACCCATGGGTCTGTCTCTCTTAAAACGTTTGATTGGCAAAAGCCAGAATATAGTTTCATGCTTGGAAATGTAATGTGGAAGTTCACAGAATAAAGAAAATGGCGGTATCATTCTTTTGAGATTCTTTATAGAATCCCATGCTATGACTCTATCTTGCGTGCTGATTGGCTGAAATCGAGGGTGTTTTTTTTGTGGAATTACATGGCTGCAAAAGTAGAATTAATCAATAAAAACGCAGGACACTCATGAAATTAAATTTCAACACGACAAATTTACTATCAAGCGAGAAAGCTTTCTGAAGTTTTAAACTCTGTCAGGCACTGATGAAATTGAAACAGTTTGGCAATGACTTCCTTGGCATGGGTAAACGCCTTTCTGTAAATGTTTAAACCAATAAAACCTCTGGCATTGGATTCAAAGAAAATCCATTACCCGAATCAGGAATTCCACACTAAATCTCTCTTGAAAAATCGATATTGTCCATGTTGCTTGCGCCACTCAGGCGATATCGATTTTTCACGTCAGATTTAGTGTGGAATTCCGATGTTGGGAAATGGATTTAAATATAGAACATAGTAGATTTGTCAAAACAAACCAAAGGGCTGGAAAATGTTGACTAAGAAATGTTTTTCCAAGAATGGAAATGCTGAAAACACATTTCAGCCTGTATGAGCCTGCATTAGACAATTTCCTCCTGTTGATTCTATCCATTTCATGGATGCATACCACTTAATAGTACAATCCTTTGTACCTTAATAAGACCAATTTCACCAAATAGCTCTTAGCCTTTGGAATTTAATAACTGATATTAGTATAATTACTCAAGCGATTCTGTGCACTGATTGGTCGAGACGTTCGGAATATTTTGCTATATTCACCTATAGCATTGAGGATCGCACGCACATTGTTTTGTCAAAAATCTTAAAAGTCGCTTGTCGAGTAATTATACTAAAACACCTCAGGCTCGGTAAATATCAGCAAATAGTCACCTCGACTTCATCTCGGTGACTATTCACCGATATTTACATCGCCTTCGGCGACTAATTGTTAAATAATAACGTACTGTTCTTTTAACAGGGGGAAGTCCACGAGTCAGGTAGTGATGCTGAGCCAGAAATATGGGATGACGGGCAATTGGATGAGGCCCTGCGAGATTTGGGGATTACAGAAGAATGCCCAGACAAACAAACTTCTCAAAGCTCACTCAGAAATGTTAACATTCTTGTCCAGTGGTTGGCCTACTTCCTCTTATTGTGGCAGTCAGTATGCAAAATAAGTGATAATGGACTTGAGTGGCTTCTCCAGTTTTTCCACAAGTTCATGAAAGCTGTGTCATCTTTATCCACAAATGTGTATTTTGCAGAACTTGTTTCTCTACTGCCATCATCACTGTATAAATTACGGAGCTTTACCCGGTTTGACAGAGACAACTTTGAAAAAACGTGCTGTATGTCCAAAATGTTCTAAACTTTACAACATCAAGGACTGCATTGTATGTAATCGGCATGGAAACAAAGTGGTACGTCGTTGTCAAACAAAGAAGTTCCCTAATAGTGCACCATGTGGTGCCCTGTTGGCCAAGAAAGTCATTCTGGCCAATGGTGCGGAAGAATACTATCCTTACAAAGTCTACTGTTACAACAGTGTTATCAACAAACTGGAGGAGATGATACAAAGAAAGGGATTTATTGAAAAGTGTGAGGAGTGGAGAAACATCAAGGGACGAGAAGGTTACATGGCTGATATCATAGATGGGAAGGTCTGGAAAGACTTCGCAAACATTCATGGAGAGGACTTTCTTGATGCACCAAGGAACTATATGTTTATGCTGAATTTTGATTTCTTTCAGCCAAAGAAACATCGTAGTGATTATTCCGTTGGTGTTGTGTATCTCGCAAATCTGAATTTGCCTAGAAATGTCCGCTTCAAATGGGAAAACATAATAGTGGTCGGACTGATACCTGGAATGGAAGACGAAACACCAAATTTGGAGGAATTTTTGAAACCGTTGGTAGATGAAATGAAGGCTTTGTGGAAAGGAGTTTGGCTAAAATCCAGTGAAGGTAGTGACAAGGTGAAGTACAGGGCAGCACTTGTGTGTGTTGCATGTGACATACCAGCAGCTAGAAAGTTGTGTGGCTTTAAAAGTTACAACTCTCATTATGGATGCTCCAGGTGCTTGAAGCGATTCCCTGGAAATGTAAAAGATGGTTTCGACTATTCAGGGTTCAACAGACAGGCGTGGCCAGCTAGAAATATGGCACTTCATAGGAAGCATGCAGCACATTTACGCAGAGCACCAAACAAGACTCAACACCAAGAATTGTCAAGGCGCTACGGGATGTACTACTCTGTGTTCCTGGAACTGGAATATTTCGATGTTGTTCGCTTCACTGTGATTGATGTTATGCACAATCTCTTCTTGGGTACTGCGAAGACAATGTTCAAGCTATGGATCAAAGAGAATTTGCTTACTAAAAAAGATCTAGAGAGAATCGAGAAGAGGATCAAAGACTTTGACGTAGGAACAGGCCTTGGAAGGCTCCCGCATAAAATATCCTCAAATTTTGGTTGTTACACAGCATCACAATGGAAGAACTGGACACTGGTGTACTCGATATTTGTTTTAGATGGGATTCTACCCACGGATCATTTGAAGTGCTGGCAGGCATTTGTTCTTGCGTGTAAATATCTCACTCGTCCAGTTATGACACCACCGGAACTTGATAGATCTGATCATTTTCTTTTGAAGTTTTGCAAAGACTTCGAGAGACTGTATGGAAAATCGGAAGTGAAGCCTAACATGCACCTGCATGGTCACTTGAAGGAATGTGTGCTGGACTATGGGCCAGTATATAACTTCTGGTGCTTCAGTTTCGAGAGATATAATGGTATTCTGAGC
The DNA here is from genome assembly GCA_033964015.1 of Scolanthus callimorphus. Lineage (NCBI taxonomy): Eukaryota > Metazoa > Cnidaria > Anthozoa > Actiniaria > Edwardsiidae > Scolanthus > Scolanthus callimorphus. The sequence continues at coordinate 20,592 of JAWWUD010000064.1, forward strand.
TCCATGAAGACGAACAACAGAAGCATCGAAATCCAGCTAATGAGAAAGTTGCTGTCTGATCAGTTTAGCGCGAGCTGCGAGCTACCAGAGGAGTTTTCTGACACCTTTCTTCCTTTGTTTGCAAAGGGTTTGACAACAGATGGGAGCCAGTCTGTGGATTGCGTAGAACTTGGCGCGGATCTTCTCTGGACAGCACAGGTTAATGAACTGAATGTAGTGATGTGGAGTTTTTCGGATGTTCTTCTTCCTAAATTCTATAAGTTGCGCGTGTTGGACAGAGATGACTTAACTTCACTTCTAGATGTTTATAAGGCAATGTATGGTGATGTTGAACTAGACGTAAGTGCCTTAGGAACCACTGTCCGTCGCTTTGGAAGCGTCACTATAGGACGGGAGAGGTTTGGCTCAATGATGGAGTGCAGGACGTTGAGATCTGCCAGGATAATGGCGTCATGGGTGAACAACGAAGGACACCTAGATGCTTACTCTCCAGTGCGTCCAGGAAGAGCAAATGCATATGTTCTTCACTCAGTTAAATTAGGAAGTCAGTGGAAACAGCATGTTTTTGTACTTGCATCCTGGTATGAAGAGCACGAGGATAAAGATAGATACAGAAAACCAGCTGAACTCTGGAAAACTTCATTTCTCTGTTCTGGACCTGGAAGTTTCCTTCCAGTGACAAGAATCTACTGCAAATTTGTGGAAGCTTATCGTCAGAATAGCAGAGTAGTTATTGTTCCACTCAATCGGACATTCTCTTCCTAGAAAAAGTGAGGCCAAAAGATTGAAACCTCTTTTTCTATATGCTGTTCGACCATTCATGTATTTCATTTCTATAACTGTCACCTATAAAACGTCTTTGGATCTTTTCTATGTATATACAGTATTTTAAAGCTACAACAATATAATTAATAAATAATCCACTTTATTATAATACACATTAATTACATTTTTCCGGGGTGATATATTTTTTGTATTTAACATAATTCGCCCAAGGGCGGGAGAATCCTACACAGGGGCTGCTTGGCGAGGCTCCATTCATGGGAGGTTCTAGTCAGTGTTGTGGGTTAGTAAGTTGTGAGAAGACGCGAAGGTCTCACCTCAGTTATCTACAAAATACATATATACCTCGCACCTGCTCAGTTATTTGCGGCAGACCGGCGTTTTACCAACTGCAGCTTACTATGGGAGGTGGTTGGTGTTAGCTGGGCCCCAGAAAGCTCTTCTCTTCATACATTTTAGGAAACTTTCTATCTCGTCTTTCCAATTCGACCGAGAATTGTTTAGTAAGCTATTACGTCTTTGTTTTTAACAATTACTTTTTAACCGCGGCTATCAGCAGAGGCAATGCAACCGCATGCATATGCTGTGAATTGATTTACAAGAAAGCCTTTATAGGAGGCAATTTTAAACGCGTTCTTGCGTTAAAAGCCTTTGCGAAGTTGTTACCTTTACGTAGCGGTATATTGCGTAAATGCGTGTAAAGGTGGTCGCCTTAACGCACATTTACTGGATGCGTAAAGAGTGTCATCTTTACGCAGCTTTACACTTGCGTAAATATCTGTAAACATATATTTCTGGAAGCACTTTTACTGCACAAATTAAGTAATTGACTTTACGCAGCATTACACTTGCGTTTATGCGCAAAATAATGAACAGGTACTTTTACGCACTTTTATCTTTCCGTAAAGCTTGCGTAAATGTTTGGTAAGCCTTTACGCACCTATACGATATTGCGTAAATATGCGTAAATATTGACATTATCTTTACGCAAAAATACGCAGAAAATAAAATTCCGTAAAGTTACTATTTCGTGCTGTGTACGTTTATGTCAACAGCCCCTTACATTGTACAATTACTCTAATAAGATGCTTTAACTTGCCTCCCGAAAATTCTGAATTCTTATCACTCTTGGATCATGGTTTTTCCTGTGGCTATCTTGTTGCTTAGCAACCATAACATTTACATCTGGCTTCAAAAGGGCGATTCTTGCCCTAGGCGCATTTCTTGAAACAGGGTCCAGCAGAAGGGGTAAAATTGGAGCTTGGATTGGCCTTATTTTAGGTTGGGAAAATGGGATTGGGCTCACTGTCACTGGGGCTGAGATTTGACCACTGGGAATTGATTTATGTCCACTAAACTGGGAGTCTATATTATTTCCCTTTTCCTTGTAAAACGATAAAAAAACGTCGTTTTAAAATAATTGTCAGTGTAAACATGTGAAAAAGACATAAAACAGATAAAACGTCAAAAAGAATTAACTGTGCAGTGGTTTCTTGTTTGGTTACCAGTCTCCCCGTGACCATACTCACTATTTCGGCCAGCGGCTTGCAGCGTTTTGCCGCGGTGTCGCCAAATCCCAGTTGTGTACACAACTGGCCCAGTTGTGTACACAACTGGGATTTGGCGACACCGCGGCAAAACGCAGTTCACATGCGCTAAAGATTCACTGAGGCTGTGAAAGAAAGACAATTGAAACAATCTACTTAATTAACAACAGCGAACGATAAATTTTGACTTTAAACCATAATTTTCGCCTCGGGTGCAAGCCAGTGCGAGGTGCAAACGTTCAGAGAAAGATATGATCGCATTCTAGCTACTCTGCAATTTTTGGCCTTACGTTTTGTGTCTGGAGCTTACTTCCAAATTTCCAAGACAACACGGGATATTTTTGTAGATTATTTCTTTTGTTTCATTTTGTCACAGGAAGGGAATCTTTAGCGCATGGCGCAAATGCGATTTGCCGCGGTGTGGGAATCTGGCGATTGTATCCAAATTATATAGTAAACCGAAAACGGAGCGAACAGAACTCAACCCAGCCATATTGCGAGCGCTAAACTAGGCTATGAAAATTGACCGAGATAAAGAGTTTTAAAATATTTTTGACACCCAATGTTTTTGTCTCTTGCAGGTTCATTGTTTGCATTCAATATGAAAACATTTTATCTGCGTTTTGGTTCTTTTTGTCCTCGTGAGCTTGGTATATACCTCGCCTATCAACAGTGACGAAGGTAATAGGTTGCTCAAATAAAATAGATATGTTGAGGATAGACTGATAGCAGCCCCTACTTTGGCGCGTTTCCCAGAAAGCGAGCGCGAACCCCGAACGAGCGCGAACCCCCGACGAACGCCAGAGGAGCGACGATAGCGCGACGATTGCGTGAAGTGCCGAAGGCGACGATGGCGTGAAACGCGCCAAGTAGGGGCTGCTAGCACGAGTCTATGTTGAGGAAAACATAGTTGAAAATTCTGTTATTTTAATTTACATATTTAAGTGTATTTACATATATAAGGGGGGAGGGGGAGGGCCCTAGTTGAGAGGGCCCTAATTCACCGATCCCGCATTCATTGTTATACCCCTAGTTACTGTTGCTACGTCGGACAAGCCAAATCTTATCTTTGGCATAGAGCGCGGAAAAGACATCGATTGCAGGGAGGTGTTAGAAGTTGTTGCATGTAATTTGGATTTTATACTTTTATCTTGAATAGCTGAATAATTATTGAAAAATCTTCGATATTCAAGTTTGTTGCTCGGACAATTTGAATTCCGTAGGAAAACTTCCTATTGTTTGCTACGAGTGGGCGGAGCTATCGTCAAAATAGGGATCGGTCTATTGTTTTTCGCGTGTCTAAGAACATTTTTTTACTCTAGCTTGGGGGAGCCGTCACCAACATTTGGAAATGAATGGACTAGTTATTCCAGCAACTACCACTTGCATTTTTCTACTTAACCTCACAGTTCAACACTAAATAAAGATTCTTGCGCGCGAAAATCAATATACATATACTCTTTGAGAACTCGCGCAACGACTACACCACCCTCGTCCCTTCACAAAAACAAGTGTATCTTGACGAAGAAGAACGAACTCTTCCGAAAATACCCTGCAGTGATAGGCGTGGCGGGCAGTCCCTAAGCTCGAAAGGAGACGCCTTAAAATGCGACCCCCTCTTTCTACTAGGACAAATAGGGGACGGGGGGGGGGGGGAGGGGATCACGAAAACGTTTAATAGCTCTGTGAGGGGATCACGTTAAGCATTGTACTGATAGAGAGAGGATCACTGCACTTTTCCGTGTATTACCTAAACTCCTCTCCCCCCTTCCAGGCGATAAATAATGACCGTTTTTTTAGCTTTCACAGAAGTAAGAAAAAAATATTTCTGCTATTACTAAGAAAAATGAAAGACAACGTGCGTCACTCTGACAAGAGTCTATCTGACAGGGACAGCATTTATTTAGAACAACAGTTTTTTTATAGAATATAAAAAATAGAAGTGGGGAGGGTCACATTTTTTGCCTACGACCTGGGAAGGGTCACAATTTGTTTTATTATGTTCAAGGGCAGGGTCCAAGCTTCCTCTAGAAAAATGGTAGCCCCCCCTCCCCCGCGCTAAATAATAACACGTCCCTTATTCAGTTTTGGTTTTACACCATTTTCGTGGAGGCCAAAGTGTGGTCGTGTTTCCTCCGACATATTTGACTAAAATAACACTGGGAGCTCCGCTTTTAGGCAGTGTCTAAATCTATATATTAGCTGTATGTACGTCTTTGGGTACTGTGTCACGTTAGCTCTGTACGCTTGCTACAATCTAACACATTTTTTTTCTCTACAGAGCCCATGGCCTTATCACGCCGAACGGGTTGTAAATGTGATAACTTCACGGGACGTATTATTTCACAAACAGTTGCCCAGGAGGAAATATTCCTGGACGGTATTGTCACGCGTTTCTCGGAGTTTGCTGTCGCTATAATTAATGATTAATCATATCAACTTTTAAGAAATTATGATGTTACCTAAAGCCTTAAAATTGCAATAATTCAACCGCTTGGTGATAAGATACTTAAATAATTTTAAGAAATGTAAGAATAAAGGAATAATAAATGACAATCATGCAAAGTCGTTACAATTACTTAAGTCCGGTTCACATGATGCGTTTTGTTCTCAAAACGAAATTTTCAAAACTTTTTAAAACTTTTTAAAAAATAAATAAAGTCGCGTCCACACGTAGTGTTTTCGAATCGTTTCTGCTCGTCAAATACGCTGTAGATATCGTTTTGAAACTGTTGCGCATGCGCTGTGAGTCTCCTCTCGTAATCGTTTTCGTAAAGTTCCGTTCAGGCATCCACACGATCCTTTGACAAAATAGTTGTCATTTCGTCTGATTTAAAGCTACCGTACATGTATCATACATCATTTTAGAGCGTAGAATATCAAAAAAAAGAAATTTCTAACCTATCTTCTGGTAGGTCTGCCATCTTCTGCTCGTGCACAGGCGCGCGCAATTTGCGAGATGTGACGCACTTTGCTAGTAGACTACCTATTGCGCTAGTAGCCCCAACAATCCAATGCCATTGGCGCGAGCCTCACCAAGTGTAATTGCACGACCTTCATGTTTTGTGCTCTCGTGAAAGTGACGAATCAGAAGCACTGTCACGTGACTATCCTTAAGCAGCACTACAGGAAACGTAGCATTCTCCGTCAAGTCTGGCGCGCGACTTAAACGAACACCAACTCGTAAAACTCCATGGGAATTAAGTATCGGATCTAACTTAGAAAGCGCACTTGTCTTACTTAGCGCGACTTTCGAGTTCAAAGCAGCGATTTCTTTTTGAACGATTTGGCTTGAACTGCCTTAATTATGAGATTTTCAGCTTCTAAAATATCACTGACCACCAACTCTGGTTTCACATCTCTTTTCTTTCCAATTCTGCTGCAAAGAATCTTAACGTAGCGAATACATAGCGCAACTGCCTTCTTTGCGTGATGCCAGTTTGAAAAGGAGCTCAAGCGGCTTACCAGGTCAGCGGGCTGGTTGCTGTTGCTGTTGCCATAGCAATGACTTTTCTCACCTCTGGATCTTTACAATCTAGCATTTCCTGGTTCTCGGTGCCAGGCGGCGCATCGGTAGGCCACTCACTCTCATCCTTTCAAAGGAATGCCGGTCCGTTAGCCAGTTGGACTTCCTAGCTCGTGAGCCTTGAGACCTGACGCGTGATCCGCCGGGTTATCCTTGGTGTCAACGTAACGCCATTGATGAGCTGCTGTGACGTCATGGATATGTTGAACTCGGTTAGCAACAAATGTGTGAAATCGTCTACTCTCATTACTTATGTACCTAACACGACTTAACTGTCAGTCCAGAACGTCTCCTTAACTGCGGGGTACTGAAGCCTTGGCGCACTTGCTCACTTATCTAACGCTTGTGGTAGCAGCGGTTAACTCTAATCTCGGGATTGTGATTTGTTTAAGAGGGGTGATTCTTGACTTACCAAGCACCAGTGAGCAGTGAATTTTTCCTTGCTCGTTGACCAACCTCACATAGCTGCACTGCCCATAGCCTTTGACGCTTACGTCTGAGAAGTTGTGTAGCTCTGTTGTTACTGTGGTCTCGAAACTCGGTGGCTTGTACCAGCGAGGGATGGTGATTTTTGCAGCTGTTGCAACTCCAGTCGCCACTTCTCCCATCGAGCCTTTATCTCTTCTGGTATTGGGTCATCCCAATCCACTTTACCCTTACACAACTCTTGGAGTACGCTTACCCTCCAGCAAGAAGAGTGCTACGAACCCGAGAGGATCAAAGATTGAACTTACTGTGGAGAGTATCCCTCTTCTGGTGCAGGGCTTGTCTTGTAGACGAATGCGAAACTGAAAGGAATCAGACTCAACACACCATTCAACACCCAGGGCTCTTTCAACTGGGAGTGAGTCCAAATCTAAGTTGAGATTCTTCCGATCTTCCGCCCTGTCCCCTGGGAGTATGTCCTTAATGACATCTTTGTCGTTACCTATAAGCTTATGAAGGTTAAAACCCCGCTTTCCTTGACATGCCCCAATCGAGAAGGGTACGTAATGCATAGGGGCCCTCCCCACTTCCCAAAATTACCTTCGTTGGCTTCAGTGCGCGGGTACAGTTGCATCCTATAAGAAGACCAACCTCTGCATCCTCCTGTAGGTCTGGTCCCAGGGGGGGGGGGGGGGACTCCCATATTTTGGGGCGGGGGTGCTCGTCGGGAACTCTCGATGTTACTCCTAAATGGTACTAAACATGGCGCCGCTTAGTTGATTTTGACCCCTAAAAGGTACCAACAAGACGTATTTTCCCTCGTTATTTTCTCTCGTATTTTTACGAGGGAAAATACGTCTGAAATTCAGGCTACCAACAAGTGTAATTTGCTTGATTTGCTAGAACGGACCTCTAAGAGGTACCTATCTGGAAAAAATTACACGCTTTCAAATTTTACCCCCTAAAAGGTACCAGATGCCTGATTTTAAATTCAGAAAAAGGAAACACTTCCAGCTATAACCCCTAACCAATGGCCTTACAGAACGTTTCAACAAAGTTTTGGCTCATTCATTATCCATGTATGTTGCTAAAGATCAAACAGATTGGGACAAATTTTTAGATGGAGTTGTCTTTGGCTATAATACCAGTGTCCATTCGGTTACCATGGAAACGCCATTTTACCTACTGTTTGGAAGACAAGCAAAACTCCCTTCATATGGACAAGATGTCTCTAAGTCGTTAGCTAGTATGCGCAGACACTAATCGTCGTGTATCTTCTGATATTTACGAATGTTTAGTGGATTTAAAGTCTATTGACAAATACAAAGTGGGGAATAGAAAAATGTCATTTAATTCATTATTTGTAAATGTTTCAAGTTACTCCTCAAGCTTTAGGACAAAATGCAGACTTGTTCGGTTTACACTGCTTTCCGGTTAGGCAGTGCAACTTCAATTGTACAGAGTATGACCACATAAGAGTGAACAACTCCGATATGGTATTCGTGAGAGATCCTTTGTACAGACTAGTTATTTTTAGAACTGTTTTTCTCGCTAAATTATAAAGCTATTGTTTTTGTGGCCAATCAAATTCATTTTATCAGTACCTCATTAAAACTTACGATACGCATGCTCTTGCAAAACTGTATTCTTTAATTAGGCCTATTGCATTTTCTTACCCAGAGCTCCCCGGCTCGTCTCCTCGCGGGGGAGGCTCTGGTGACAGCCACGGACGCATGCGCGAGATTTTATACAGAGCCGTTGAGAGAAAGATCTTTCTGCGCATGCACCAACGTTCAAAACCAGCCAATCAGCAAAGGTCCTCAAATGGATGTCACCAGAGCCTCCCCTGCGCGGTGAGAACGAGCCGGGGAGCTCTGGGTACGAGAATGGGCCTATGTTTCCTGCCTTTGTTGTTCTCTGTGCGTGACCTTAGGGGATTTATAAAGAAGTGCCAATCTAGAAATAACTGGGTCTGTTTTAAGGTTCTCTCACGCCCTATGATCATGTTGTACACTCTTATTTTTACTCTTGTTATGACTGATTGCCTATCAAGAGAGCGCCTCTAAATATCGATAACTGTTTGAATCGGATCTAGCGGAGACATGTTAAAGAAACTACATCTCGTAGGCTTTTAGTAGATATGCTCATTGTAATCATGTGCAATTAATAAACCAGCGTAACGATGCCGTGTTCATACCTGAACCAAGCTGCCACACGTTTAAAAAAACGATAACTGTGATGTCTTTTATTAATAGTCATGCGGGAAGGAAAGGGAAAATATTTCTCATTCGGATGAACTGGTGAAGGAGAATAATGGTGTACATTCGTAAAATTTACAGTCCTCTTTTAGGCGGCTACCTATTAAGCGGCCACCCTCTGTTAAGCGACCACTTTTCAAAGTTCCAAAATATTTGTCACACAAGTACTGTATTTGATACCTCTATTCAGCGGCCACCTCTATTAAGCCGCCGCGGCCCCTCTATTCCGGTCCACAATGCTATTATTACCTCTATTGGAATGCACCCACGAAAACCAACATTTATTGGTTAGAAATTGACTCTTTTCAAAATAGATGTATAAAGTTTCAATTCGGCAATAAGTTTATCACCAAAATGAGACTTGAACAATGTACGCCGTATGTAGTGGTTTGCAACTCCGGTTTTCTTTGTAGAAATTGTACCGTAAACCCCAAAACGAGGTTTTGTTTGCCCGTGCATCGCATCTGCCTAATTATAACAAAAATTCCTGGTGCAAGCCACCTTAACTAAGCCCAAGGGGGGGGGGGGGGGGGGGGGGGTACTTGGATATAAAAATGACGGAGGGGTCCGACGGAGCTCCAAATTTGATACCCAAAAAAATACCTGGCCATAAATTTTATACCTAAAAAAATTCTTGCTCCCAAAATTTGATACCCAAAAAAATACCAACTTTTTTAGCCTAAAAAGATACCAGCATACAATGATAGCCGTCCCATAATGTTTCCCGGAAATAGCTTCAGCTTAAGCAAAGGCAGTATCTTGATGATCAACTTATTGTAGCCTGTCAAACGTTTCAATCCCCAAAAATACCCACGGATATTTCAGCCCTCAAGAAAATACCTGGTAAAATTTTCAACCCAAAAAATACTTTTACTACAAATTTCATACCCAAAAAAATTCGTCGGACCCCCCGTCATTTTTATATCCGAGTACCACCCTGGGTAACTAAGTCAGTCGCGATATTCTATTCAAACAGTATGAAGCGGGTTTGAGACACAAAACTAAAACGCTCAACTGAATAGCTCAGTAAGTTAAGTCATTCAGGTCATTATTCCATTTCAAGTCATTTTTTACCTCCGTTCGATCTATTATTACCTTAAGAGCAAGTTATTGCACCTGATGTAATTGCGCATGGTGATACAAATAACAGCACCTGATAACAGACCTGATAAAATCTGTGATACAACCTATCAATTTCAACAACACCTTTTCTTTAAAATGTTTTGGCGGATTTCAGATGTGTGTCGAAAACTAAACACACAAAATAAGACTATACTTAGCCAATCAGAAACAAAACCCATTTATAATAACAAAAACCATCCAAACGAAACGTTAAAACTTATCGACCAAACCGAGGAAAATTATTGCACGCTCAAAAGGGGCTGTACGTTATTTATAGCTTGAGGCATGTTTTCAAATTTGGAACCGCCTGTTATTGCGCTTGAAGCAATTTAATTAGTACCCTTAAATCAATTTTTACAGTTGGAGCAGGGTTTCATAAGTAGGGGCGGTCCTCATATATATTCTTGACAAGAAAACAGCTCGTCACTTCGTGACGCTAGAAGACCCATCCTAAGTTCCCCCTTCCATAAACTGCTGATTTACATTACTAATGACCTCCCTTTTTGTGTGTTTGTTTTGCACTGGTCTCCCTGATTTTGGTGGAGAAAATGACGCACGTGTGTGTGTCTTGGTGAGTCAGTCCGGTTCTCAAATCTGTCTAAGAATCCGCTAAAATTGAAAGGCAATTTGACAGACCTAGTTATTTTTAGATTGGAACCACCTGTGCTGTTTATTTACGCTTGAAGCCAGAGCAAAGGCTTATAAGTAGGGGCGGTCCTCTGATACACGTGCTTGATGAGGCATTTTGACAGACTTAGTTATTATTAGATTGGTATTTACTCTTGTTTAATGCCGCTGCGGTCACGTATATTACTGTAACAGGCATGGGTTTGCTGTGTCTCACATGTGCGTGAGACTGGGCCGAGTAATGGTAGTTATAAGGAGCGATAGCAAGTCTAGGAGGTAGAACTGGAGTTGGAGCGCTGAACGGAAGTTTGAGAGTGCAAGAGAAGGTTTTCTACTGCCATTGTGAAAGGTTTCTTCCCCACGATAAAGTAACGCAGCTAATAAAATAGCAAAACATTAGAAAACCTGGTTACATTTGGCGCCCAACGTGGGGCCTGGCATTTTGGCAGAAGCATGACCTCGTGGCGGCGATTCAAGAAATATGGTCAGTCAAAGGTGAAGGAATTGAGAGCTGGTTCAAGAATATGGACAGTTTGAAGTTTCAAATTGCAAAGTTTCGAAACTTTTTGGTCAAGAGAGCGGGGATGTCGTGTTGTCGCTCGGTACTTGATCAAGTTTGTAAGTTGCTCAGTTCGAGAAGCGAGGAGAAGTGACAGAAGTCAAAAGCGTGGACGTTGACATTGAACACTTTGGATTTGGGAACTCTGTGTTTTCAAATATGTGAACCTTTTCTGCAGGAGAATTGAGGAGTTTACACTTCTCGACAGCCATTTGCGTGGCATCTGTGGTTCGTTCAGGCTTGGAAGCTCATACCTTCCAGAAAGAAGCACATTCCGAGCGGAGAAAGCTCTTGAAGACGGGTCTCATCGCTTGTCTTGCCGGAACAAGAACTTTAGTCTCAGGGATGTATGTCAAGGTGGCCAATTCAATGTGAAGCAATGATTTTTGAACAAATTCCACGCAAGTCGAACACTAGAGAGGAAAAGTTGTTTGAATCAAGTTGCATAACTTGCTCAAGAATGTAGTTTGCTTCAACGCAAATTTCAAAGGAAAATCACTTTCGCTGTAAAAATCTAAATTGCTGATTTGAGTAATTTATGGGACCATTGAACTGGAAAGGAACTCCCTAGAGTGTACATAGCTAGTCAAATGATTTCAAAGTTGTTTATATATTTTTATAATTATGTTTTTTTAATAAGAAATAATCGGACTTTTAAGATCTTAAAGAACTGCAATTGTAGTGGTGGAAAGAACACAAGACAAAAAAAAAAAAAAAAAAACAGGGAAAAGTGTAACAGGCATGGGTTTGCTGTGTCTCACATGTGCGTGAGACTGGGCCGAGTAATGGTAGTTTATAAGGAGCGATAGCAAGTCTAGGAGGTAGAACTGGGAGTTGGAGCGCTGAACGGAAGTTTGAGAGTGCAAGAGAAGGTTTTCTACTGCCATTGTGAAAGGTTTCTTCCCCACGATTAAGTAACGCAGCTAATAAAATAGCAAAACATTAGAAAACCTGGTTACAGCAAAACATTAGAAAACCTGTAACAGGCATGGGTTGCTGTGTCTCATATGTGCGTGAGACTGGGCCGAGTAATGGTAGTTTATAAGGAGCGATAGCAAGTCTAGGAGGTAGAACTGGAGTTGGAGCGCTGAACGGAAGTTTGAGAGTGCAAGAGAAGGTTTTCTACTGCCATTGTGAAAGGTTTCTTCCCCACGATAAAGTAACGCAGCTAATAAAATAGCAAAAACATTAGAAAACCTGGTTACATTTGGCGCCAACGTGGGGCCTGGCATTTGGCAGAAGCATGACCTCGTGGCGGCGATTCAAGAAATATGGTCAGTCAAAGGTGAAGGAATTGAGAGCTGGTTCAAGAATATGGACAGTTGAAGTTTCAAATTGCAAAGTTTCGAAACTTTTGGTCAAGAGAGCGGGGATGTCGTGTTGTCGCTCGGTACTTGATCAAGTTTGTAAGTTGCTCAGTTCGAGAAGCGAGGAGAAGTGACAGAAGTCAAAAGCGTGGACGTTGACATTGAACACTTTGGATTTGGGAACTCTGTGTTTTCAAATATGTGAACCTTTTCTGCAGGAGAATTGAGGAGTTTACACTTCTCGACAGCCATTTGCGTGGCATCTGTGGTTCGTTCAGGCTTGGAAGCTCATACCTTCCAGAAAGAAGCACATTCCGAGCGGAGAAAGCTCTTGAAGACGGGTCTCATCGCTTGTCTTGCCGGAACAAGAACTTTAGTCTCAGGGATGTATGTCAAGGTGGCCAATTCAATGTGAAGCAATGATTTTGAACAAATTCCACGCAAGTCGAACACTAGAGAGGAAAAGTTGTTTGAATCAAGTTGCATAACTTGCTCAAGAATGTAGTTTGCTTCAACGCAAATTTCAAAGGAAAATCACTTTCGCTGTAAAAATCTAAATTGCTGATTTGAGTAATTTATGGGACCATTGAACTGGAAAGGAACTCCCTAGAGTGTACATAGCTAGTCAAATGATTTCAAAGTTGTTTATATATTTTATAATTATGTTTTTTAATAAGAAATAATCGGACTTTTAAGATCTTAAAGAACTGCAATTGTAGTGGTGGAAAGAACACAAGACAAAAAAAAAAAAAAAAACAGGGAAAAGTGTAACAGGCATGGGTTTGCTGTGTCTCACATGTGCGTGAGATGGCCGAGTAATGGTAGTTTATAAGGAGCGATAGCAAGTCTAGGAGGTAGAACTGGAGTTGGAGCGCTGAACGGAAGTTTGAGAGTGCAAGAGAAGTTTTCTACTGCCATTGTGAAAGGTTTCTTCCCCACGATAAAGTAACGCAGCTAATAAAATAGCAAAACATTAGAAAACCTGGTTACATTACGAATAACAAAACCAGAAAACTTCAGAAATCAATCCTTGCACGTGCATTTCTTGCAAATGACAGGCGTCTGCAAAGGTACTAATAAAACGAAGGTCGACGAACAGCTTAGAAGATAAAATCGTGCAGTGTTCACTGCAAGTGCAAATTTTTCTTGATTTTACAATTTATTAATAGTTATCAATAATTTTTATTGATGCTTTCTGTATTTCCGAGCTATCAGAATGCAGTTCATGTACCTAAAATATTCGGAATTCAATTAAAATACTTGCCTTTGCAGAAGTAAAAGTTGTAATTGATTTTGAGTCTAATCAGGGAGGGAAACCATTCTGATACTTCTTCTAAATGTTTTAATGCTGCATTCGGCCAACGCCTCGTGCAGTATTAAAAAAAAATTATCGTTCATTGTATTGCCAGCGCGTGCGTGTATTTGTCAACAAAAACACTCAAAAAAGTCTCTAACCCATAAGTAAACGCAAAATATACAAATAATTTCGATACTGCGGATAAAGTGACTAAAATGGGGAGTCTGGCAGATAAAACAAAATGAGGCCACTTGTACGTGATAATGCACGACTAATAGCCTAGAAGCATTAGATAAGAGGTTTCTTTATGTTGGCCCGTGAATGCCTTATAAGGCTATTATGTAATACTAGAGGGGCCAATGGAAACTTCTCGCAAATAACGTTTTATCATAAGATACAGGGTATATAGTAGCTAATACTGCCTGTACAGTTATCGGCTCTGAGGAGTGTTAATACAAGTCAAAACAAGAAGTTCTGAAAGGTAAGATAAAGAGAATTTGTCAAACCCCACTCTAGTGGTCTATTATCAATGCTGCCTTCTAATTGATGAAGTACTAGTAAGCTATAACTTAACCTACTGCTAGTGATATTACTTACAAAATAATTAAGATAGTTATGTTCATGCATGTTCTCATTGGTAAGAAAGGTGTGTTGCCATCACACTGTATGACGTCATTAAAATTTGTCGCATTTTCCCGCGTTTGTGGGTATTGTGTTTTTGGGGTTTCTCGAAGGAACAAAACAGTTTAAAAATTTCACCATAAAATCAAGTTTCGATGAAGTTAGGTTTAATGACTTATAAAAAAAGGATAACTTCTGACTTCCGAAAATACGAAAGCTTTTTTAAAGCTTTTTTATCTGTACATTAATTCAACGTGACGGAATACAGTGTTTCACACATGGTCTCATCTATAACTAGCATGCGCATAAATTAACTTTCATTACAAATCGTTAAAAATTTGGGAAATAACACGCTGATTTGCATTTCTTACCTCATAAAATTAGTAGAAAACACGAGCAGATGCCTTTTGTTGTGTTTTAAGTTTAAATTAAAATATTTGAATTGCACGCATTGCTGACCTCAGTAAAGGAATTCAAACTACATCGTGAATGTTTTTGTTTGGAAACGAGTGCTTTTTCTCGAGCCGAATGAACGCTCTACCTTTCGGTTTCGGTTATATGAGTCTTTTTTTGGAGGGGGAGGGGGGAGTACGAACTCTCTGAGAATGTCTTCTTGCAACTGGGGCAGGTAATTCAGCTGTTGCTGGCCTCCATTACTTCAGATGTTTTAGAAAAAGTGTTCTCGGGTGTTGGCTGATCAACGACAGTTGGTGTACGATGGCCTTCGGCAGGTGCAGCCACAATAGGGTTGTGGTCAATTCGAATCGGGGGGGGGGGGGGGGGGACATTTTCTCAGTCATGCTCCTCACTTGTCTCGGAGCGCAGCTGTTAAGGTGACTCATTCGAAATTCAAAATGCACCCAACTGTGTCTAGAGCGCAAATCTGCGTCGCCAAACTCAAGGCTATAACTTTTGAGTCTTTTTCTCTATTGTTATAATTCTTTTTTCAAATCCTACTTTAATGATGTATAAATAAGGTCTTAATAACCGATCTTCTTGGAAATATTTTTAGAAGTCACAATCTAAATTTTTGTGAGGCCCTAATTTCATATTCAGGTCGTAGTAGAAAAAAAAATTGCCGGTTTTTTTGGCCCAAATTCCAGGAATCGATTCCAGTTGAAGTAATCTCAAATCAAGCTAAGTTACAGAAAATTCGTCGGAACAGAAACGCGGTAATAAAAATTCCGCCAACTTTGGCCAAAGTAGAGGGCTGATTCCAGTGATTCTGCTTGGCTTGAATTGAATTTTAATAGTGCTCCGAAAAACTCATTATTTTGGGCTCTTCCCTCGGCACTATGTTGTATAGTAATGTATTAAACTTTACCGAAGGTCCGATTGCAAATACCATGAACTACTAAAATGTTCGAACATTATCTACCGAGGAAAGAAATCGTGAAAGCGCAATGAATTTATTACAATAATGTCGCGTTAAAATGTGTCGTTATTACGTATTAGAGTTTTCCCGTATCCTCTGTTTTAGACGTGAAAGACAAAGGGTCTGTGCTGTTATGCAAATCAATCAACTTATTGTGAAATAATTGCCTTGATTGTTGTGCGCTCACCCTTCCATGACTAGTTTAGGAAGCCACGCGCGCGAAGTTCAAGCCGCTCGGTTTGGGTTTGGTTTGTTTGTTTTCTTCGGTTCCTCTCGGTTTACAGTGAGTGTAAATATGGACAAAGACGCTGAGGAACAAGATCTTGACTATATGTACCAGAAGTTTTCGCAGGTACGTTAACTATTTTTTAGAACATGATCGAATATGCATTTTAAACTCTTCTTAAACTCTCCATAAACTACTTTGTTTCATATCATTAGGAAATATTGAGCCACAAAATCAATAAAAGCCTAAGTCGAGTTGTTAAATGTGAGCGTTTTTAATATAGGTTGGGTCGTACAATGTACGAATTCACGAGATTTGCTTTATTTTGTAGTTCACCTGCAGAATCGGTAATTACTATATTAAATTATTCCAAAATGGAAACAATTACAAAGTATTTTTAAACCATAAGAAATGTGGCACAAACATATGAAGGTGTCGATAAAAGGGTATAAAGGTCTTCGAAAGGTCTAAGTAAACATTTATGATGGAACCTGCCTTTGACATTTTTGGGGGGCGCTTGTTTACAATAACAATTACACACGTGTTACTGCAAAATTGTGTGAGCCAAGCTTCCCAAAAATTTACACGCCAATATAAAAATAAATCATAATACAGTTTCTACAAATATTTCCTTTTATTTTCAGGGAAGAGAACCCGCAGAAAAAGCACAAATAAGAGAAGAGATGCAATTTCAGAAAGTGAGATCAACCTATACAGGCAGGCAATAAAGAAGGGCGGAAACGATTGGAAGAAAATTCTCGGCTTCTTTGTTAAGCACAAAGATGTAATCGACAGTCCTTATTTAGCTGAGAGGTATACACTGCCCTGAAGAATATAGACAACAAGGACATGACCAAGACAATAAGGAACAGGCTGGGGAACATTGGAAGGAAGGCGAAGGGATCAAAAGAAGTAAAGGAGAGAGAAGAGCGGCATATTCTTGAGGATAAAGCTGTAAGCACAGCAGAACAAGTGATCCTACATGTACGGAAAACAAAAAAGGCGGAAAAAGAAGACCCTATCAATGAAGCATGCAGTGACTCAGATAGCGACCAACCAGGCCCAAGTGCCCCGCCGCATTTGTCAACTTCAGAGTCAGAGCAGCAACGAAGCGACAGCGACGAAGCTACCGATCCTCCTAATCCCGCACCGCCGTGTAAGAAAGCCAAGAAGATTAAGGGCAGAGCGCCGAAAGCGTCCCTGAACGATTTGCATGCAAAGGCAGATTCCCTTATGAATGTTGGACTAGCAACAGCCCAGCTTCACATGAAATTCTTGCGCAAGAGCGCTAAACAACAAGGCATGTCACTCTCTGATTCTTCGGAAAGTGACTAGAAACTCTGTTCCAGAGCCCCCTTTCCTGATTATGACACTGTTCTGTTTGGATTATTTGATTTAGTAATTCCAGAGTTTTGCCCGGCGCGTGGCATGACAATAAATTTTGACAATAAAATCATGAAAATAGACCAACGGGATTTTACTGTTTATTGAGCGATTGGGCGGCAAGATACACTGTCGAAATATAGCCTGCGACGTTTTAAATATATTGTTTTCGATACCCCTACATATTGCACGTTCGTGGAGAACTTTGGTTTAAGGCGGGGTCATGAAGGTAAAATATCAATATGTTACCTCGGGCCTCAAACTCCCCATATGAGTTTGTTATCTTTGAACATAACTAAAGCCTTATGAATAACTAAATTACTCCTACAGGTATGGCCTTAAATAGACGACGATTTGACTTTTTTGCAGATTATAGTAACGAAATATGAAGTCGCGACAAAAACAGCAACAAATACTTTATTTGTCCTCTGAGATAATTAATTACATACTATTGGAAATAGATTATAGCGGGGAGAACAAAGCTACTTAAAAATAGCAAAGGCTAGTCGAGTTAAGTAGCTTTAAGTCGCGAAAATTGTAATGTTGATGGAAATAAACTGAAATCGAATGTAATCAACTTGAACTTGTCAACGGTAAAAATAAAAGCCGAGTAAGCGAGTTTACTTAGATTTTATTTCACTTGAGTCTAGGGTGACAATGCTCAATCCAGCATCCATAGAAGTCACAAAACGTTTGCTGCCCACCGGAGTAACACCTAACTGCCGAACTATTCTACAATGAAATACATGATATTGCATAATCTCTAAAAACATTTGGGCGCATTCCTAGTTACCTCTCCAAAAATTGCCAAAGCCCTAAAAGGCAAAATACAATATTCGACAACAACAACAACAATAAGCCTCGCCTGTCGCGCGCACACTGTCATAGAAATTATAAGACATCTACACGGTTTTGTATAGCCCTATAAATCTGAAAAACGGTTTCTTATATTTTGTATTAATAATCGCCGCCTGTTAGAAAGCGCAGCTACAACACAGACAACCGTACTGACGAAGTGCCTCCGCCCTCGGATTCTCCCTGATCTGCCTGGGACGCTGCGGTAGATGCGCAAGTCTCCGATGCGATTTTCTGCCCGTACCCTTGCTCTCCCTAGCTCAATATTTGCGCGGTAGCGCGCAAGGTCCAAACGCCCCGTCTAGGGCGCCTGAAGGGGGTTAACAGTGGTTCAGTTGCAGGATAGCCGCCGTCTGCGAGCAGGTACGATCCCCGCGGTAGGTGTAATTCCTGATGGTAGCCCATGGTCGGTAGTCGCCGAAAGGAATCCGCATCGGTAGCGTGACCCAGAAACCCACCCCGCACAAACTGAACAAATCCACGATTGTCGACAACTACGTGAAAATTGAGGAAGTGGAATCCTCGATCTCGTCTGTAGTATAAGCGCTGCACAGCACGGCCCTGTGGTCTGCTTATTTGTACTGCAAATGCGTCGATAGCCCCGACGGCATTCGGGAATTCTTGAAACTCATTTCTTTGACTCTCCCATGTTTCCTCGTCGTTCCATGTGACATATCGGTGGTAATAAGCCTCATATAAAATAGGTACAATCGTATGTATGATGTCATTAACATTACCGACGGATATCCCAAACTGCTGGCTGAGGGCAGTCAGTGTATGATAATTTCTGAGCCACAAAAATGTCAACAAAATCCTGTCGTGTAAGCACAGAGCATAGGGTCGCGTTCGCCTCACACGCCTTCGGGGGTTCCACGGGTCCCGCACGCGGGCCTCAACCTCAAGCCGAATTCGTTCCACTACTCTCGTTAGACTCCCGGGAGTGTCACCTGTTTAAAAGCCAGAAATTGCCTGGATGAACAACCAAGTTGTTCCACACACTGTGTTCGTGGATTCTCCAGCGATTTCTGTCGTAGTTTTGGGCGAGTATCCTATGTACTGGAACTTCCAATTCTATCAATTCTCTGATTTGACGAATTATCTGTTCAATGGCTGTTATCATAACTTCAATCGGTAGAAGTGGTGGCGGAGGAAGTGGTCCGCGGCTGGCTATGCTTAGGTACTCAACCAGAAAGGCGAGAATCGAAAAAATAAACGTAGGGACGGGAGGAATCATTTCTACATAGCGCAATTATAGAATTTCAAGAATCAGTGACATAAATACTGCATTATAATTTTACGCTCAATTGACTCCATTCAAAAAATGCAAATGTGCTCAGTCACCGAAACACAGAGGCCTGTGAAAAACAGAGGATACAGAAAAACTCTATTATTCTTGCTAAGATGTATATAGACGAGAACCTTGTGGCATTGGTAAAACTTAGTAACCAAGTTTGACCATTATATGTGCTTATTCGGTATAGAAGTAAATTGCAAAGTTACGGCATTCACCCTCTAGTCTTGCACGCAGATTTGAAGCTCTCTTATTTATGAATGATAATGAAATCTGGCGTTTCTCCAGGGGGAGCACAGTAGGCCTACACTAATCAGCGAACAAAGTGTTTGTGTTCCATAGGGACAATTGTTATTTTCGGAGCGTGACTGCCATTGATTAGATTTGGCCTAATGAGCTCCCCCTGGAAAAGCGTCAGATTTCATATCATTCGAAAACAAGAGAGCTTCAAATCTGCGTCTTCCAACAGATTGAGGATAAGTACTTTCCTATAACCCTCTTCGTTTGGGCTTTTTAGCAAATAAAAAAAGCTCGTGTTCTGTACGAATTGGTCAATTACACAATCTGTGGACACCTATGGTTATGAATATCGCCCCTTGTCAGGATCCTGCTTCCATCATGAATATGTTTTGCTATTTTAATGCTAAAGTGGTCAGTTTATTTGCATAATGCACCAGTCAATTGACAACCCCGCACCCCCCATTCGCGCATTAGCGGGGCATTCACCTTTTTGGCAAGTGAAAGGCAGTGAGTGCCTCGGTTTGCGGGGACAATATGAGAGGTGAATGCACCGTCCCCAGGGTAACAATTAAGAGTGAATGCGCTCCTTGCCCAACGAATTTAGAAAAATAACACAAAGGATTTTTACTCACTGAAAAGAGTCATGTCAATGGTGCCCAGTTCAATGCAGCCGCAGCCGATCGCAAAGCGCAATAAAACCATATTTTTCTACTTGCATGTTACTTTCACTAGTGTAGATTAAAATTTAATATGTGTAATTCAAGTAACAAAAATCTGTATTTGTTGTGTCTTTCGTGAAGTAAGGGGCTGTTCATATGGAGGTGAGACAGCCCGGAAAGCGGGCTGGTTTCTGTTGTGTTTGTGTCCCGGGGAAGAGAGTGACTCCCCGCTCGATGTACTGTGTGGAAGCCGTGAAAGAAAGCGCATCTCCCGACCAACGGGGCAGTAATGTAGTGTGAATTCTGTATGAAAGCCCGCTAGTACCCCGCTAATGCGCGAATGGGGGGGTGCGGGGCTGTCAATTGACTGGTGCATAACGTTTAAAAAAAAACAGTGAAATATCATAACGGCACCTATCAACAAGTTGTAGAGATATGATCAAATGTTGGCTCGAAAATAATAGTGAAAAGGACATTCTCTGATTTTCTGTCCTTTTAGTGAAAAGGACCGTTTCAAAAAAAAAATTTAATGATAGAAAAGTATTTTGGGGTCACTCTAAAACGGCACAAAACATGAATTCATGTACTTTGCTAGAAATGAACAATTTTACTGTAATTGTGAACCTTTGTGAAGCGGCGAATCCTATTAGAAAACGTAAATTTATTAAAGAGACTAGAAAACGTAAAGTTATGCTTTCTATTAACATTCATAAGTTTACGTCGCAGCCATGTTGTTTTCCGGTAAATCCATAAATTTACGCTTTCTAGTAACATTCATAAGTTTACGTCGCAGCCATGTTGTTTTCAGGTAAATCCATAAATTTACGCTTTACGCTTTCTAGTAACATTCATAAGTTTACGTCGCAGCCATGTTGTTTTCCGGTAAATCCATAAATTTACGCTTTCTAGTAACATTCATAAGTTTACGTCGCAGCCATGTTGTTTCCGGTAAATCCATAAATTTATGCTTTCTAGTAACATGGGACGAAATCAAAACTTTTCGAAGAATATGTATAACGCACAAACACATAATTTAAGTTCGTCCTTTATCGACGTCGAATCAACACTAGCGCGATTGCATGGTCACAACACTGGTTTCTGACTGCAAAAATTGTCTTCTGGAGTTCAGAAGTTCGATTGTTTTAAACATTTCTGATTGTTTCTGTTAAATCGTTCCCTGCTAGCAGAGGCCTCTTCATCTCTGCATCGAATAGATCTTCAAAACTTCCTTCCGTCACCATTGGCTTCCACCTTGTCATTTCATTGTATTCATCTTTCCTCCTGTGATACAACGCCAGGATGCAGGATTCGTTTCAAATAAGCGGAAGGCAACTCGACTCGAATTTGCTGTTTTGAAATCGCCATCTGTTGCGTTGACTTGTTCGTAGTTTAGCTAGAATTTTCGTAAGCTGTCATACTTTTCGCCTTGTTGGGTTAGAAATAAAAATGATTTTAAAAATCCTTGCATGTGAGAGAGCTTGCATTTTCTCTGTTGATCCCGATCCCGGTCAGTCTTACTAGATAGACTCCTTCGCGGCCTAACGGTCACAGTCACGCAACGCTATCGAAATCCACCAATCAAATTCGCCCCTAGCCATGACTCCACCAATCAAATTCGTCCCTAGCCATGCATGACCTTGAACTGTTGACAGTTTTTCACATCAGTCCAGTTCGACGGTGTCGTCCAGTTCAGCTATGGATTATTTCGTGGACGAAAGCAGCAGCTTCCTTGAAAATCATCGATTCCTAATAACTCTCAACTAAGGTGAGTGGCCGAACTATTAAAGTCATAGCTTCTGGTTTAGCCTGCGTTGTTGCTGGCGGTATTGTGCGTTTTCGGAGACGATGAAAAACACCTGAACTCGCTCACAATATTTCACTCGCCGATGAACTCGTCGTATCTAGTTGTTCGCGTTTTATATTCTCTCGGGCGCAAATCAAAACAACCACTCGAAATACCAGAAGCTACCAGATACGAGACCAACTTTGCTAGCTAATAGTAATAAAAGACTGTCAGAAAGAAACCTCTGTAGTCTTGAAAACAGACAAAAACCGACATTTCCGCAAGTGAAAATATTTTCACGTTTAATGTGTGATGAGTGCGCGGTGCTGAGACATTTTGTGGCATAAACCAGCTGCCACTCTATGACAAAACCTGATTCACAGGCTCTGTTTACATGGCAGATAAATTAATTGAGGTTTCCATAAGCAAAAAGGGCAAAAAGTAATGTACTTCTTTACTGTCTGGTGTACAGAATGTAACAAAAGTTCTTTTCATTTATCTTGAAGGACCTTTAACTTGAAGAGACTTGAAGAAACTTATAATCAATGTGGCAAGGATTTTTGACAACAATTCTTGGCCCCATAGTCATGCAATTGGGCTGTGTTTCTTTGCCAAAGAAGAGCTTGAAAAGGGGATGTGGCAGGCCAGGACCAGACCAGGAAGCAAACTGGAACAGCATGATTTAATGGTAAATATATGATATTCTTTTTTCCTTAATAGATCCGTACTTATAGCAATAAAGACACAACAAATACTCAAATACTAATATTATAGGGCAGTAACCAGGTATATGGGATCAGGGATCATTGCTATTTCGAGGCTCAGGGATCGCGATTTGGGCCCTGGGATCAGGATCATCCTCTCAGATATAGGGGTCATTGTCAATTTTTCCTGGGAAAATCGGATCACTTAGGGACTGTTCGTTAATTACATCGCAGGGGGGGCTGGTGGTTTTTCTGCTCGTAGGTTTTGTGAAAACTTACCCCCTTACAAAAAAAGGAGTTTCAATTTCTACCCCCTTCGAAAAACAGCTATTTGAAATTTTACCCCCCTCCCCCTGCGAGCTAATTGACTAAGCTACAATGTAAGCATCAAAATGGCGTCTAAACTAAGTACGATTGTTGAAGAGGATGTACTGGTAGAACAAGCTCTAACTGGCAAGAAAAGAGAGGAGAAGTTCAACAGAAACCTTTAGTAGGAAGCTTTAGTTGGCTTAGGACACTCTGGATTTATACTTGCTTTGCGTTTCACGCAATTGCACTCAATCTCAGTCCTAGTCTTTGAAAATTTGCATGACACTGAAATGCACCCCCAAAAAGTTTCGCGTGTTCTAAAAATTTATGCCCTAATTTTTCAAGGTTCTGCAAAATTTCCCCCCCCCCCCCCACCCCCTATAAAACCACCAGCCCCCATGCGATGTAATTAACAAACAGTCCCTTATTTCTAATGGAATCAGGGATCAACAAGTGAAAACCGGGGAGATCAGGGAAAGTGTTGTCATAACCTTGTCTCAAAACCAAAAAATGTTGCTTGGCGGTTAAAATCTTGAGATTTAAATGAAGAAATTGACTGAGCGATTTGATTTTCTGGGAGATTTACAATGGAAACCGAGAGACCAGTAGATTTGACTCAAAACCTGGAGTCTCCCATGAAATCTGTGAGAGTTGGCAGGTATGATCTAAGTCATTTGGAACAAGTTGCTCTCTACTACTCTCTATAACTTGCTCTCTACAAGTTGGAAAAATGCTCTCTACTTGATACCTATGTACTTTTGGCCCCAGGGTTGGGGTTGGGGAGAGGACTGCCATATTTTTTCTGGTTTGGGATGATTGCCATATCTTTTAGGGGATAAAATCACAGATATTGGTCTCTTTTAGCGTTGATCGTGATCTGCAATAAAATTTGAGGTATAGATTCTGGTATCTTGTCTAATGGCTCTAACACAGCAGCAAACCTTCAAGAAAGAGAGAGAGAGAGAGTACTTGTTGACAATGACAGTAATTTAGAACAACATTTTATTTAGGCAACATTTTAATTTCAAACATTGCAGAATTCTTTTTATGGGTATGTTTTGGGACAAAAAAGTTATTTGAGCCATGCCCGTTTAGTATTTTTAGGGGTGAAACTTGAAGTTGGGAGCCTAGTTTGGAGCCCACTTTGCAACTGGTTACAGAAATGATTTGTGAAAGTTGAAATAAACCCACATGGGCCACTGCATTTTAGATCGATTATACACCAAAATATAACACACTGTAAGCAGACAG
This sequence comes from Scolanthus callimorphus, assembly GCA_033964015.1. Classification (NCBI taxonomy): domain Eukaryota; kingdom Metazoa; phylum Cnidaria; class Anthozoa; order Actiniaria; family Edwardsiidae; genus Scolanthus; species Scolanthus callimorphus. The sequence goes on from JAWWUD010000064.1 coordinate 44,741, forward strand.
AGAGGGAGTCTTTTAATCCTTGGGAGGTTTAATTCTTGTAGATTTTCTGGAACATGTTTTAAAGTTTGCATGTGGTCATTTTGGGGTCTCACAAGAATAGTTTTTTTTTCTTCAGTTTTATGAAAAAAGTAGCAGCATGTTTGGTACAAAAGGATTGTTTTTTTTTCAGTTTGATGAAAAAAGTGGCAACATGTTTGGTACAAAAGGACTAGGCTCTTTGTTTGCTAGAGATGGCCCTTCTTGTTTAATTAATTATACACAATCTAGACAAACTATCTCCCGCAACCTGACAAACTGTGGATTTCTAATATGAATGTGCCTCTTTTATCAGGTGCTGCCATGAGCGTATCCCTGAAGTTGAATAAATGGTGACAGTATAATAGCAAGCAATACTGGTAGTCAGCTGAAGATATTCAAGCCATCATTGCTGAAGATGATGATAATGAAACCCTTGACGAAAGCCAGTAGATTGTTGATGGCTGCATTCAGAAAATATGTCCGGTGGTTACGGGGACAGGTGAAATTGTTTCTGAGAAGTATTTTAACATCCCCAATGTAATTTGAAGGTTGGAAAACAAAATTAGGAACTTGACAAAAAAACAAGTACTTTCCAAGTGTTACTTGATAATATAATATCGTGAAAGGGACTCTGCATAGGGGTTGTGGGGGCATGCTCTGGCAAAGAAAATTGAGAAATTTTAAGTTCACCAGATGGCTGGAAATGTATCCTCTGTCATTGACTCGTTCTTTGGATTTTTTTCTGTATCCTCCCAATTTTTTCCTTAGAAAAAAAAAATATGGTCCCCATCAATATCACCTGCCCCAAATCGACTATTGGTATACTTTATGAGCGCAGCCTAACCTAAAAAGTTGAATCGAGAACCTATTCATATAGGTATAGTGTGGTGGATTAGAGCTCACTTTCGAGGAAATTGCGCATTTTAGGCTAAAGAAAACTTTGCCTGGTAATAGCTTTCAATGTATTTTAGTTCACATCTTAGATATTTTGGCCACTAGAATTCATTCGTAGCGAAATGGAATACTACGGAATTCACCGAACCGTGGTCTCTCGGGTTCGTGTTTTTGTCTGCATTCCTTTCTCCACTGGCTTGAAAATGTGTTCTGGCTTGGCTTGAAAATGTGATGTGTTCTTGAAAATAACCATCATGACAAAGTCGAAATTCGAAATTCTTGAAATATGAAAGCAAACGACTTAAATTTTAACTGATGGCTTTTTCCCAAAATATTTAATAAACATCCAGTTTTCAGGTGTTTCAGAAAAGTTTTGGAAAAGCATCAGGGGCGTAGCCAGGAATTTTGGTTGGGGGCCGGATAGTAAAAACATGGGACGAAAATTTTCAAATTTCCTCCAGTAAATGTATGGGAAAATCTCCCGAGGAAGGGGGGCCGCGGCCCCCTGTGCCACCCCCACCACCCCCGGCTACGTCCCTGAGCATGCCGGCCCGTTGCAGACAAAAACATGGCCCGAACGGGCAGAATCGTAGACGTTTTTTTCGACGCGTACCAAGTTTCGGTGAATTGCGTCTAGTATAATTTAGCGTGGATCCATAGCTTATCATCAATAAACTACTAAAAACTATTAACATCCAAACTTTGCTGCTTTAAGCCAAAAGTGCGCAATTTTTTCATTAATCTGCCGGACTAATATACAGTAGCATCTTACCGACTACCATATACTTTCGACAAAACTTTATTTTAGTTCCATATAAATTCCCTCTTGAAAGACGCCCAAATAAGGCTTTTTCATATATGGTCAGGGGCGGATCCAGGGATTTCTGAAAGGGAGGGGGGGGGGGGGGGGGGCGGATAGTGAAAACATGGAACGAAAATTTTCAAATTCCCTCCAGCAAATACAGTAAATGTATGGGATAACTCCCGAGAAAAGGGGAGGCCCTCGGTGTTCCCCCTAAATCCGCCCCTGGGGGCCGTTTCTCGAAACGCCTGAGAATTCTCGGGCCCGAAAAGTTTGTTTTGAAATTTTAATAGATTGATCCCAAGTTTTTCGTTTTCTTTTCTACCCAGATGGTTTAAGTAGTCTAGAACTTCCTATCCGTGAATATGTATAAGTGTTTACGTCTCAAAAAAGAAATTTCCTATTTCATTGAAACCTCAAATCGAAGAAAAATCACCCGAAAAGTCTCGGGAGGTCAGTTGCTCCCGAAAACTTTCCATTGTTTTTCACCCGAGTATTTCGGGCGCCCGAAAAGTTCGGTTTAAACTCACGTAATTCTTTAAGTACTATAGAATAGAAATAACTACGAAAAGGGAGTTATAGACTATTAAAATCAGCAGGGTAGAAAAGAAAACGGAAATCTTTTGATAAATCCATAAAAATTGCAATACAAAGTTCTCGGGCCCGAGAATTCTCGGGCGTTTCGAGAAACGGGCGCCTGATGGTAGAATGCCTCGTAAACAAAAGTTTTTAGTAGCTTAACCCTATCCAGACTGGGCTTTTTTTGACCATCTGTGACTGGGGGGGGGGGCTAATTCGGCCCCCCCTCTATATCTCTGGAACCACTGGGGCTATGATCATCAAACTTTCACACAATGACCATGAGCCTTAGACAGATCACCACACCTATTTTTGTCACGTGGGAGCAAAATGTGACGTCACAATGACGTCATTCTCAATGTTTTATCAATTTTTAAGTAATTTTAATTAACTTCCAAAAACTTGGTAGATAATACTCTAAAAGCCAACTAATTAACATCAAGATAATGTAAATGTAATAATTTGTGACATTAACACATAAATTTTATTAAACTTGTGTCATAATGACGACTTTTGAAAATATTGTCCGCCATCTTGGATCCGCCATCTTGGATCCGCCATCTTGGATTTCATTTAATTTCCATTTGACTCTTCAGATAAATACTCAATGAGAAAAAAATGGTCAAAATGTACAAAATACTCATCAAAGAAGTGTTTGACATTCAAAAAGTTGAATTAAAAGGAAACTTGTGAATCCCAGAGCTAGTTTTAGACCATATGTTAAAATGAACAAAATCCCCCTACCCCTCCCCCCCAAAGATTTTGTGTCAAAAATTAATTAGCCTGTACATAAATTACTAAGGAGTACAAGCTCCGATAGTCATAAATTGGGCAATCTGTCCAACATTAAGCTTGAAATATGAAAAATTCACGTTTTTCGAGTTTTGCAAAACATGCATGTCAAAAAGTGGTTGCCATGGAAATGGGTCGTTGACACTGACATGTCATTGACACCAAAATGTCCCCAGATAAATTTAGGAAAAGTCACGAAGTTTCACCATCATAGCTGCAGTGGTTTTAGAGTAATCAGGATTTTACTGGAGGGGGGGCTCGAAAAGCCCCCCCCCCCCCCCAGTCTGGATAGGGTTAAAAAATAAAGTAACGATTTTTAGAAAATTCATAAAGTTACGTTTTCTAGTAGAATTCACAAAGTTACGTTTTCTAGTAGAATTCATAAAGTTACGTTTTCTAGTAGAATTCATAAAGTTACGTTTTCTAGTAGAATTCGTAAAGTTACGTTTTCTAGTAAAATTCATAAAGTTACGTTTTCTAGTAAAATTCATAAAGTTACGTTTTCTAGTAGAATTCATAAAGTTACTTTTTCTCGTAGAATTCATAAAGTTACGTTTTCTAGTAAAATTCATAAAGTTACGTTTTCTAGTAAAATTCGTAAATTTACGTTTTCTAGTAGAATTCATAAATTTACGTTTTCTAGTAAAATTCATAAAGTTACGTTTTCTAGTAAAATTCATAAAGTTACGTTTTCTAGTGGAATTCATAAAGTACGTTTTCTAGTAAAATTCATAAAGTTACGTTTTCTAGTAAAATTCATAAATTTACGTTTTCTAGTAAAATACATAAAGTTACGTTTTCTAGAATTCATAAAGTTACGTTTTCTAGTAGAATTCATAAAGTTACGTTTTCTAGTAAAATACATAAAGTTACGTTTTCTAGTAGAATTCATAAAGTTACGTTTTCTAGTAGAATTCATAAAGTTACGTTTTCTAGTAGAATTCATAAAGTTACGTTTTCTAGTAAAATACATAAAGTTACGTTTTCTAGTAAAATACATAGTTACGTTTTCTAGTGGGATTCATAAAGTTACGTTTTCTAGTAAAATTCATAAAGTTACGTTTTCTAGTAGGTTTACATGGAAAGGCCGATTCTAGTTAATATATATCATACCCAAATGGAGCCGATTTTAGTGTTGATGTAATTTTGTGTAGAAACCAGCATGTAATGAAAAAGGGGAAAATAAAATGCGTCTATTGCCATACATAAAATGTCCAATTTGAATAGTTATTACTGTAAAAAGAATATCTATATTTCTTAATTGCCCAAATTGAACTGTGTTACGAAACGCTTTTCGTAGGTCCTTCAAACTGGCCGTATGCGACGATATGAATGGTGCATCGATGATAGGAAATGTACCGAAACAACGGGTTGCATAAACTGTTCGGGCGAACAAGCCCTCGAGTTATACGAAAAAGGGCATTGGCAAGAATGCAAATAGCAATTGTGGATCAAACCCTCCCGTTCTTGTATTCTAAGAATTGTTTTTTCTTGGGGTACACAGTGTTATACATAAATTGGGAAAAAAATAGTAGAAAATATTTATTTTTCCCCTTTCATGGAAAAAATGGCAAAAGTGCAAAAGTGCAGATTTTGATTTAGAGTTGTTACAGTGAACCAAGTCGGATCGTCGGGCTTTCTCTTCTGGTTTATCGACAGGTAAAAATGACCTTCAGTCTTCAACTGAGGTGGTCTTCGTTGAATATACTCCTTGAAGAGTTGCACATGACATCGTTCGCCACCGATAGCAAACATTCTTGGTGAAAAATCTCGTTTCTTGACATTCATTCATTCCTCCATTCCTGGTTTTTGTTGGGCCTTCAGCAAACCCTACAAACTTCTTGCCATTGTCAGCCTTGCAGATAAGAGAAGTCTTGGATGTTCATGCCATGGTGCTCTTTGCGTCCGCGAAGGCCAAACTGCTGGGTGAGTAGCCACCACATACTGCTTACTAACGACTCTGGGCTTGTATTTCCGAGTTTCTTGGATTTCCATAGCTCTTCCTCTTCTTGTTTTGATACTTGCCTTGCCCTGTTTGGCCGCTTGCCTCGGCCAGCTCCTCGTAGTAGCCTAGCTTTTCCCTCTAGGACTTGTTTTGACGAGCTAAACTCTCGGTCACGTTGTAAAGATAGCTTAATCCTTCTTCCTTCAGATGTCTATCTATAGCTAGACGCCCGCCCCCTCCCCCCGATTTGTCACATTTTGTCACAAATCCAAGATGGCGGCCAAGCGAAAGCAAACTCGCGTTTCTCAACCTAAAACTACTCTCCAACGCCTGCGAGCAGGCTAACGCAATCATAACTCGAAGGCTGTCTGGCTCATAATCTTGGCCATCCTTTGTCTTGACTTCTGCATAAAATCTCTCGAGCAAGAAAGGTTGAGATCTTCCGGCGGGATTTTCTCATTTCTTACGGTTATTTCTTTTTCTTCGCACCAGGATTTCCACACTCTCATCCAGAACTCGGTACTTCTTGAAGTGTTTTGGCTTTTTGCTCCGTTTTTTAGCTGCTCAATTCTCTTTACGCTAGCCTCTTCAAATCTCGAAGCTTGATTTTTAAAAGGGGCAGCCATTTTTTGTTTTTGTTTTCAAATTTGCCAGACAAATGCTGACATGTACACTCGCATCTGATTGGCTGTTCATAATTTCAATTGTTTGTAAGCCAATCCGATTTGCTCAAGTTTGTAATCTGCACTGTGATTTCAGGTTTCTGCACTGTGATTTCACTAAAACTGCACTGCTCTCGACCAATCAGAGTAGAGAAATTTTTGCATGTATATTATTACGTTCTTTAACAACATTTTACAATGGGCCGAGATGTGTTCTATAAAATCGTGTTTGGGATTTTTGAAATTTTTAAAAGAGCCGATTTCAGAGCCAATTTTGTGTGTCCGCTAGTTTTTTTTTATGTAAAAAAGATATGGAAACAATCATAACTTGAAAAAGAGATGGAATTTCCAAAATCCACGAAACGTTTTGTAAGAACACATCTTAGTCAACGCGTGTATGGTGTTAATGAACGAAAATAGTGAATATTCGTGACGGTGGAACTCTAAAAAGTTGAAATGATGCACCGTGAAGGGAACTCTATAAAAAAATTGGGTTTTGTAAAATTAAACTAAATTAAATTATATACCATAGTCTAGCCCTTGACATAAGCTTTAAATGAGGTATAACTTGTAAAGATACGACCATGTTTCGTGAAATTAGCCATTTTAACGAAAAAGTACCCCTAAGGTAGTCCGTTACCTTATAATAGAGATTATAATAGCATTTGGGACCGGAAAATAATGGCCGCGGCGGCTTAATAGAGATGGCTTAAACAGAGCAGCGCGGGTCATACGGGTTTAAATTATGACATAATTCGGTCCTCTGAAAGATTTAAAAAATCTAATTAACAATTCAAGGCCGAATGTGCTATGATGAATATACCATGAGGCCAAAGGCCGAATGGTCTATTGATATCATAGCACATGAGGACGAGAGGTCTAATTGTTTTAGTATAAACTAACTAGTTGGTCGGTTTTGGCAATATGAATTCCATTATTTTATGTTGAAAAAATCAAGTTTTCTTGCAAAGAAAGGTGGTGGTTTTGCCAGGCACGGTCTATCACTAATATACCATTAGTAGCTCAGCCAATCAGAATGCAGGATTTGTAATAGACCATTAGTTGGTTTATACTAAGTAAGGGTTAGAGAATGGACGCGAGTGTTCTATGGGATATAGACCACTAATGAACAAAAATCTGCGAGCGCGTTAGCGCGAGCAGATTTTTGTTCATTAGTGGTCTATTTCCCATAGGACACGAGCGTCCATTCTCTAACTGTTTTAGAACATGACCAATGCCACGAAGAAAGTATTTTGAAAGTTTTTGTGCTAGCTTGTCATTGACATATCAACATCATTACAGAGCATTGTTCAGAGCCATACTTCATCCAAGGCTTTTTACAATAGTAGTGTCAATCAAAGCCTTGTGTGTGTGAAAGAAAAGATCTACCGACAAAGCGGTTTGTTTTGAGTGCATGAATTGTTCTAATTAATTTCCAAGTGTTTGTTTTGGGACGATAGCAGTTGAAACTGGCCATACTGGAGTTGCTGACAGGTTTCGTTCCCGAAGTCAGGTAAGAAATGAAAATATTCTATCGCAAGCTTTTGTAATGGATTCCTCGACTCCTATGGCCCAAGGAAAAGGGAGAAACAGGAAAGCGTACTTAAAATCTCGGTCTCGTTATCAGAATTCGTAAATCCGTAAAGTTTTGATCGAAGACCGGAAATTGAACTCAGAAGTCGCATTACAGCATTACAGCGGAACATTTGGTAAAACGTACTGGTTTTGAATTGACAATCTGTTTCTTCCCGGGGCTTTCTTATGAGAATTGCAAGAGCGCTGATGTTCGAGGCTGGCAAAATTCGAAGTTTGTTTTAGCAATTTGAGACTCAAATGTTTTTCAAATGCCTCGAGACAGCCAAGAGTTGAGTGAATCAGACAATAAACCGATGTGAAAGATGGAAGTTTTTTCCTTAAAAATACAGTACGTTATACATGAAAAGGGAACATCAAAATGCAAAATGTTCGTGGAGAAACTTTTAGGTATTTGCTATGCTTAACTACAGAACAAAAAGCTATGTTCTTAGGGGGCTCTCGCACGCTTGCTGGCCACTTCTCTGACAAGAAAATAGCTCAAATCGCAATCCAATTCCATCGTCTTGATAACTGGTCAAAACAACCTAGAATTGCATTTGTCCAACACTTGAAAGGTTTTTCTATAAATCTGGAGGATTATTTTTATTACTACGGGAAAATATGCATGTGTTTTTGCGGTTACTATTTTACTTAACTTAAGGTTCTTAATTTTTTGCCTAATAAAACTTCGAATTCTTATTAACGTGGTTATCATAAACAAATTTCAATGTTGATAATGTACTAATTTTGATTTGTTTATTTTGTTATAGAAAGATGTTGGAGAGAGACTTGAAATAAAGGGCTATTTTGCAAAAGATGACAATGAAGTCAATGTTTTCCTTTTTTGCAGAGTTGGTTGTGTCAAGCGGCGAGGCAAGAACAGGGTGTGGTTTGTACATAGTCATTAGTATTCATGCCCATAGTCATTAGTATTCTCTATGTTGCACCTTGGTTTTCTTGTTCTTCTTCAGGAGAACAATGAAAATGCAAGGTGCAACCAGAGAATATTAATGACTATGAGCATGAATACTAATGACTATGAGCATGAATACTAATGACTATGTACAAACCCCTAATTTTCCCTATTGTTCAATGCCCTCGCCGCTTGACGCTTTAGTTTCTATGGGATATAGGGACGCAAATGCCGGTTGCTGATTGGCTGAGTGGCATTGGTCATGTTCTAAAGTAGGATAGACTTGAAAGGAGTCATGCAAAAACCAAAAGTACCTTGATTTTCACAATACCAAAAGAGCACTTGGCACCTAACCTGAAAGGCGGCTTTACGGAGCTAAATAAGACAGGATTAAAATATAACCTAAGGGACCTAGATACAGGCCAAACACTTTAAAGGCCCAATTTACAAATTTTCTTAAGCGAAGCTTTAAGAACAGCAGTGCAGTGCTTTGGAACAGCCTCCCCTCAGAGGCCAGACGGCGCAGTCCCCGAATCAATTTAAGCGCCAAATATTTTCGGCTTCATTCACGAGAATATGCTGACCTTTATTTTAAGGTATTTTCTTAATCCAAATTGTTAATCAAAATATATGCACTTTTTGTTAAACAACACCTCATCTGGAAACCAGTGGGTATTGTATTTTACTCATTGTGTATTGTGTCTAAATAACATTGTATGTATGTATGCATGTGGCCGCTGAATAGGTTCAAGGTTACGGACTACCTTCGGGGTACTTTTTCGTAAAAATGGCATAATTTCACGAAAAATGGTCGTATCTTTTACAAGTGATACGTCATTTTAAAGCATATGTCATGGGTTAAGCTATGGTATATAATTTAATTTAATTTTACAAAACCCAAATTTTTGATGGATCCCTTCCCGGTGCATCAGGTCAACTTTTTAGAGTCCCAATATTCGCTATTTGCGTTCATTGAGACCGCATTATCGTTGTTAAAAGATGTGTTCTTAAAGCCGTGTTAGGGATTTTGGAAATTGCATCTGGTAAAATGGCGTTTAAAGAACGAAAGCATCGTAAATCCGCGTGCCTGGAGCTCTCGAAACTCGACCCGATGCGTCGGAAAGAAAACTCCCTAAAAAAATCATGTTTAATCAAATTAAAGTCTCGGGAAAGGTAACAATTTAAAAATCCATAATATGACTTTTTTTTCCTGAAATTCATTTGCGATAAAGTCGTAAAGTATATTTCTAAAATCTCAAATGACGCGTCAACTGTTTTCCTAGGCTGCAACCCATTCTAGTTTTGTATTGCCCGCCATTTATTTTCTGTATTTAATTAACACGTTTTTTCTAGTATTTAAACTTTAGGTCCAATTTTCAGCTTCGCGAAGCTCCTGACCTCGCACGATTTAAGACTGATATCGGCGTCAAATTTTCTGTGCCGTTAGAAAATGATAACACCTAAAACCCGTGTGAGGGAATTTTATTTTTTACTTCAAAAGTATTTTATTATAAATTTTGTGGCCACAAATTGTAGAAAATGCGACTTTCAACTTCGCGACCTAGGTCGTAAATATGCAAAATATCCCAAATCGCTCACACGGTTGTGCAGTTCATTTTTCAGAGACTAAAATCCGAAAAACGCTAATGGTCTGGGGCTTTTTAGTTCGGGGTCTTACAAATACAAAAAAAATTAAACTTCACTAAACTGAACAACTTTGTAAGATAGAGCAATCTTTTAGCTTTAAAACGATATATATAGCTGATTATCATAGCATAAATTGAGACGCGACGAGAACTTTTATCCGTAGGCACCGAATGCCTCTTTACAGAGACCTTAAAGAAATAAAGTCTTTATAGTTTAGGAGAACAAAGAAGCTTTAAAATGAGGTATCACTTGTCAAGATGCGACTTCTTTTTGTTCGCGAAATTATGGCATTTTAAAGAAAATTCCCGGTACCACGAAGGTAGTGACAAATATTTTGGAACTTGGAAAAGTGGTGCTAACAGAGGTCTTTACGATAACTCTGCCGAGGCAGTTTGCACATAACGTTTCATCACTTTCTGACAAACGGTCTCGGAGATATGGATCGAACAGTTCCATGACAAGCTTTTTTAAACTTATTTTCATTAATGAAAGAAAGGCAATATTCTTGAAAGCTAAGTGTACAAAAATGCATTTCGCTAAAAGGCGAGAAGTACCTATATTGTGAAAAATGGTAAATGCGAGATGAGAGCCATTAAGAGCAAGCTATTCCAGGACATAGCAGAGGACAAGGGCCACAAACTTTTCAATATTTTACCTTCAACAAACACGTGCCTATATAGATTGCCTAAGGTATGGGGAAAGGTTCAAAGGGATCCTTTGGCAAAATTGTTGTCATTTCGTCTGCTTTTAATATATATATAATATATCATTTTAAGCTTATGAAGAGTAGAAACAAATGTAATATTTTTAATAACTATTATTAATAAATAATTAATAAAATCAATAATAATCTGTCGTTTGGCTAAATTCTAGTCCGTCAGAATTAAATAGAACCACCCAGGTTTGTATTATCTGAGTGACCCAAAGGTGGACTACAAAAGAATGCCACGATTTTCAAAATGCTTTTTTTCTGTTACTATCTAACTTCAAAACGCAATAAAATCCTTAATATTAAATATACAAAAAATATACAAAAAATTTGATACAAAACTGAGTGGTTCTATTTAATTCTGAAGGACTAGAACTTATCGACATGAGAAAATCAGTTTCAGACAAATAATTATTGATTATTATTATATGCATTATTTATTTGTATTCTACTCTTCAAAAGCTTTAAAATGATATATAAATACATGTACGTACCTTAAAAGCAGACGAAATGACAACCATTTTGCCAAAGGATCCCTTTAACGTTTACCCATACCTTAAGGAGAGTTTGTGCTATCCCCAAAACTCACTCGGTGCATCGAAGAAATTTCAACTTAGCAATTTATTATATTTCATATTCAACATTTATTTTTATTTTTATATTTTAGAGGATTTTTATATTAATGTTTAGTTCTTTATCATAATTTTTGGCAGTACCTTTAGAAAATTGCAAAAGCTTTCGAAATAAATAGAGGATATTACATGGTGGGGCGAAGATATGAGTTTTATTTTCGAGTGGCAAGAAAGCGCAGCGAATGAGTAATTTTTTTTTTTGAGACGAGAAAATTAAACTCACATCTTCAAGCCACCGTGTTATTTTTTTTTTATTATATAGACAAACCAGAAAAATTATTCCAAATTGATTTTCAAGCACTTTTGTTTTGAACGATATGAGGATATGGAAAATATGTTACTCAGGTCCCGGATGTAGCTATGAGACCTACGAGTGACGTATTTCCCAGTAAAACACTGGTATCTATATAATAAACCTGTATATCTAAATGAAAGATCTTGAGTCAGAAGAACATATTCGAAATACGTTTTTTTATACGTTATTCCTGTGGCGAGGCATCCTTTCGTAGAAGTTCTGAAATTGTTGGGATTCGTTTAACCAGGGTGATAAGGCCTAAATTTTGTATTGAACAATAGGGGAGCGCTTTACGCCGTTTTAATAAAATCTTAGTTTGAACTTCCCTCCAGAGAGAATAGCCTGAAAATTTGGTTAAAAATAGCTAGCCCTACAAGTCTACGAGGTTTTGCTTTGATTTGTGATCAATTTGGCAAATAATAAAATAACTGAAACCAATTTTTCGAAACTTTTCTTTTAAACTGAATCTGGCATTCACTTTTGACATTGGTCATCACCTGCAGTGGTCGTAATAATCATCTTGGGGGAACAACTGAGACTACTCTAGTCTCATTTATGAAGGTTTTAATATAGGTGTTGCGGGCCAAACCAATCGGTAGCTTTTATAAAGAAATTCGTGTTTGAATGAGATCCACTCGAGCTCCGCGCCGGCCGCCATTTTTTCTCTCAGAGCAAAGCCATCACCATCATCATCATTTTTACATTTTGTATGTAAAAAAAGCCAGCATTGGATATTCTCAGCCCATTAATCCATTTTAGCTGTAATATTTCTGGTATGTTCACAGCATCGTGGAATGGCAAACTTTCGCTTTCGAAATTTATTCAGGTAGTTTACAAACATTCTCCGGTGCAACAGCGGGAGAGAGTTTAGAATTTAGGGATTAAAATCCAAGAAGCTAAAATGGAGATATTTTTTGAAAAATAAATACCCGCTGCATAGCTAACTTAACTACGTCGCGACATTCCTTTCAAACATTATGAAGCGGTCTTGACAAAACATGCTTTTTGAGACACAACTATCCAAACGAAACTATTCTCACGATTTGAATCAGTTTTGACTAAGACCTCTGTCCCGGCCAGGATTTGAATGCGGACCACGGTGATGGCAGTGACTCAGCGTTACGGCGGTGGGTCTACCCTGCTTCCCTAAGACGAAAGGAGTTTTCGACAGTCATCTCAAACTTGCTCTAATGCAAAGTAGACGCACAATTTACACATAATTTCGACAAATAATAATTTTGATCGTCAGGTAAAGTGACTACAAGGTAGGATTCTTGCAGATAAAGCAAAATGGAGGCCATTTGTGATATGCACGACTAATTGTTCGGCCTAAAAGCATTAGATAAAACGTTTCTATATGTTGGCCAGTGAATGCCTTATAAGGCTATCGAATGCAGTACTAGAGGAACCAATGGAAACTTCTCGCGATGACGTTTTATCATAACATGCAGGGTATATATACTAGCTAATACGGCCTCTAAAGTTATCGGCTCTGAGGAGTGTTAACAACCAAGTCAAAAGAAGAAGTTCTGAAAGGTAAGATAAAGAAAATTTCTCAAACCCCACTCTTCTTGTGGTCTTGTCGTGGATTTAGGAAATGAGCATACCGATTCGATCTGAGAGTAGAACAGATATATTTATTGGATGAATTAGGGTTTATGACGTACATAATATGTTCTAATTCTTGTGATTGCTATATTTCCGACATCCTCCCGGGCCAGCAAGAATGTTCCAAGTTTATACAATTAAAGTTACAGTTACAGTTATCATTGTTAAAGTTTAGAAGTTGGCACCAAATCTAGTCGACTATAGCTGGTTTATAAGTTCTGCCTGGTCTTCTTCGCGATGTGCTCTTGTCGTTGTGAGGTGCCACTGGGACTCGCCAAGCGAGTAGCCATCCAGCCTTGCTTTCCATGGCAGCCAATGTTTCGCCATTGACCTTTATAATTCTGGACGCCTCATCGAATAGTTTGCTAAACTGATCATTGCCGATTAAAATGTCAATGTTAAGGTTGCCGGCTGTGTGCAAGGGATCGGCTATTTTTAGGGACGTGTCATTATTTACCGGGGGGGGGGGGGGGGGGGGGGGGGGGGAGGGCTCCCATTTTTTTCAAACAAGGCATGAAAAAATTAGGACCCTCCCCTTGAACATAACCAAAAAATGTGACCCTCCCCCAGTCGTAGGTAAAAAATTGGGACCCTCCCCATGCAATCTATTTCTGAAAAACTGGTTAGATAAACTATTGTCCAAGTGATGTAATGTCTCTTTCATTCTTCTTAATAACAGAACTACTTTTTTCTTACTTCTGTCATGCACCAGTCAATTGACATCACAGCTCCCCAATTTAACATTCACTAAGTGTTAAATGTTACTATTTTCCCGGTCACCATGGACATGGTCGTTGTTAAAGCTCCAGGCCCCCGGGACACTTTTGCAACATGGCGAAACGCGCCTTTATTTTGATGAAACGCATTTCATCAAGCCTCCAGAGAAAAATTAACGTTTTATTTTCTGCGTGTAGTAAAAAGCCTGTTGGTTTTATTCTTCACGCGCTACAAATTATTATTATTCATGTGCGTGAAGCGCAGCCCAAAAACGAATTTCTATGTAGCTTGTAACGTCGAACTCACTACTTTGGAACATATTGACTGCCAACCAGGCGTATCCCTGGAGGGCTTTTGGGGGTTTTCATTTGTCCTTGCCAAGATACACATGCTTGTAACGACATTCGTACGCATTCCATTTAAGCACCACAAGCGTATTGTTTTCTTTGGGCAAGTTCTCTACCGGAAGATTAGATGTCATTCCTTATTGCGCGCGAAGCGCGCCAAAAATTTCAACATAATGAGTGAAATAAAACTAGAAAATGATATAGAACTCGTTGCTGGAATCTCTCTTTCAAGGCTTCAGGTTTCTTTCAAGGTTTCTTTTAAGGCTTTCACTTGCTCAAAAATGAAGTGATCCCTCCCAAAAAACTCCGACCTCGGTCCTTAAACCAATATATTTTCGCACGGTAATCTAACGTCTGGTTCAACGTTAATTCCCCGTTAATGCCCCGCTGAATATTCCTGCTATAGAAGGCCCTTCCGTAGATTAATGTGTCAAATCCCCGGCTGACCGCGTTACTTTCCCGCCCTGTCCAGGGGGTGGGGGCCGGGGTGTCAATGGACTGGTGCATAAGGAACCGCGGTTATTATTCATCGCCTCGATTATTTACGTTAGTATGTTTGGTAATACACGGCTAAAATGCAGTACAATGATTAACGTTATCCCACATCTGCCGTCCCCTATTTGACCTAGTACTGTAGACATTTTACAGAAAAAACGGGCTCGGCGCCCAAATTTTGATAAACGTTTGTTTGCTTGTTTATCGTTTTTTTTGTTTGTTCATCGCATTTCATCAAGCCTCAGAGAAAGGGTAGATGAATATGTTTTGTGTACGGCATAGTAAACAAAGCCTGTCAGGAGCTCAAGAAGTACACTACCTCCACTATATAGGTTATATCATTTATGCGCACAACTGCGCTCCGCAAATGACGAAGTTATTTATATTCATTTGCGCGAAGCGCGGCCCAACGGACGAATTTCTATGCTTGTAACGTCGAAAACTCACGCTTACCTAAGGGGTCTTCTTTCAAACATATAGTGACTTGCCCTCCAGGCCTATCATTTGCAGGGGAATTTTGGGAGAGTTTGCTTTTCTTCGTCAAGTAAGTTGTTCTTGTCAACGGTAGTTGACAAAGTTTTAATGGAGAATTTGCTGAAATAACCGTCATTCCTAAATGGAGGAATGCTCACCATGAATAATTTAACGATATTTTTGACAATATTACTTCAAATTGACCTAAAAACATTCAAAATATCTGAACTATCAAGACTACTAGTCAGGATAAGGGTTAATACATCGTTTTAGTATATTTTTATAGTATATGCCTCGTTCTATTAAAGATTAATACTATTAAGGTACGTAATCAATAAAACGAGCTGTCCGAACCAGCGAATTCACTGGTAGCGTAGTGGTTAGGGTTAGGGTATAGAGACTGGAAAGTTACAGGTTCGAGCCCTGATGATTTTCAAAATTCTTTTTTCACTTCTGTAGGTGAGCGCTTGTTTAGAAAAAATTCTAAGTGCCAGTGAGCATTCCTCGATTTAGGCGTGTGTGAAATAACCACAATCGCCATTTGTTTTACCCTCTTCATCGTCCAAATGTTGCTGAAAAAATTATGACCCTCCCCCAAACAGGAGTGAAAAAAATTTGGAGCCCTCCCCCCAGATAAATAATGACACGTCCCTTATCCCCTCTATGGTAACTTGTTGTGTTTGATGGTGGTTGGGAACGGAGGACAGATGAATGGCGTAACTAAAGCTGAGCACTTTATATGTTCTTTAAGTGCAGTTTCCACAGGTAAGGTGACCACCTCGAAAGATTTTCGGCTGCTTTTCGAGGTACCAAAGTTTGTGATATCTAAACATTCGCTTCCCGATGTATGAAGCTCTAGCTTGTCTTTTAACTGCTGGGTGATAAAGGTTCTGTGTGAGCCTGTATCGAACAATGCACGCGCTTGGTACTGGTGTTGGAGTCCTTGACGGTTATTATTGCTGATGGCATCAAGATGTACTCAGATTTGAAATTTTTCATCCATGTTGATTTGTTCCTACGTGTTGCGTGTTGGAATCGGAGGGAATGGACTTCTTCTCGGTTGATTCGTCGAATGCATGTAGTTGGAATAGCGCGTTCTTCATCATCGTTGCATCGTTGCGTATGGTTTTTCTGTCTGCATTTTAGGCATCGCCCCTTCACATAGCAGTGAACTTGAGTATGTTTGAAACCCAAGCAGTTGAAGCATCGTTTTGTTCGCTCTAAGAATGCTCGCCCGTCACAATACACACAGGGTCTCGGTTTGCTTGTAAATGGTGTCGGGTGTTGGTTGGATAAAAGTGCATCGGCTGTTGGAATGCGGACTAATCTTCTGATGTGAATTCTGATGTGTTCGATTGATTTGCTGATTTAGTTGCGTGACTTCTCTCTCGACTTTCTATTTCGCTTCTGAATTCTCTCCTTAGCTCGTCCAGGGAATTGTCTGCTGAGGGATGTTTAGCTTCGAATGTTAGCTTCGTAGGTATCACAAAAGCTCCTAGGCTAATTTAGCTCGGTTGATGGTGCAGGGAAATTCAACATGCATTCCATGTGCGCGTTTATCAAAATTGCTTGCGCCCGAATCGTTCTTTGAGTAGTTCGATAGCTCTTTGGTAATTTCCTGTTGTCAAGGGCAACCCGGATATTGCGCGCGCTGCTTCTCCCGTCAAAAAATATGTCATGTTTTCGATGTCGCTAAGTTCACTGTTCTCATCAATGGTTGCGCTATAGCTGTCCAAAAATGTTTGCCATTGTAACGGGTTACCATCGTAAGATTTGATGGTTATTTTTGGTAAATGAACGCGTCTTCTATGGGAGTCGCCATGTGCGCTTGAGCTGTTAGTTGTGTTAATATTATGTCTCACCGGTGATGGTTGCTTGTTGTTGATAAATTTCGTAATCTTCAGTTTCCATAATGCAATGTTATCTTGGGCCACAAGAGCTTCTTCGGTGTTACAGTCCATGTCCTCATCTGCTGTGTCGAGTAGAAATAGGATTTGATCTCAAGCTCGCGCTTAGAAAGATGCATGCTGATTCTTGCAGAATGAGTTAGCTGATTCTTGATTCTACGCGCGCAATGCATCATGGGACTAGAGCACTTGACTGTTTTCCCTGCGCTTGCGAAGAAGAAATTGCTTGACAATGTATAATAAATCAATTGTTGAATTCGTTTTTTTGTGATCTCCAGCATAAACAATGTATCGCCAAGTGGATCGGCGTCTCGATATTGTTTATTCTGGACATCACAAAAAACCTCATCCAATAATTGCTTATAATCAATGTCTCTAAAAGTCATATTTTTCGGCTGATTTAAAATGATTGTCTATGAGAATGTAAAGCGTATAAAAAGTAAAATTCTTGTTGATGACTTATGTTTTTGTCTCTTGCAGGTACATTGTTTGGCATTCAATATGAAACATTTTATCTGTGTTTTGGTTCTTTTTGCACTCATGAGCTTGGTATTTTCCTCGCCTATAAACAGTGACGAAGGTAATATGTGTGTAGAATATAGGTAGCTCAAATGAAATATATATAAGGGGTAGGGTTTTCAGGCTGGAAGCCCAACACTACAACACTCCCCCCTCCCCCTGGGGCCCAACACTACAATTTAGGCTACTGGCTAACACTACAATCACGATAACAAGCAACCTTTTTGCGTTGGTTTGTTTGATTCTTTTATGGTTTTACACATTTTCCCTGTAGGCCAGAGTGGTCAAGTTTCCTCCGACATATTTGACTAAAATAGCTGCACGTCTTTTGGTCCTTGTCAAGTTATCTCTCTAAGTGTACGCCTGCTACAATCTAACAATGTTTTTTTCTACAGAGCCCTTGGCCTTATCACGGCGAAGACTGTCTTGTAAATGTGGTGATCATGTCGGGAAATATTATTTCGCGGACAGTTGCCCTCCATATTGGAATGAAAACCATTGCTCCGCGTTTGCCGGAATTTGCTGTTACTGACATCATCATGAAAAACTTTAATTACAAATGAATTATGATGTTAACCTAAAGCCTTAAAATATGAATTATACCAATATATTTTAATCTCTTGATGACAAGATTCTTAATTTTAAGAAATATAAGAATAAAATAATTATGGAATAATAAAAAGCAATTATGCAATTAGTGTTATAATTACTTAGGCCCCATTCCACGCGATGTTCTTTATTCTTTGCGTTTTCAAAAAAAAAAAAAACGCGTCCACCTTAGCGTTTTCGAAACGTTTCTGCCCGTCCACACGAATATGCTGTACATATCGTTTTGAAAATGATAGCCTGCTCGCAGGCGTTGGAGAGTAGTTTTCGGTCGAGGAACGCCAGTTTGATTTCGCGTGGCCGCCATCTTGGATTTGCGACAAA
Source organism: Scolanthus callimorphus (assembly GCA_033964015.1). NCBI lineage: Eukaryota > Metazoa > Cnidaria > Anthozoa > Actiniaria > Edwardsiidae > Scolanthus > Scolanthus callimorphus. Next base: position 63,201 of record JAWWUD010000064.1, read on the forward strand.
ATGCGATTTTTTGTCACATTTATAACGCTGACCCAAAAATGCGCTGGACCTAACAGCGAGACTGATCCAAATACAAAGACACTTATACCCAGAGGAGACAGGAGCGGAAAACATAATCGAAATTTATCCGAGGAGTGTTCCTACACTCCCCTCTCCCATAACTTCCATTACTTAAATTCAAAACTATTCAAAACACTAATTACTCAAACTCCCATTATTCAAATCTCGCAATACTCAAAGAGGTTTATCACATTAAGACCAAAATCCAGGGCTCGCTGACAATCTTAATTTTTGAATTTTCAATTTTAGAAAAGCAGGAAAGTTAAACAGAATAGGCTATACATAGTAATATTCACTACAAGGAGGAGGCAATATTTCTCTTGAGAGAATAATGAAAAGATGACGTCATAATTTCACTTTGCCTTACCCCTCCCCTCTTTAAGGTGACGCTGCTTGGCTATAACCGGAAAAAAATGTCTACAATGTCTACAGATTATTTCCTTCAAATTTCATGCTTGTATCACAATCAGAACAATTTGGCCATTTTCCGGATGGACATACTGTGATGAAGTCTTCCCAAAATATTGACTTTCTGAGGTTACATAAAGATACATAACGATGTATGTGTGATAGATGGACTAGGATGAGCCAACACCGACCCTTCTCCCCTCTCTATATACGCGGGGAGTCCTATAAGGTGCCTCCTTGGGTTTTTGGTGCCCCGGCGCCAATATCGATACTTTGCGGGAGTGCAGCGATCAAACCGATATTTTTTTCCAGCTATACACTGGAAATACCGACCCTTCTCCCCAGTCTCCCTCTTCCTCTCCTGAAATGGCTCCAAAATGCCGCTCCAAAAAGCTAGATTCTGATAAATCAACGGTTCCGTAGGGATTCGACATCGAGCCGGCCCAGGATGCACTGGGATTCAAATGATTGTTTACGGTTGCTATGGCATCGAGTTGATCCACAATACTTTCTGGGCAAGCTCCATGTCGGATCCCTACCACAGGGAATTTCTGCAGAAACCCATCCATGGGAAAAGCTGAATTTCCCATGGTAGAAGAATGGGAAGTGTTCGGATTTCCAATGACTATCCATGTGAATTCCAACACTTCCCATGCGTGTGCCTTGGGAAATTCAGTTTTTCCAATGGATGAGTTTCTGCAGAAATTCCCTGTGTACGGAACCGTTGATTTATCAGAATCTAGCGTTTTTGGAGCGGCATTTTGGAGCCATTTCAGTTTGGATCAACTTCAAACTTGGTATAGATGTGCTTTGAATATCCATCTGAGTGCGATGCGATTCGAAAATTCGAGGGTTTTTTTTTCAGAATAGTGCAAGGGGCCGGAAGCTGCATACCTTGTGAAAGGATAATGGAAGGAGGAGCGAGTGAATGATTTTCATTGAACTGTGGGAACGCCAGAATCAGCTTGGAGGGCTGTTATTCTCCCATAACACAACTCAGGAGACATTTTTCCATTTTCCTGGTACTTGCACTCCATAAAAAAGCTCCACTGCAAAAAAAAAAGCTCGCTTATCAACCAACCATAAAAATAGTACTATAATAATCTTCAGCGTTTGGCCTCGCTGGAACTCAAACATCATGTTAAATATTTAGGAGTACTTATAATCAACCACCTAAGCTGGAAAAGCCACATTGACTTCATAGCCCTCAAAATCAGCAAAACTTTAGGCATCATTTCAAGACTCAGACACTCTGTATCTTTTAGCATATTAACTAGCTTATATCGATCCTTGATATTTCCATACATATCCTATGGCTTAGTTGCCTGGGGACGCGCGGCTAAAACCTATACAAACAAAATTCTTGTGCTTCAAAAACGCGCCTTACGTAGAGAGATCGATTTACGCGCACTATTTTGACGCAAACAAAATAACCGAAAACAAGTTGATCAAGGTCAGCATTTTTTGTGCCAAAACGTAGGCCCGAAAACATACCATGTAATTGAAAGGGCTTGTGGACAAACCGAGTGACAAAACATTTGATTTTATCACCAAGGCAGTCAAGACTCACTTTAAACCGAAGCCAGTGCGTGTTTACTGTTTAACTCAACAATCAGAAAAAGAGCAATGAAAGTGTTCAAATTCTTGTAGCGGAGGTAAGGAAGTTAACAGATAGATTTATCGCTCAAATTAATGATACTGAAATTCACATCAATCCTAGCTACCCCAGATGAAGAACTGACTTTCACCAAAGGCATTTCAGATTGCAGAAGCACATGAATCTGCTCGCCGAAATGTAAAAGAAATGCAGAAGAAAATGGGACCAGAGTCAATCAATTAAAATGTAAATCCATTAAACACACTAGACAGAGTGGTATAAAAGATAATCATAGAAGTAATGGGGAGGGGATCATGTGTCCCAAGAGGCATTTAAACAAGGAGACAAACCAAGGGGAGACAAATGTTATCGACGTGGAAATAACCACGACCCTGGATTATGCTGGTAGATTATTGTGGGAAGAAGCGCAAAGCGAGCTCGCAGGTCTGGGACTAGCATTGCCCATGTCACATGTCATACTGAGGATGATGATAGTGATGGGGGTCCCGAGGAAATGTATCACGATCACATCAGAAACATAGGAAATAAAGTTACACCGATCACTGTAAACCTAGAAGTAGAGGGTACATCAGTACAATTTGAAATGGATACCGGGCCACCCTTCACCCTGATTTCAGAAGGAAACAGCCAAAACACTGCCAAATTTTCAAAAAAATGAAACTATCCGAGTTAGATCTAACCTCATTCACTCGTCACTAACTGAAAGTTCTAAGAACTATAGAGACTGCTGTCAGTTACCATGGCAACACATGTGTCATTCCAGTGGTTATACGAATCTAAAAACGGTCAACCTTGTTGGGACGTATTGGAGAAACTTAGTGTCTTACCATTTGAAGGAAACCTTAACCCTAGAGACTGTGCTGGAAAGGCACCATGAATTTTTTAAAGATGAGCTGGGAAAAATGAAGGGCACTCAGGCTAAGATTATTGTCGAACCCAGCGCAGATCCAATTTTCTATAAGCCACGACCACTCCCATTTGCCATGGAGGGCAAGGTTATCACAGAACTTGACAGCTTGACAGACTCGTCATTCAGACTGTGCCGCACCCGTGGTCCCCGTACTAAAGACAAATGGTGCAATAAGACTCTGTGGAGATTACAAAGTCACTGTGAATAAAGTTTCAAAGGTTGAGCAGTACCCCATACCAACATTAGAAGAACTGACAGCTCAGATTTCAGGCGGGACAGTATATCATACACTTGACTTGTCTCGTGCTTATCTACAGGTCGAGCTTGACCCCGAGAGAAGAAAGTTCACAACAATCAACACCGTCAGAGGTATGTTCGAATATAAATATAAGCGCCTCCCCTATGGAATCACCAGCGCACCAGCCGCTTTCTAGAGGTCAATAGCAACCCTATTGCAAGGTATTCCAAATGTAGCTGTATACTTGGATAACATACTTGTCACAGGGAAAACCCAAGTAGAAAACCTAGAGTAGGTCCTAACTAGACTGAACAATGCAGGACTCCGCCTAAGGAAAGAAACATAGTGTTTTCATGCAGGACAAGGTTGTCTACTTTGGACACCAAATAGACAAGAAAGGCATCTCACCAGATAAGGATAAGGTTGAGGCGCTAGCTAAGGCCAAAACACCAGAGAATGTCACGGAACTGAAGGCATACTTAGGCCTTTTGAATTACTAGGGTAGATTCTTAAAGAGGGTTCGAATCCCCTGGGGTCACTTGAATTTTTTTCTTTGTACATTACGAAGGAACAAATTCTTGTGACCCCGTGGCGATTCGGTAGTATTTCTCTTGTGGCAAAGTATTGCCGGGAAAAATACTTACATAGGCTGTAAAGCCGCCATTAGCATCTCATCACAACTTCCAATTCATCTTAGATTCTTAAAGAGACTGTCTCAGGTCCTTCGCCCTTTACACCAGCTGCTGGAAAAAAGGGTGAAGTGACACTGGGATCAGAACAGCAGAATTGTTTTCATCTAACCAAGAAGATGATTCCTTTTAGCATGACGTTCGGTACACTATGACACTGAAAGACCACTAGTGCTTCACTATGACGCATCTCAGTATGGGCTAGGTGCAGCCCTATCCCACGTCATGGAGGACGGCTCAGAACAACCTATCGGTCACGCCAGTCAGATTTACCTATCGGTCACGCCAGTCAGAACTACAGCCAACTGGACAAGGATGGTTTAAATAATAATAATAATAATGATAATGATAATGATAATGATAATGATAATGATAATGATAATGATAATGATAATGATAATGATAATGATAATGATAATGATAATGATAATGATAATGATAATGATAATGATAATGATAATGATAATGATAATGATAATGATAATGATAATGATAATGATAATGATAATGATAATGATAATGATAATGATAATGATAATAATAATAATAATAATAATTTATATAGCGCCATATACATTAACTGCTCTATGGCGCTTTACAATGCTACAATTACAAAATAAGAATCTATAATAATAATAATAATAATAATCCATAAAAATGCTTGTTTAAAATGATGAGTTTTTAGGCGCGTTGCGTTTTAAAAATTCAAAGGGAACTGCTTCTCCTTATGTCAATGGGCAGGGCATTCCATAGCTTAGGGGCTATCACTGAGAATGCCCTGTCACCATAAGTCTTTTGATTAGACCCAGGGACGACAAGGAGACATTGATTTGCTGAGCGAAGACTACGACCTGGACTATAGTGATGTAATAAATTGCTAATATATAAAGGTGCTAAATTATTAAGAGATTTAAAAACTAATAATAATATTTTAAAAATAATTCCATGCTCCACTGGTACTGGCGTAACATGTGCAAATTTAGAGTCACGTGTAACAAGCCGGGCAGCACAATTCTGTACTGACTGCAACCTCTGAATAAGATACTTAGGGAGGCCATATAAAAGTGCATTCCATTATCTAACTTACATGTAACAAATGCATGTATCAGCGCTGCCGTTGAATCTTCCGATAAATAATCTCTTATTTTTGCAATTCTTCTTATGTGAAAGGAGGCAGACTTACATATAGAGCTAACATGTTGTTCCATAGATACGCTATTGTCCATGATTACACCTAAATTTCTTGCTGAAATTGATGGCTGAACAGAGTAATCCCTAATACTAACAGAATCTAACGTAGGGCGAGGACGATACTTAGAGCTAATAACTAATAACTCGGACTTGTCACTGTTTAACTTAAGCTTGTTTGCCTTCATCCAACCATCTATCTCACCAGCACAAGCCTCAATTTGGGCCGCTGCTAATACCCGCCCCTAGCCACTTCGGGAATCGAAAGACAAGTACAACTGGGTATCGTCAGCATAAAAATGAAAACCCATGTTATACTTTCTCACGATATCCCCAAGTGGCGAGGTGTATAACAGATACAATATTGGGCCTAAGACAGAACCCTGAGGCACTCCATAGGGCAATGGCCGGCATGAAGACCTCTCTCCCCTTATGTTAACAAACTGAAACCTATTGCTCAGATATGATTTGAACCAGGAGAGGGCCAAACCACATATACCGAAACGAGAGGCTAGCTATCCAATAAAATGGTATGGTCAACTGTATCAAAAGCAGCCGATAAATCTAAGAGTAGCAATATAACTGATTGATGATTGTCCAGAGCCAAGAGAATATCATTGTTCACCCTAACCAGAGCAGTCTCAGTACTGTGCAGCTGTTTATATGCTGATTGAAAGACCTCATCTAAATTGTTCTCCATAACATAGTCAATTAATTGCATCGCCACCACCTTTTCTGTAAGCTTTGACAAAACATCAAATTCGAAATTGGCCTAAAATGAGCAAAAATTTCAAAATCAAGGCGTGGCTTTTTCAGCAGTGGATTTAGAAGAGCTAGTTTAAAACAGTCTGGCATTACAGCAGTGTCAATGGAGAGATTAATGACTTTCACCAAAACGGGCAGCAAAACAGGCAAGCACTCGGACAGAACAGCAGCAGGGACTGGATCTAGCGGACAGGACTTCAGTTTTGAGCCAGTTACAAGACTAGATAGTTGTTCTTCAGAGATGCTCTTGAATCGAGACAGCACAGAAGTCGTAGGAGGCAAAACAGCAGAATCCACCAAAATAACATTGTCCAATGAAATCCGTAGGTTGGTAATTTTCTCTGTGAAAAAGTCAGCAAATTTATTTGCTAGCTCATTATCAGAATGTGAGGTGGGAAAAAGTGCTTCAGATGTAATGTGTAGTAACTTATCAACTGTCTGGAATAACACTTTCTGGTCATGCTTGGAATTCTCTATGACATCACGGTAATAAGAAGCCTTTGATTTTCAGAGTAGATTGTTTACAACATCACATTGAATCACATAGTTCTGGTAATCACCCGGCAGCCGTGTTGACCTCCAGCGCTGCTCAAAAGATCTTCTCTTCCTTTTTTCCGCAGCAATCTCCTCTGTGTACCAAGGTGCGTGTGGACGAATAATGATTGTCTTTTTCTTGAGAGGGGCATGGGAATCCAATAATGCCTCTAGGGTGTTATTGTATTGCTCCACTAACACATCAAGCTGTTTAGAGGGATGTGATACTAAGGCAGAGCATCCAAGCTCGTGACGGAAAATGTCAAAAACAATAGACCGAGTCTTTCGAAAAGAGACCTCCTTCCTCACTAATGGGGGCTTGATAAAATCTAGCTTACATTGTACAGCAAAGTGGTCCGATATGCGATGGTGCACTCGACAATCAGAGATGTCTTTCTCACAGTCCCTAGTGATAACAAGATCGAGGGTGTGGCCGCCCCGATGAGTAGCCCCAACAACGTGTTGTTTTAAATCAAATGAGCTCAAGATTTTCATGAATCGCTTAGCATCCGAGTCGTTTGGTTGGTCAACGTGAAAATTATAATCACCGACGAGCAATAAATGACCAGGAACTAATGTTAAATGCTCTAAATAAGCGCTGAACTCTTCAAGAAAGAGAGCGACAGTAAGTCCATTAGCAGAAGATGGCGGCGGGCGATAAATATTAACAAGTCTCAAATTATGATTTCCAGACGATTTTAAAACAGCTTCATACGCCTCAAAACTCCGGTAATCCGCTCCTTGTTGTTTGCTGACTTTAAATTGCTTCCTAACTAGAAGGGCGATACCTCCACCATCTGAAGTTGTTCTTGGGTCATGATAGAGTTTATATCCATCCGGACAAATGTCACGACAGAAGTAAACATCGAAATCATCATCCTTGAGCCACGTTTCGGTAATCGCCATAATGTCAAGAACATGTTCAATAACATAATCGTACAAGATAAGTGTCTTGTTTCTTATTGACCGAGCATTGACTAGAGCAAAATTAGAAAATAGATATTGTTCTTCAGATTTCTGTTGAGGTTGTAGGGAATTGAAATTAAATTGCTTCTGTCCAGCGAAGCGAGACTTGGCGAAGAAGCAGTGCTAGCTTCCCTATCCGAAATCAGTCTGAATGCTCTTACGACCGGCACGCTTGCCCCGATAGCGCAGTATGCCAGCATTCTTCAAGCCAGCAAATGCAGAACCAGGAAGAATAGCATTTGAGAGACGACGGATTTTAAACAACTCATTTCTCGTATAGGTTGTGATTGTTGAGTTGACATTATGCAAATTCGCTTCGCCAGAATTACAACCAGTAGAAGACTTGGAAGTCAACGAGTTCGAAATAAGAGCAGTATTCGGCGGCCCTGGGTTTCGAGACACATCCACAAATATAGTTAAATCTACAGGCGGATCATGTCCAGCAACCACAAGGGATACCTGACCATGCTTGCTCCATCTTGAGACACTGAAACGCGTCTTGTGGAAGCCCGTTCTCGGCAACGTGACTTTAAATTCGCCGCCAAACTTGAGAATAACTTTATGCCCAATATCGGACTCATAAAGTGACATAGGTCTTGAAAACACGCTCAGTGGATGAAGAACACCTTTAGAGAACCGCTTGTCCAGGTCATTGAAGTCAAAGCAGCAAAATAAAACGATAAAAATACTCAAACTCAGAGAGACAACGCTCCCTGTGGCCGCCATGTTAGGCGCCTTAACTTATGTGTTTAAAGGAAAGATAGCTAACGTAACAGGTCCTCTATCATATGAAGTTGAGCTCATAGGTGGTCGAGTTGTACGCAGACATATTTGACCATTTGCTAAAGCGAGAGGCAGACACTGATGTCACAGAAGAACCCCAGAAGGATTTTCAAGTTCCCATAGAACTGTCGGAGCAGAAGGCTGTTGACGTATTTGCAAGCAAACACCACCTTCAACTGCCATTCCCAGCTGAGAGCAAGATTCAGCAGCAGTAGCATCAACACCGATGGAGGACAGGGTTCCCACGCTTTGAAGCTGTCAAAATTCCAGGACTTTCAAGGACTTTTGAAAAAAATTAAGGACCTTGCATACCGAAAGAAAAGATAGTACTGCATCGGCGCACATCTTGAAATTTCGATTTCATTGACTACATTCAACAAACAAATTTAATTTTGCAATCTTTATTTTGTTTATTAATAACTTCTACAAAATTCATTTGTAGAACATTTTTCCAGGACTTTTAAGGACCCAGGATTTGGACTTTTGAGATTTCATAGTATATTCGAGCTAGGAAGGAGGAACTGCCATGTAGTGACCGGGAACCCTGTGTCGGACCCCTGTTATGTATACGGGCTCAAGCCCCCTAGTTCAGAGTTTTCCAAGTCAAAATGTAGACCAGAAACGCGTTGATATTAAAAGGATATCGTTGAACATAATAACCCTGTAATATTAAATCCAATCCAAATACCATTCAACTATTCAACTATATTTTGTTGTGCACGCTGGCCATGCTGATCAAGCAAATGAAATGCGTACCATAGTCCAGTTGGCGGTTAATTCCACCATTTGATAGGAGCGATTTTACAGAAATCTTTCGCCATCAGCGTAAAGGGCATCGCTAATTTAGTAGGTATGCCAATTTATAGCACCATAGGATGAACACTAGTGAAGATATGATCCCAGAAAGTTCAAATATTTTATATTGCTTTGTATGGTGAGGTGCAAACTTTTGAACCTCACCATACAAACCTCTGTAAAATTTCCGACTTTTGCAAAGCCATATCTTCGTTAGTTTCCATGCTATGGTGTATCTACTACGTTTGGGGACGTATTATCAGTGATTGTGACAGGTTTCTGCCAATTCACTCCTATCAAATAACGGAATTAAACCGCCAATTGGTCTGTTTTGTTGTGTGACAGGGTAAACTCGGGTAACACAGATTCACGAAAAAACACGGTTCGGTAATGTTGCAGGGTTCGTACACGTTTGTGAAGCAAAAAATGCAGGACTTTTCCAGTATTTTTGAGAGCATTTTCGAGGATAACTGCCTTGGGTGGTAAAAGTTTTGTCCTATCTAATTTTCTTTTTTAGGCAGCTTGATATGGCAAGGCGGTCTTCGGACCGACCCCACAAAACAGCGTAGGCAGTATTACATGGTTTGCTACATATATCGCTTGTTAGTCAAATCACACTAGTGGTCTATTATTAATGCTGCGTTCTGATTGGTTGAGCTACTAGTAGGCTATAAGTTATAGCCTACTAGTAGCGGAAAGTGTCGGATTTGAAAGCCAGAAAATGGCAAATGACCAGAACAAAAACATTTTTTTGGCAATATAAATTGACCTACTAGTGTGATTTGACTAAAACAATTATTCCTCTCGCCCTCATGGCCTCTGAGTCAATAGCCCTTCGGCCGCCCATTCGGGCTCGAGGAATAATTGTTAATTATTTGTGTTATATTTCCAGGACATTGAAAAATCATCCAGGACTTTCCAGCCCTGGAATTCAAAATTTTCAAATTCAAGTACTTTCCAGGTTTTCAAGGACTTGTACGAACCCTGCGTTGTTATATGGCCGCAATGGCGTGTCAAGCTTCATGTCCAGCATGCTTAATTCTAGTCGTCCTTCTCAGTAAATGCCTTCTGAGTATGACCCCACAACTTCAATTTGAGTGTGGGATAGGGAGTTACATTGTCAGAGTCAAACTGCAGTTCTGCTGTTCTCCCTCACTTCAGCCCAAATCTGTCACATCATTCCCTCCACAAGTTTTCTGACCATTGTTTCTATTTGTTGTTCGGTCATGTATTCAGCGTTTGTGATACAGTTAGATATTGCAATGATGTGAGCTGCAGTTTTGGCATTTATCCATACTCTTCCATTCAGACCAACGGTACATTCAAAAGGAAAGCATTTTCCCAATAGTTTCAGTAAAACATATTCTTTGCTAAGTAATCTGAAAAAAGAAGAAAAATCGGATGTCACATGGCCAGCAAAGCAACAAGGAATATTTAAAAAATGTCTGTCGAATCCTTCTACGTTAGAACATAAAAAGGCTACATATCACAAGATTATGTTTTTAAGGCGAAAGTCAGAGCGCATTTCGCGAAAATATATTTTCGTCTACAACTTTAAGAATATGCTCGCTATGAACTTCAATCTTGGAGAATATATGCGGGTATGTTTTGGTGGCAATGTACGCATTATCAGATCCCATTAGTGTTATCGACCCCTTCCTTGAGAGATCAACCCCGCGCAAAAAAAAAGTTGCTGGTATTTTTGAACAAAACTCTGTTAATCATATTGAAGTCAGTTGGACTAAGTCTTAACGAAGTTTCAGAAAATTCGTTGGAAGGAAAGTGCCTAATTTAGAATTTTAGTCGTGTTTTTGGCCTATATTTCCATTTAAGCTCAGATATTATTGAAAGTATTAACGCTAATGGAGATCTGATAATGCGTACATTGCCAAAAGATACCTGCTTATATTCTCCAAGATTGAAGTTCATAGCGAGTATATTTTTAAAGTTGTAGACGAAAATATATTTTCGCCAAATGCCCTCTGACTTTCGCATGAGTCACCTTAAAGATGCCACCAAAGAACTGTAATAATATGTGATTCCAGATAAAATCCATCCCTCCCCAACGTAAGGGATTTGGAAATTCCAGAGGGTCATGGGGTCCAACGCCTTCTTTTCCCCATACAATTGCTGTATTTTTCACTGGAAGTTCTAGACTGGGAAGGGGGTGTCAAGCAAGATGGCTGTGTTAGAATAAGCTCTCCAGATTTTCCAAGTATCGAAGTCAAAATCTATCTTCATCCTCTTCAGGACAAGTCAATCAAAGAATAATTACGATGCTACAATCTTAGCAATAATTATTTTCAAGGTTTAGACAGATATTTCCATCTCTAATAACAATCAACGGCCGATACAATCCAAGCAACCTCGAGCGCTACAAGACTACAACATGTCCATGTCCAAGATTGGTACCAAGCACACAATGGATCTCGATTCTACTCCACAAGCGACAAAGAAAATAGACGATAAAAGTACACCAAACGTTCAAATGAAGATGCAGCCAAAAGACGAATATGCACCAAACTCAATTTCGCCTCAGAGGGCGCCGTAGAGGCTGATAAATACCCAACATCACTTGCCAAACAGTCCCATAACGATGGAGCGGCACAATTTGTAGACTCTCTATGGCCGATGCTCGAGGAAAAGTTAGACCGTTGGATCGAAAAATCCCTTACTAAAAAAATTGAAAATATGGCCACTGAAGCAGTAGACAGATATGTATCTACAGAGACGTTCAGGAACGCGGTCGCAGAGAGCATTGGCTTCGATATGAATGAAGCAATGCAAGATCTAAACATGAAAGTGGACTTGAAAATAGGCAGCAAACTTGACGATACTGAACAGTACTCAAGGCGCAACAACATCAGATCGATGGAATACCACAAGTAGACTCAAAGGAAGATACAGACGCGCTAGTGATCTCAACTTTAAAAGAAAAAATCGGAATAGAATTATCTAACGCAGATATCTGTCGGTCGCATCGCGTGGGGGAATTGAAACCAACAAAACCCCGACAGATCATCGTAAAACTCGTACGACACAACACGAAAGTGGAGATCCTGAAAAAAAGAAACAGCTGAGGGATAGCAAGGCCACCATCAAACTGAATGAAGACTTAACACAAGGACGCCTAGCAGCAATAAAGGAAATTAACACCAAAGCGAAAGATGAGATCCATAAGTTATGGACTACCGACGGAGTGATCCACGTAAGATCCAAAAATAATCAAGAGAAAATTCACTCACTCCGCCACCTCCAAGACCTAGACCAGTTCATCATAACAATCTGTAGTAAGTAGTCAGATAGATTCATTTTTTCAGATGGAATCTAATCTGGATTCACGTTGACCACGCAAGAATGCTTTGTTACTCTTTGATTTGATAAACTGAAGCCTTGCAATTCAATTACAAAATTTACCTTAATTACATCACTTATATATTCATGTTATATTCCCGAACTTGGAAAACCAGAAGAGCTTAGAACGTCCTACCTTATAGAAAAAGATAGGCAAATTTATTGTTCCTGTTGTTTAAATCATTGTAATGGATGCGAATTGCATCCTAGCTGCACTGACTCACAAGTCAACAACTCCAGCAATCTTGACCCCGTAAGTGATAGAGATCAAACTTCTAGCAATGTAAATTCAAGTATACCAATTTCGAACCTAAGTGATAGCGATTTCAACATTCATTATGGACCAACACGTATGAACTTGGATGAATACCTAGAATCATTGTATGTTAATCCCTTCACTCTTTATGATAAACATACTGATACACTTAACCACTCTAATCATGAAGAACTCTTATATTCTCCAGAAGATAAATATTTACTTGATAATGAATTTAACCACACTATAGACAAGAAAAACATAACACCTTTAAATAGCTTTTCCCTGCTCCACATTAATGCACGTAGTTTGCCAAAAAACTTTGAATCAATTGATCTAATGATAGCATCTTTAAAGTTAAATTTTAACGTAATTGGAATAACAGAAACATGGCTCACCCACGAAATATCAAACTTGCTCAGTTTACAAAACTATGAATTTATTCAAAGAAATAGACCTAATAGAAATGGGGGTGGTGTTGGATTTTATATATTAAATAGTTTAGATTTTAAAATACGGCAAGACCTCAACTCTGATTCAGCATCAATGGAGTCACTTTTCATTGAAATCTTAAATCAAAAGTCAAAAAACACGTTAATCGGAGTCATATATAGACCTCCAGATTCAAATGTTAACACATTCTTAGACGAGATGGAACAACTAATGACAAAAATAAACAATGAAAACAAAAATTCCTATATTCTAGGGGACTTTAATTTAAACCTCATGAATGTTGAACTTCATGACCTAACAAAACAATTCCTTGACATTATGTATTCGTCTTGTATGATTCCCACTATCAGTAAGCCTACAAGAATAACATGTCACAGCGCAACCCTAATCGACAATATATTTACAAATAACATAAATTTACAATCTTCATTCAATGGCTTATTATGCGCAGATATTTCAGATCACATCCCAATATTCCATGTAAACATATTAGCAGAATCAAGGGAAAACATTAAACAGCACAATAAGTACATTTGTAAAAGAATGATAAACAACACAGGCATTGAAAAATTCATAGAAGAAATAAACAAAGTAAACTGGGATAATGTTGTGTCTAAAGAAGATACTAATGATGCTTATAACAACTTTTTAGATACCTTTACAAAAACATATGAATCTTGTTTCCCTATTAAAAAAGTGCGTAATAAACTTATTAACTCTAAACCATGGATAACGAATGGGCTTCTTAAATCAATTCACAAAAAACATAAAATGTACAAAAAAACCCAAGAGTCACCCACAGAAATAAACATTAGTAGATTCAAGCGTTATAGAAACAAATTGAATAACCTTCTCAGAACAGCAAAAAGAGATTATTTTACTACTAATCTTGAAAAATCCAAAACCGATGCTAAACTCACATGGAAAATACTCAATTCTCTGATAAAGAAAAAATCAAAAAGGTCCAATTATCCTGACTGTTTCATTGGAAATGACAACCAGGAAATTACAGATCCAAAAAACATTGCTGACAAATTTGCAGAGTATTTTACAAATATTGGACCAAATCTTTCAAAAAAGATTGAAGACGCAAATGTGAATATGCAATCCTATCTAAGAGGCAACTATAGCAACAGCATGGTATTCAGACTAACAACACCCGATGATATCAGGCAAGTTACTCTTTCTCTAAAAAGCAAGAATAGTTGCGGATTTGATGATATCAATATTAAGGTTGTAAAGGCAGCTATTTCGGTTCTTTCAAAACCCCTTAGCATACTAATAAATCAGTCTATAATGACAGGTACAGTGCCAGATAATCTCAAAATAGCTAAAGTAATACCCTTATTTAAGGCAGGAGAAAAAGAACATTTTAACAACTACAGACCAATATCTATACTGCCATGCTTTTCAAAAATCTATGAAAGAACATATACAACCAACTAATGTCTTACATTAACAAATATGGAATTCTAAGCAACAACCAATATGGATTTAGAAATAACCATTCAACAGTAATGGCAGTCTGTGACTTTGTAGAGAGAATTTCTTCTTCAATCGATAAAGGGGAACTTACCATTGGAATATTTTTAGACCTATCAAAGGCCTTTGATACTATAAATCATAACATTCTTTTTAAGAAACTTGCCTTCTATGGAATAAGAGGAACTCCAATATGCTGGTTTCAAAATTACTTGACCAACAGGACACAATATGTACACTATAACAATACAAAATCAGAAAAATACAAAATAACCTGTGGTGTTCCTCAAGGCTCTATTTTGGGGCCTTTACTCTTCCTAATATATATTAATGATGTACCTAATGCAACAAAACTATTTAACTTCACTCTTTTTGCTGATGACACAAACCTAACTTTCAAAACTAAATGCACCAATGACTTAAGCAAAACTATCAATGCTGAGTTAAACCATTTATCTATATGGTTCAGAGCAAATAAATTATCACTTAACATAAAAAAAAACAAATTACATGATCTTCAGCAACCATAAAAAGAGAATGCCATTTGTAAGTGATATAAAATAAACAATGAACCAATCAAAAGAGTACAAGAAACGAAATTCTTAGGACTTATAATAGATAGTCAGTTAAACTGGAAGTCACACATAAACCATATAACTACAAAAATAACTAAAAATATTGGAATAATAAATAAACTCCGCTTTTATTTGCCTAAATTCAGCCTAAAAACTCTATACTTTACATTAGTTTATCCCTACATTCATTATGGAAACATTAATTGGGCAAGTAACTACCGCACAAACTTGAAGCGAGTGAACATACTGCAAAAACGATGTGTTAGGATTATTACAAAATCGCAATATTTTAGTCATACAGAGCCATTATTTAAACAAGAAAAACTACTAACAATCCATGAGATTAATGTATCAGAAACTGCATTGTTCATGTTCAAATTTGATATCAACAGCTACCAAAAACGTTTGACACAATATTTACACAAAATAACAAAATCCATAATTACAGTACCAGGAATTCATCTGATTATCGTCCATCTCTAAGAAGAACAAGACGAGGTCAATTCTCTATTTCTTACTGGGGTCCAAAAATCTGGAGCATCTTGAGTTCAAAAATAAAAATGCAAAATCAATACAACAATTTAAAAGACTTTTAAAGATAGTATCTTGTCAGGAAAAGCAGCATTTGACTTATAGTTAATTGATTTATAAATATTGCAATTATTTCATCAAATCAGCCACTTGTAATTAATTTTTGTATACAACATAATTCAACATTTTGTACAGGGGTCTACAAACCACAAGCACCATGCTTTTATGTAGACTCCTCATCTTCAATGTATTTATATATCCAAATGTAATTATCATTATAGTAGATGAAATAAACCTGATTGATTGATATCTCAAACCCCTTCCATGGGAGTATTATGAATTATTTCTGGAATCACACAATAGTAAATTTTGTTTTAGCTTTGTTTGCTTTGAGTTCAACCATTTGGTCAATTAACAAGACTAAATAACATTCTGGCAGCGCTGTCAGAATGCTTTTAAGCAGGCGGCTATTAAGAAAAAAGTAGCCGGCCCTGTTTGGCAACTTTCAGTGGTTCAATTGTGCTTTTGTTTGGGATCTGCTGAAAAGTAGCTGGCAGTGAACATAAAATAGTGTAAAGTAGTCGGTGGAGCTCCGTGGTCGCTGGCTTTTTCTGACAGCTCTGTTCTGGGCAGCCTTATGGAATAGACCAACTTTAATATAAAACAAATAATGAAAATTCTTACTAGTGTCTGAGGCACAATATTTTGCTAGTAATGCTACAATGTATGATTATCATTAGGGGCCGACCATTTGACTTTGGGGGGGGGGGGGTGGGCTTTTTTGTCAGTGCAAGATTTTTTTTTATACCTCTGTTAAGCGGTGATAATTTTTTTTCCAATAAGAAAGAAGGGTTTAGTCACCATTTTGCTGTGCAGGAAATTTTTTTCCGAACTTCAGGCCCTGCAGGAATTTTTTTTTTTCAAAAAAGCCCACCCCCCCCCCTCAAGAGTTAAATGGTCGGCCCCTTAGAGGTGAAAACAAAACACACTTACTTTCTTACAAGTCCTAACGTGCAGCCAAACATGAATCCTCCTGAAAGGGGTCCAAGCCCTGTGCTTCGCCCACTACCATCTGTACAGTCTAACTCAGGCTCCATGTCTTTATTAGCCACAGATAATCGGCAGTAAACCAAATCCCCAATCTATACAAGGGCAAATTGAAAGCTAGAATTTATGTAAAATGTTCTGTGTACCAGTGGCCCTGGAAAGTCCAAATGCCACATGATTTAGACAACAATGATTTAGACAAGGAGTAATTGAAGGGGTTGGTTCGAGAACGACCTAAATGACTTTTCAGACTGTTTTTCGGTTTTTAAAAATGCTGCACAAATCACATAGTCTAAAACTAACTTCTCTATAGTTTTTTCCCAAAAATCGCAGCGAGAACGATGTAAAACGGCCTTAGTAAACCTAACCCACTGGCGGTAAGCCTAAGTGTTTGCGTATAACAACTGCATAGATTTGTCATTGTTTTGAATTCAAGAGTTTTTCATCTACCTGGCGTATTGTTAACCCTTTAGAGCCCGAATTTATTTCTGTAATTTCGCTTATTTAGAGGGCGAGAGATTGCACAAGGTTCTTCCACTTGAAAAAGGCCTCCTGCTAACTAGAAATACCGCTGTTTCTGAAGACTTACATGTAGGACTCGCGGTTTTCAGTGAAAGCCATTGCTTCGCTTGTCGAACAGAGAGTGAGCATGAATTCGGTAAAAGTCGCTTTATAAGTGCTTTTTTCAAGTCATTTTCTACTGCATGAGCCACTTTCCTTGCATCATCAAGCAACGATCTTCTGGAAGAACTCAGAAGTGGGAAGCACATTTACGAGTAAAAGAGTCACAAACATCTGAGCCTGCACGTTTTGCATGCCGTGTGATCTCTTGAGCATGAATGAGCTTCCCTGGTCGTTCTGTACCAGGATTTCAGCAACTGGCAAGGCAATTTGGGTTAGTTTTGAATATAAAAGAATGCATTCGGCACAATATTTAGTTGACAGATGCGACTGACTCAGCACTTTTCACATTTCTAAAACGGGAGATTAGGGGCGAAGCGCTGTCGATTTGTTCAGTTTTACCCACAATGCTTTGCGCTTGAAAAACGTGAAAAAACGTGAACGCGTTAGTAAGCCAAATCAAATGGCTGCTGCTTGGCCCGTTGCGGCATTGGGATGGAGTAAGCGAAGGAATTTACATGAAATAAGATGGAATTTTGCTTTGAACGTTGGGTTTGACTTTTAACTGACTTTTTTGCCATAAAAATTGGAGTTCAAAAATGATGTTTTCCAGGCTTGTTATAAGGCGTAAAAACGCATAATTATTTTCAAATTCTCCCGTAAACAAACCGTTATATCTGCCAACAACTTGGACTTTTTGGTGACTTTTTGGTAGTATAAATTTGAGGAGCATACTTGGTGTCACTTTTTATTCTCTCAGTTTCAGAATGATGTGATTTTTCAAAGCACACTAGAATGATGAAAAAGCCACTGGTTAGAGGCCGTTTTACAGAGTTCTCGCAGCGGTTTTGGGGGGAAATTACAGAGGCTAGTTTGGCTATTTTAACAAGGTTTCTGCAGTTTGTTTGTCAAAAATCTGAAAATCGGAAAACAGTCTGAAAAGTCACTTTAGGTCATTCTCGAAACGACCCATTCACTTATTCTTCCCATCAACTTTTCTGTTTTAATTAACTGGGTACAAGCCTAATGATTGTTTTGAAGATCAACTGCTTGGTCGCAGGGAGTTTGGCCTTCCAATTTGAGTTACTCAAAATATAATTTAGCAGAGAAATTACTATGGATTACACCAAACCATGGTGCACATTGAAAACACAATGGCTGTACTTCTAGAAAGACAATTCTGCCTGCTCAGGCTCATATTTTTATCTGCATTCCTTTCACCATGGGCTTAAATATGTGTTCTTGAAAATAGCGGCCATGAGTAGAAATAAAAAAACTTGCCTGTTAAAATATTGAAATATTAAAGCAAAAAAATTTAAAAGGGCCACAGCAGAACTGACAGCTTTTTCTAAAATATTCATAGACATTGCCAGTTTTTAGGTCTTTAAGAGAAGTTTTATAAAAGTATGTTGGCCTGAGGAAAAAGGAATGCAGACAAAAACATGAATCCGAGTTGGCAAAACAACAAATTTTGACATTTTTTTTCTGATGCACAGTTGTATTATCATTGGTGACATGTACCTGTAAATTGGGTTTATTTCTTTTGGTAGCTCCTTCAAATGCTAAAGACGAAAGTGATGCAGTAGAACTTGTGCCAATGTCAACTTTATAACTGTCCCCTGCCTTGTTTGTGATTACACCTATCACTCTTTCTTCCTTTACTGGAACATACTGCAAAAAACAATAATGTAAATGTACAATGTAAATGTTTAGTGATGAACTCTTCAGAGTTGCAGCCCATAATAAGCTGAATTACACTGGATCTGATGGTTATAGTGGCCGCCAAGCAGTCGTGTGTAGCACAGTTTTGGTGCTCCTGCATCTGATTAATTTTTAACATCCCTCTGGCTCAGGTTAATGTAGCACCTGAGAGAGACCATTTTATATCTGTATCCTAGAAGACATGAAGGCCTTAATTTGCAGATGTCAGAGCAATGGCATCACATTCTCCTCAATTATTGTTACTTACCACCTCCCTGTTAGCATTGGCCACATGGTTTGGTGGCAGAGAGATTTATTGTCAGTAGATTCGAGTTGGTATTTGATCTTGATAATAAACTTCTCTTTGTGCCAAAAACAAAAAGTGTGTGTTATTTCCTCGTGCACGATCATTTGGAATTAGTATTACTTATGCACCAGTCAATTGTAACCACCATCCCCCAACCTCGGGCGAGGGTGGGGTAACGTAGGGCATTTATACGTATCAGTCAGGTTTTGGTCCCGACTACATGGTTGATATGATTGATGTGATTTTCCGAAGAAATTTGAGGACAACGCATTTTATAGCTTATAGGTGGGCACATTTTCGGCCGAATTATAAATTCGAGAATTTTATCAACAACTTAGCTCAATTTTGCCACAAGCACAGTGGAATTATGCCAAGTTTGTGAGACCGATCGGTTACAAACTCGCAAAGAGTCGACAGCCTTGCAAACAAAGTAAACAAGCCCACCTAAATAGTTGCTTTCATAATTTATCCCTAATAATTTTCGAAAGTGTTGTCAGACTCTCTAAATTTACGATGTGGTGGCCCACTTGAACAATGTCTGATCAAAAACACCAAATGTCCGGCCAATTTTCCAGTAGAGACAACCATGAAAAAAAATTGAAGGGTCATATTCTGACCAAGTAAAAAAAATTATTTCCAGCTCTGTTTCCTTACCGCTTCTGAATTTAAAGCATGTGGAAGCTGAGCTCAATCATTATTGTCCAGTGTTGATCATGGTACCACGATGGATGTGTTAATTTAACACCAACAACCTTACTCAGCTAGCAATAAATGGTTCTGCAGAGGATTCAGGAATGAGAAAAACTTTTATTCAGGTGAAAGGACTTGATATATATTGGCATAGTAGCATCAAATCACTTCAATCCTTGCCTCACAGGGTGGGGGAATTTCCAACACATTTCGCCTCAGGGTGGGGACAAAAATCTAGTATGGCTCAGGTAACGATCCATGTCCCCACCCTTCCCCAAGGTTGGGGGTGATGGTTACAATTGACTGGTGCATTACCTCCCAGTTAGCTCTGCCTACCAGGCCCGTAGCCAGCATGAGGCGAGTGAGATATAAGCATGACAGGGCGGATATAAGCATGGCATGGTGGGGGGGGGGGGGGGGGGGGGTATATTGTTTGGGGTATGAAATTTGTAGTAAAAGTATTTTTGGGGGGTTCTGACAGGCTAGTTGGTTGGGTTAGTTAGAGTCTTGTTCTGACATGCAGGAGGTTGTAGGTTTGACATACACTATGAATGAGGCAGAGCTAACTGAGAGGTGGTAAGTAAAATGAGTTGATCCCCATGTATTTTCCCTTAGCAGTAGACACTTCTGGCCTTGCTCTCTCCTGCAAACAACAAAACTTCGTGTCATTGCAGGACTCACGCCCAGCAACCCAGTTTAAGAAACAAACCCCAACGCCTATAGAGCTGCAGAACGAGCATCCGTTTTTACTCCTGCAGTAGAGCAAACAAAAATATCGCTTAAGTTTATTATACCCGTTTTTGTTCGAGTCGATCCAGTACATGGCCGGCGCACGATGTCTCAAAACTCCCGATTTAAACGCAACGAGCTGTTCTCCATCCTGCCTCACTCCTGGCCCGAGCCTTATTTTAGCTCTACTAGCTGCCAAAGAACTCTGTATTTCTTCTGCCCTACATAAGACATCTCCTGGAAGAACAACACGATTCACCATGTGCGCCGCCATCTTGAATTTTACACTGCAACCGCTGTTCAGCTTTTTCACATTTCTTAGACGTTGGGCTACCTGTGTAAACTTAGTTTTCACTTTTCTCTAAATCTAAAGGAATCTGTGCTTAAATTTCATCAAGAACGTGCTGTTTTCACTGATAAAAATCAGCAAATAAAGGAGACACATTGTCAAATTATTTCTGTGATTGCAGTCACACGGGCTCCCTGTGGTACGACTGAGCAGCCAAGCCGTCCCTTTCCATCTCTGGTGTATTGACATTCCCGCGTCTTTCGGATTGTTGTTTTGTAGAGCATTTTTCGAGCTTTTAGATATGCAACACATGAGTTTCAGACTAATGTGTTTCTATGATGGATAAATACCTTGTTCGCCGGGAGCGGAGCCCAAGACCTGAGCGGATACGATCAAAATCACCGCCGAAAAGAAAACAAGTTACCATCGAATCCTTGCCGGTGAGTGAGTAGCGATCTCTAGCTCTATGCCACTACTGAATATGTGAATTGAATCGAAATGATAGTATCGCCATCGATTAGCATCGATTTTCATTGAATTCAATTCACCCTGAAAAGGTTCAATGGGGGAGTAGTAGTCACCTCTTGTTACGGAGACTTCCGCAAGCGAGAGCTGAACGCCATGCCATTGTCGCGCCATTCCAATACAAAACAATAGACATTTATTGATTATGAAGAAAAAGGAAAGGTTCGACAGAAGAAGAGCGACTGAAGTTCGGCGCTTGCCATAGGCCTTAGATGGGGGTCCAGCTTTTGTCCATCATAGCGAGGTCTTCGTAATGTCGGGGTATCCGCAAGGCAAGAGTTGACTGTATTATTAATCAACGGTACTATTTTCAGTGATAACAGAGCTCCTTTTTTCTAGCAAATATTAGTCGATGAAATTTAATGTTAATCGATGAAATTCGATGTTAATCAATGAAATTCGATATTAATCGATGGAAATCGATATATCAACGTGTGACTTTCAATTAATCATTGATTGCCAATATCAATCGATATTAATTTACTGATTTGATGGATTAATATTGATTTATCGATTGGCAATCCGATTATCCATTTTCATCGTATAATTACTTCGGGACAAAAGCTTGACAGTTGTCTGAAGATCAAAACCTGACTTTTGGTGGGTGGTTGGGATTGTAAGGTGTTAAGGTGTAGGCATGAGATTGTGCAATCCCAACCATGGAACCCCTCTGGAATTTCCAAAGCAAAATACAGTATTTGTATGGGAAATAGCAGGTAGATTGACACCCCACCCCTCTGGAATTTCCAATTCCCTCCCTAGTGGGGTATAGAGTTTTTCTGGAATTGCACATTTTTGTAAGTCGTTATTCCTTCAGACATAAAGTTGAAATAATTGTTAAAAAGTTGTTATTGGTGGTAAAATGTAGATGGCCTTCTTTTTGGTAAAATTCCTTCTTTAAAATGCCCCTTGTCTCTGTTTTCAGCTAGTGGTGGTTGTGGAAGATATAGAAAGAATAAAAGTTTGTCTAGAGAGTGAATTGTCTACTGAAGAAGATATTCTGTCTGTACTACAAGAATTGAAATCTAAGACACCATCCAAAACTGTTCTCCTTTCTACAGAAATTGGCAAGACAATAAATGCCCTCAGAAAACATTCCAATGATGGCATAAGTAAACTTGCAAAAGAAATATTTAGGAAGTGGAAGCATTATATTGTTGATGAGGAAAAGGAGAAGCCAGTAATTGAAGTCAGATGTGATCGGAAGACAGAGAATCTTCGGGCCAAGGCCAAAGGTCTTCTGGCAAATGCTCTTCATGTTTCAGTAAGTAGACTACACCACATTGAGAGCATCATGCAAAACATACTTTATAATGAGCTCAAATTGATGTTCACTAAAATTTAAGTTCATAAATGCCCAAAATTACTAAAATTAGAGGCTGTTGTGCTCACCGTTGCTGTTGGCTATTTAGGCGATAAAGAACCAATTCATCACTGACAACAATATTTGTACCACATGAAAACCGCCAGTGCAGCGGTAAGGACATAGACTTGAAATTGAATTTAGGATTGCATCCCCAGGTTTGAAACACAATGGGGGCTTTTTTCCCTTTTTCTCATGTTAAATCTTGAAATTTTGTTTTAGGTAGATTGCTAACAGTATGAAAGTATGAAAAACTATTTACTAAGTATTGCTATTTTGTACAATTTTTAGTCCAAGAAAAAGTTGAAATGAACCCCCACTAAATTGTGTGAAATAGTTGAAGTGTAACATTGACTTTCACTCTAATGTCTCCCTCTTTCTGGCTGTAGTGGTTGAGTAACCACACTATTTTGTTAGTGCAAGTGAGTATTCACTGTATGTTCAGTAAACAGTACAAAACAGAGCAGATTTCAGATGACTTCCAAAAGCAAGCTAGACTTGCGTTTTGTCATTGGTTGGGAGCAAACTGTTTTGTCTTTCAGCCAATCAAATTGCAAAGCAAAGCAAAACGCACCATTGCTCCCATCATGGCCAAGCATCAGTCTGACTTACTCCGCCCCCTGATTGGTTTGTTGTTGAATGGATTCCACTCCTGATTGGCTAGGTAGTGAATTTGCATTGAGTTTTCGATAATCATCTGAAAACAGCTCTAGTACTGCTCTAGTAGAGTTTAGTATACTAGGTAATTTTCCTTATTATTTATACTGTTAGCACTCTATGATTTGTAGAAAATAAGCAACAGCTTCCTGTACACTGCATACCGGTACCTATGTTTTATGATGTCATCCTCGAACTCAGAGCTCTCACTCACTACATTTCAGGGCAGGTTCTGGTGGTGGCAGCCATTTGAGCACCTTCACTGATTGGCAAATGTCAGTGCATACTAGTACACAGAAAGTTCTTTCTCTCAATGACTCAATATAAACCTCAGGCATGCATCAGTGACTGTCACCAGAGCCTCCCCCATGAGGCAAAGTGAGTTGGGAAGCTCTGGGTACGAGAAGGCACACAAGTTAGAAATACTGTAGCAACAACGGGGCTGGAATTTTATTTCTTAGTCGCCAACTGGCGACCGTGTGCAAAAAACTGGTCACCTGAACTTACCCATCTGGTCGCCAGGTGGCATTAAAGAGCCTCTGTCAGCCTCCATTTTGTCATCCTAGCAACATACCGAGACAGAGAAAGTATCCATTTCCATCGGCTGATTTAGGGAATGTAGTGCGATATTTGCGATTGAATTCGATAAATGAATAATAAAACTATTTCAAGATTTCTACACGTAATTCGTTGTCTCATATCGACTGAAAACAATAACAAAGGAGTGGCTGACAAGGGCTCTTTAAGTTTGAAAAGAGTACCAAATATTTTTGGTCACCAGCTTCAAATTTTAGTCACCTAACCCTGATTTGTGGTCGCAATTTCCAGTCCTGAAACTGTATTTTATGTTTCTTTCTCAGAATGATAGTCACGTTCCACAGCAGATAGAGCAAGCTGTTTTCTCCAGATTTGGCCGCAAGGTCAATAATCAATACCGTAGGAAAATGAGAACTATAATATTCACAATACGTCACAAGGACAATGTGCGACAAAATGTCCTAGACGGGAGACTGAAAATCACAGAACTCATGGATTACCAAGCTAAAGGAACTGATGGCTGACATTATTGCTTGAGAATTTCTTCTGATTGAAATAACCTACAGCTGTAGTTCTGAGTTCTGATCATGGACACTTTGATATGCCATATTTTTTAGTTCAGAATTTTGTACTTCTATGAAAAAAATGAAGCAAGCAAGGTAGTACAGTATCTGGAATGGATTATGGGATGGAAGTGCGTTTCTAAGACGGCTAAAACAAGAAGTGAACATATTGGGAAGTTAGAGGTGAGTCACCCTTGAAGGTCACTTGGAAATTGGATTTGCAACTTTTTTTTCTGACTATGTAGTGCAACTTTGCAGCCATGACAATCAAAATATTTGCACAATTTTTATGAGTATTGTTTTATTGTGAAGTCGTATTTGGCAGGAAAGAAACATTTGCTGTGTTGTGGAAATCATTACTCGCAGTGTAAGGGGATTTAATTTTGTTATCAACTCGGCGTTAAACAAATTTGCATGGATTTTGAATATTATATAATCCCTAGAATGGTATAACTTTGAAGATATATAAATCACTACCCGATACCAATGAGTATCAAAGGATGGTAATTGAATTTACTTACGCGCAAACGTTGAAATTCTTCTGTCGAACCTTTCCTTTTTCAAAGGATGCCGCTTCATTAGGCTTTCTGTTGTTTTAGATTGGAACAGCGCGACTCTGCCACGACGTTTGCCATAGGCCTTTTTTATTAAATTTTCTTATTTCATACAATAACGAAAACGAATACATAGATGATAAAGACGCTATTAAAGACAAGCACATAATCTTAAGTTCAACGTAAATGAACATTTATACTAATAATAAATAAATAGTTATTACAAAAATAAGAAGGTTAATGAACAGTAATGGGAAGAGGATTTCCCATTTGGAATAGTGAAAATCAAGTTGCTTTATTTTGGTTGCAATAGAAAGTTCAATCCTATAATTATTTATAGAATAGCTACGATATATCTCGCGCTCTGAGGGACCGTTCATTTTGTATCAGGGAGGGGGGGCTGGTGGAAATGAGGGGGACCCTGTATTTTTTTGGGTGGCCCCCCTTTCATGTCCGTATTTTTTTAGGTGGCCCCCCCAAAATCCAATGTATTTTTTTCTGATGCCCCCCCCCCCCCATCTTATAAATGCTTGCCCTGCCAGATAGACTCTTGTCCGAGTGATGCAGTCTCATTCTTCTTAATAGCAGATAAAACTGTTTTCTTCTGTCAAAGCTAAGGAACCGATCCCCCCTCAGAACTATTAAACGTTTTCGTGAAACCCCCTCCAGTCCCCTTTTTGACCTAGTAGAAGACATTTTACAGAAAGAGTGGGTGGACATATTTCTTTCGTTGCGCGCGAAGCGCGCCCAACTTTTGATAAGCGCATTTCATCAAGCCTCAGAAAAAGGGTAGATGAACATTCCGTTTTTTGTGTATAGTAAACAAAGCCTGTCAGGAGCCCAGGAATTAAATACGCTAACTATGATGAAAGCTCCTAGTGAAGGGCTCCTGAGCCTTTAGGTTATATTTTTCATGCGCGCAACTATGCGCCGCAAATGACGCATTTATTATTATCCATGTGCGTGAAGCGCGGCCCAAATGACGAATTTCTATGCTTACTCACGCTTACCTAAGGGGTCTTCTTTCGAAAATAGATATTGCCTAGCGGGACTATCATTGTAGGGAGGGCTTATTTTTCTCGTCAAAAAACTAAAAACGCATATTAGATGTTATTCTTCATACGCGCGAAGCGCGCCAAAATTTTTATTAAGTATTGAGTGAAGTCAGCTTTAGTACCAAGCTGCGAAATATTCGCAGAGTAAAAAATTGAACAGATTTTGAAAAAAATGTTGTTGCAGGACGTTATCACTTATTATCACTTACCACTGTTCACTACTATATTTGAGCAAAAAATGAAATATTATGAAAAGATTAACCTGATTGGGTAAGCAGACAAGAGTTCATTTAATGAGTATGGTCATAAACTGGCCACGAATAATCCACAGCATGGTTCGCCGTTACATGTTTCAACTAAGCTATATGTTTCTGGTGAAGTGAAAAATGCATATAATAACTACTTGCTGGAATAACTACTATCTGTAGCTGTTTCACTCTCTTCATTGTCCAAATCTTGCTGAAAAAATTACGACCCTCTCCAGAACAAGAAAATTTGTACCATCCCTATAGGCACGCGAAAAAAAATTAGGACCCTCCCCACAAAAATAGGAGCCCTCACACGTTCCTTATACCAAGCCTTGAATAGACACTGAGTTGTAGATGTATTGTGAGTATTTTCTTGCCTACAGCATGCTATAAAAAATACAAACTTTTCGTTCCCTCCCTGTTATGTGCTTGTATTTTTTTTGGTGACCCCCCCTTTAGGGGCGTATTTTTTTGGGTGCCCCCCCCCCCCTTTGAGGCCGTATTTTTTTGGGTGCCCCCCCTCATTTCCACCAGCCCCCCTCCCTGATAAAAAATGAGCGGTCCCTGATTGGTCCAAATCTATGCTCTATTACACCGATAAGTAATGATTCTCCCCCGCTATATCTTAAAAGCATTAGAGCACAACTTTGTATGGCTTTATCGGCAAATAGAGCACTTGTGATGTTGGGAGAGACACTCGAAACGTTTTAGAATCACTCGCCTGCGGCTCGTGATTTTACAACGTTCTCATGTCTCTCCCAACAGCACGTGTGCTCTATTGAGCGGATAAAGTCATAGAAAGTTGTGCTCTAATGCTAAAAATAATCGGGCAAATTTGGTTTGATTCGGCAAAATATCAGGCGAGTTTGGTCGAGCCGTGGCGAGACCAAGCTCTGATATTTTGCAGAATCAAACCAAATTTGCCCGATTAAGTATTTATCATTGCACCTAAACATCAACATAAAGAAAAACTTATGTGTCCTTTAGCTAAAAACGGTTGCGTTTTTATTAAGACTTCATTTTGCCGTCGCGACAGAAAACATTTTGTAGTTTTTGCTGTCGCGAACTCCATACTTTATTTATTCTAATTTTTTTACTAAAAAAAATAACTATTTTTCAAGTCTTCTACAAGAGTTTTAGATGAACTGTTTATGATATCAGGTCAGTGACCCGATACCGTAGAATATAGGGACAGTATCTCGTTCCTGATTGGTTGACGAACTCAAGTGGGATGATAAACATATTTATTATATAAACACCAATGAAATACTGGGTGATCTCCCGCGCGAAAACTTAATATCTTCACACGTTAAAATAACATGTTGAAAATGTCACACTTGCCTTTGCTCAATGCTCGATTATTAAGCTTAAAATAAAAGCAAAACTAGTAGTATCTATTTAGATAGTGGAGTGCTCGAGCGAAGGTAGAGCTACAGTGTACTCTCTGTAGAAAGTGTTTTGTTTCCTTGTGTATAAAAATGAAGGCAGCGATAGCATCAATAACATCAAATGTTTTTGTTGCTGTTTCAGGAATGTTTCTCCAGTAGAGTTCCCACGGACAGTTCAGAATTAGTACTCTTGTTACAACAAAATTTTTGGTCACTCTGTTAAACAAATTACTACATTTTCCATTGCAGTAGCTTGGTTTCTTGTTTTGGTTCAATATTCTAGCTGTGCAGCCATTTTCCTGATTCAGTTTGGATATGTTCCAGTTAAGTATTAATAAAAGCTTTAAAATTTCTATGCATGATGGGATACAGCATTGAGCCAGTTTTTACATAAAATATTCATTTTCAATTATTTTTGTTCTTGAGATAATTTTTCCCATAATAACAGGCACTGGCGTCTTAGTCACAAATTGATGTCTATGCTTGGTATCTTTGACACTATGTAAAAGCTTCCAGATAATCTGTTGATTGTCTTCATTCAAATAATTTCGTCATCATTGTTCAACAAATATAATAACTTGGTCCCTTGTTCAATAATTTCACAACATCTCCTTGTACATATCCATTTTTTAAACGATTGGATAGCAATTGGTGCTTTCGTCTCTTGATATCTTTAGTACGCTTTCTTGTATGATAAACAGTCAACAGTTTAATCTCACAAAAGTACAAAACTACCTGAGTGTACCCTGCGAGCAGTGATTTCCTCCTCTCTTTAGGCCGGCGGCTAGCGAGGGAAAGAGTTAGCCGCCGGCCTAAGAGAAGAGGAAATCACTGCTCGCAGGGTAACCTGAGTGTGAGGCCCTCACAGCTTTCAAAGTAGTGTTTTCACTGGTAGTGTCAGCCAACAATGCCCCATGTTGGGTTAATCATTGTGCGATGTTAGGCAGCTATACTCGGGGAGATTTGGTTACAAAACCAAACGTGTTGTGCTCGATCGTCGTAAGTTATTTAGTGTCGATAAATCTGCTGTGAAAATGATCTCATACCAATGAAAAACATGCTTTGAAAGCTGTGATAGCTTTCAAGCATAGAACTTAAGTGATTCACAACGTTATACTTGCCGATAATATTCTCTGAAAGAGCACGCTTGTCTAATTCGTAGAGAAACAGAAACTAAAATGGTTCTTACCAAACTACGTAGCCGATAGTGGAATGAATGTATCAAACGGGTAGCCTGTGGCATCCCGACGGCCAGTCGAAAAATTTATCCCCTCACGTTCTATAATCGTACTGCGCATGCGCCAGAATCAAAGAGAGATGTTGGTAAGCTCGTGAGTACGGTACATTTGCAAGGTGAGTTCGTGAGTACGGTACATTTGCAAGGTGAGCTCGTGAGTACGGTACATTTGCAAGGTGAGCTCGTGAGTACGGTACATTTGCAAACTGTGGTACAAAATTAGAGTTGCTCTCGCTCGCTGCGCTCGCTCGAGCAATAAAATTTGAATTTGGTATTTCATTGATGATTATATAATAAACAGAACATTACATGACCGCTTGGAGATACGAATTTTATATTCTCGTGTTTTATATTTTATATTCTCGTTCGCTGCGCTCACTCGTGGGACAAATTTTCAATACTCCAAGATAAAATTCGCGGCCATGTAATATCCTCTATTTATCTTTCCCAAAAAGCGGAAATGTTGTCAGCAATGATAATGAGAAAGTTAATGAGTAGAATGAGAAACATACGCGAGTGGAACGTGTAACACACATACATTGCTTTAGTACCAAGCTGCGGAATATTCGCAGAATAAACAATGGAACTGATTTTGATAATAATGTTGTTGCAAGACTTCAAGATGTTAAATGTTAGTACATTATCACTTACCACTGTTGCTCTACTTTATTTGAGCAAAAATGAAATATTATGAAAAGAAAACCTGCTTGGGTAAGCAGGCGAGAGTTCTTTACTAACCAAATATTGTCATAAACTCACCACGAATAATCCACAGCTTGGTTCACCGTTACATGTTTTAACTAAGTTATATGTTTCTGGTAGAATATTTTCCTATTCACCAAAATCCGTAGCAAAATTTCCAGTTCTGAAAACAACTCAAGTCAAGTGAAATTTATTTTTTGCCTTCTAAAATATGCGGTGCAAATACAACGCACACTGCCCATAACACACTGCTTCAACATTATTTTCAATACCATTATCCACAGAGACTCAATAAACATTTTTAAAATTGTTTTCTCAGTTTAGCGCATTTTACCGTTGACGCGAGAATTCCTTGATGACATTAGTTATTTGCACTTTTAACAGTAAGTGTTATAGTCGCCTTAAAATGTACAGTAAAGGTTGTGAAAAGCAATGTATAATTCATACTTAATAAACATTGTAACATTGTAAAACCCATGGAAAAAACTATGGCCACACTATCGCGCATTTTACCGCACTATTCTGGAAAGATTGCCGCACTATTTATTCGATTTTCACCGCACTTTACCAGATGCCCGGAAAAAACAAACATCAATTTTAAATATTGGGACAGTTTGCAGATCTTTTGTCGAGCTTTCGTGTCTGTTTGCGACACAAAAGCAAGTCCATCAAACGAGATCTAAACACATGACTATGTACAGTATAAAGCACTGGATTGATTCCGGCACTTGAGATTTGAAGATAAAACAGTACTACAATAATAACATCATCTACTTCACTCACCATTCCGGCCAGCCCAGATATAAATGCGATCATCCACGGCAACCATAACACATTATACGCCACGAAAACACTAACTATTATCTTTGTAATTCGCCTTCTGTTTCTCAACAGTACTAAATTTGTACCTAACTGTTTTCCTGTCCATAATATTCTAATTGTCCTTACAGAAGTATAACTTGTTAGTAGCATGGGTATAAAATAGGTTAATGTCATTGCTGCGATTAACCCTTCGCGCGAAGACACCATGGTTGGGATCACGTGCACGCATGATTTTCTCATGAGTGGAAAGCTGGACTTGTGCCTGTAGTCAGGGGGTATTTGTGAGATAAACGTGACGAATGGAATGGAGAAGATTAAGGCAAAGGTCCAAATGATGACGATGGTTGTCTTTATTTTCGTCTTCGTCATGCAGGTCTTATATCTGAGAGGGTACTTGATCATCCAGTATCTCTCCAAAGAAATTGTCGCTATAGTTATGATAGACACTTTCAAGAATACCTCTCCGGCGCAGAAGATTATTCGACAAACGACAGTCTGCCAAACGTTCCATGTTGAATTGCCTTGAATATACCTGAAAGGAAGCGGACATTTTACAGACTCCTACCCTTACCGTTTCTTGATCACACTGGGATGGCTATTTGATGTGAATTCCGAACACATCCCATGCGTGTGCCTTGGGAAATTCAGCTTTTCCCATGGATGGGATTCTGCAGAAATTCTCTGTGCTAATTGGATGTTAGAGAAGCCAATTCCTCAACTATTTACAGTTGCTACATCAGTATCGATGAAATCGAACACAAGCCAAAGCAACTCGCTAACACAGGGCTCGAAATAGTCCTGTTTCGAATTATCTTATCTACCGCTGAATAGGCATCGACGGCGCATAAATACAGTGGCAGCCTCAGTTTGAAGTAGAAAAAGTTGTGAATACCAACAAGAAACTGATGAAGCTAGAATGGGGACAATGGACAAAACGTTTTGGACTCGTTGGTATTCGCAACTTTTGGGTTCAAATCGAGAATTCGAATCTGGACTATTGCGCCCCATACTGACTGTTTTCAGGTGTTGCAGTGTTCTCCTAATGGATTTACGCCTAGATTTTTGATGAATTACGCTTTTGTTGTACAAGCCTTTACATTATTACTACGGATTATTTCGTAATATTGTGTTCTCTAACAGCATACCTTAAGTAAAAGAGCAATGCCATGAGCCCTCCTCCAAAATCCACAACTGCTAAGTTAGCAACTAACGAGTTGAAGACAGTCCTTAAGGCCTTGGAAGATGCGATGATAGAAATGACCACAGAGTTGCCAGCGAGGGTCAGTAGGATGAGCACAGCGGGGAATAAAAAGTGAAACAACACATAAACTACATCCTCATCCGTTGCACTGATATCACCAAATGTTGAGTTTATACGTCCTGTAGTTGTCTGGTTCCAATAAGGGAATACAGAGTAATTTCCCACCATCGTTGTAGACGATTAAACATTGGCTCACAACAAAGAGGCTTCCGAGCTCTGCAGCTTCTGAAATGAAAAAAAGAAATTTGATGATGTGAGGAGAAATTGGAGAAATTGTTGTGAAAATGAGCTGTAAAATGAGATTATTACAATTGTCTTCTCGTCAATAAAAACGGCATCTTGCTTAATTTCCACATTTTGTAACCCTGCAATTTTTTATTTTATATGAGGTCTTACACCGTTAATAAGGAAACTTAAAAATGAAACGTTTGTAGCGCTAATGTTTTTGCTGTTGCTCAACACTTGTACTTACCGTGTATTTTTGTAATGTGAAAAATGATCTTCTGTTTCATTCACTTGCGTCGCTACCAATCTCCATTTCATTTTCTTGCATTCATTAACTTAAACGATTCACAAAGCACACATTGCCAAGTTTTCTGAGACACTGCCCTCACCTTGAAATCCAGAAATTCAAACAGAGATTGTCATTTTGCCAAACGAGCTAAGGCCTGTCTGGAACACTCCTAAAATGTAATTTAAAGTTCTAGTAATGTCTGAGTTGAAGTTTCATAGCTTGTAGACGGTCTCGGATCATGGTATTGACACAGCCTGTCAGAATCGAGATTCTTCTGTTTGAAAAGTAAAGTCCATAAGTATATTTTTCGCAATTGCTATTTACCCAGGCAACAATAGTTGTACACACTTGAATGCAGAGTGCTTGCTAGAGGAAGACGGGAGTCGATCATTATGCCAAATAATATTAGTCTAGCCGGGGACAGTCAGTTCTTTAATTATAATTAAGCAATTTGCTTCTCATGAGTATGTTAATTAAGTGTTTTTGATTGTCTCCTGGTCCATGATGAGGCAAAGTTAGGGAATACCACTAAAGCATGGAAAGTGAGCTTTATCGAGGGATATAAATATAACTGTCTTTCTACCGCCCGATTAACACTTTATTAGTAATATTTTTACCTATAGGCATTTATTTGTCTGCTAAGATATATTATTTGGGGGTACTTAAATGACAACATGGAAATCAACTCAGTTGTCTCAGTTGCTATGATTCCCTGCTAGCAGAGGTCTCTCGGTGATCGTGTTCCAGCCTTTAATGTTTACAGGTCGTTTATGGCCATTTTGGTTGCTTCTAACTACACTACAGTATATACTACAGTATAATAGGCTATTCTAGTATATCAACCAATCAGAATGCAACATTGGTAATATACCGCAACTAGGATTTGGATAATCTATAAGCTGCAGTTAATTTAGACGTATTGCCTGTAAAAGCGGAGAACTCATTTTCGGGTCTTTCAAACTTTGCTCTTGAATCCTCCTTGGGTCAAAATAAAGTCACTAAAAGGTCAAAAGTGACCTTTTGACTGATATTCCTTAAAATATGGGATGCTACAAAGTACCTCCTATGGCACTTTCCCATCACTGCTTTCTTTTAACAGGTTTCACATGGTCCTGGAAGTCTGAAATAAGCCATTCAATGCCTCAGACTTTCTCAAAATCCTTCAGAAGTTTTTTTTTCTCGTTCTCGGCTCGCTTTGCTCGCTTTTGGTAGTATCCTCAGAGGTCGACTTGTGGCAAGTGTATTCAAGGCCTTGAAAAGTCCTGGAATTTTAAAAAGATCATGCTTAAGGTCATTGAAACGTCATTGAATGTAATATTGGTTCTTGACTTATTGAATTTCAAATGTCGAGATATATACTGTATGTTCTGTTCATTGAACACTCTTCATCAATTTTGGCAGTTTTGCAGGAATAAATCCTACTCCCAGTTAATATGTTAATTCATTTTTTGGGATCGGGACAAAACGTGGCCTTGGCCATGGCCTACCCTATGGCCTATCCTGTATTTTTTTTTTAAAGCTCTGAAAACAGGTAAACTCAAAATATAATGCCTCCTGACAGGTAATCAACATAAACAAACACATAAACAACCTGTCAATCAAATATTTGTGACGTCATTACTAACGTTATCTCCTAAAAATGTTTTTAACTCTGGAGCGAAGGTGCTCCATGGCTACCCTGCTAGCAGAACTTTCTCCTGTGAGTCTTTCGTAGTCATTCGCGTCTCTGTTTTTCGCGTAACAACAAAAACAACGCGCAACACGGAATCGCGAATAAATTAGGTCAACGTAAAAGAGAGGGACAGTGGAAAAGCCTCTGAGCAGGCTACTCCATGGCTTTCTCGAGAAGGTCGAAGTGTTTATAATACACCGTTTTCACGATGTTGCGCGCGCATCCAAATCTAGCATGGAAGCGAGGCTAGCATTCGAGTGGCGGGCCACAACTGGAAGCCAATATGGCGGAAAGTACGGAAAACTCGAACTGCAGCATACGAAAGTCGCGAAAGAAACACTCTGGAAACGTCTGCTGTGCATTTAATTGTGCAAATCGACAGGGAAGAGATCAAGCGAGCTTCTATCGTATTCCAGCCGCGCCACGATACGGCGTAGACACTGGATTAGAGCCATTAGTCGCGGTGGAAACTGGCGACCATCCAAGCATTCGAGACTGTGCAGCAAGCATTTCGTCTCTGGCCACAAGAGCAACAATCCTCTTTCACCAAACTATATACCAAGGGTTTTCTCACACAAGAAGGCAAGGACGAGTTTCAGACGACATTCTAGGACGAGTCGTAGACTATTTGCTGAATGAATTTGTTGTGCTGTGTCACGGTTATTTGGATTTGTATGCAATCATCTCCATTCCACTTTTAGCGTATAACTACATCGATATCTACACATTAGAGCACCAAAATATTGACGGTATCTGAAAATCGTCACACGTGATGATTTATCAAAAACAATTACCAATCAGGAGCGCAGGATTTCTATATCGTCACACGTGATGATAACAGATTGATTTTCCCGCCGGTTTTATTTGTACATTTTCAGCTCGTTTACTTGATAAAAAGAAAATCACACGGCGGCTTGAAGATGTGAATTTGATCTTGGAGAAAAAAGGAATATGAGGGGAGCGAACGAATGAATTATTCCTCTCCACACTAAGATCAAATTCCTATCTTCGCGCCACTGTGTGATATGCTCTACATATCAGCCTACCTAAGCAATGTAGGGAAGGTTTAAAATTTGATATAACGTAAACTTGAGAACTGTTCATGCCAACAAGATTTCAAAAACTCATTGTTGCAATCCGTTTCAATCCGCTCTGTAATAGTCCCACGTAGTAAGCCAAAAACCAAGATCGCTTTGTAGTTTAAAGGAATAATTTTACAAACCCTCCTTTAACGTCACACTCCAAACCCAGGTTTTGAAGACGTTTTGCAAGGTGTACAAACTCTTCGAGTTCAAATCATCGTCAAGCTGTTCAGTCTCAATTTTCACAGTATTTCAGTTTTAGTCAGCCGGTCAAAACCTACATTTTCTAGAACCAAGGAACATTCCGCGTTTGTTGATTAAAATATATGATATCATGCCGTTGCTTGACTGTTGTTTTGTCTCCGTTGCTTTATACAAATCATCCTTCTTAAACGGTTTCATTGTAATTTACCAGCACCAGCTGCCTTGAATAACAAGTTTAAACCCACTTAATTCAGCCACCGGTTCTCAAGGTTATGGCTATCCAAATATCGCTCAATTGTTTTTCAGGCTTTTGAAGCTATTTGACTTTGCCTTGAAAATATCAAACGGGTGTTGCATCGTTCCAGTAAGCTGATTAACCTGGAAAACCCTTAATATTTGACGTGAAGATATTTTTCTCGAAAAACACTGCCTGAAGTGGCATATCACGCATTTACGAAATTTTGTATTATCATTAGGAGAGATACAAAATTAAAAGTAATCTGGGTCGCCGCAAATCAAACCCGACATCTTGAGATATGAATTGCATATTGTTACTTACTACTCTAAACAGGTAATGATTAAGCATGAAATTATTTCTCGGCGTTGAAGAGCAAACCGCCCAAACTGTGAACGTGTTCTAAGGCGATAGAACTGCGTCACGGATAAAAACATGATGATAGTGGCGTCGAAAGAGAGGAAAGCAAAGCAAAGACAATGAGTCTCAATTACTTGCCACTCTGGGCTCAATTTGCCGTAGGTATTGCTATAGCTATACTAGCTGTCCAAGGCCTCGTCGGTAACGGCCTTGTTATAATCGTCCTTCATAAATACCGTACCACGAGAACGCCAATGGATTTTCTTCTTCTCAATTTGGCCATAGCTGACTTGATCACATCCGTGGGTATTGCTCCTTGGCTTCTTACTTTAGGGAAAACAGTGCACCCTCATGGAACACCAGGAACTGTACTTTGTTTCTTATTTACTATGGGAGGCTGGGTATGGATTGGTTCCGTATGTTCGGCTGTTCTTTTGGTAGCAGTTGCATTCGAACGCTACTATTCCGTTGTACATCCATTTGAACGCGTCAGAAAAATGTCCAAGAGAAATATTGAGATTATTGTCGGCTTTAGCTGGATGTTTGCTTTCTTGTTCAACATCCCCATATACATAAATTTATACTTTGACTCGGGGAAGAATCGTTGCGCATGGGATTGGCCCTTCTGGTTGGATATGGTTGACTCAATCGCGTGGCTGTTATTCATTGGTGTTATTCCGGTTGGTTGTTTTTTCATTGCTTTATTCTAGAATTATTTACCGCCTATGGTTTACGACTCATCCTGAGTCTATGCAAACGCAGCAATCTATGCTGAAACATCGAAAACATGCTACTAAAATGATTTTGACGGTCAGTGTGATTGTACGCCATTCAAAACCAAAGACTTCGTAAGCAGTTCAAGAGTCTATTCTCCAATAACAGAGTTTTTGGAGTAAAGGAGTTAATCAGCGCCAATCCGAGCGCGCAAAGAAAATGTTATACCGACAGAGTAGCCTCGATTAACAAGGTACAAGCTGTAGATATTGAAATGAGTAATCTTGCCCTGGATGACTTGGAAGGTGCCAGAACAGGATGGACGGAAATCGAAGGGGTTTCAAATGGAACTACGATGAAACGCAACGGTAAAGAAGATGAGAATGCATCTGGGACAGTGACCCATAACAATGAACTGTCCATGCTACCTCCGTGAAACCAAATCACAACTCCCTGGTGAAACCCAGTGATTTCAGGATGATACTGGCAGTACACAAACCTGTGATGTGAATTACATCATTTGATGAAGGACAACTCTATTTTTAAGGAAATTACAACGAGAAAAAGGAAAGTAAGTTCCAAATATTTGATCTAATAATATACACGCAAAAATTTCTCGATTCTGATTGGTCGAGAGCAGTGCAATTTCAATGTAATTTCAGTGCAAAAAAATGTAATTTCAAGGCAAAAAGATGTAATTTCAGTGCAAATTACAAATTTCTCGCTTTCTTATTGGCTTATACAACAATGGATTTTGCGTACGAGCCAATCAAATGCGCGCTAGCTGAGTCACGCCACTCGATTCTGCCGAGCCAGCCAAGATGGAGATCGATTGCAATGGAGGGAGAAAAATCGGTTTCTGTTCATGAAATTCATCTTCCGAAACTTGTGGAAAGCAAAATGTGAACTCCTTATGGACTTTAGCAAGACTTGTTTTAGTTTGGGTTCTTTGTTATGGAAGGAAATGAAGGGAAATCTTCGTTGATTGCACGAACCTAGCGGGAAAAAAAACTGCACAAGTCTACACGAAAAGCACTTGTTGATACGCAAAGATTCCCGGGGTCAAATTCCTGTAAATCTTCGTTGTTTAGCTGTTACAAGAAAGTTTACACAAGAGAAGAATTCAGGTATGTCTTCAGTGGAAGCTATGTCTACCTTTCTGGACAATATTTTGCGTGTTTTGGTTGACCGAACACACACTGAAAGAAACCTAAATAAAGAAACCTAAATAAAGAAACCTAGTAAATTCAGGCTCTGCTATGTTATTTTATACCTTGGAATCGGAAATAAATTTGATGATTGACAAAACAGAACTCCACCTGTTCCTTTTAAATGAAATTGTTGTGTCAAGTTCATTTTATTTAAGCTTGTCAAGTTAGGATTTGTAAACTTTGCTCGTTTGTCTGGCATGCGTTCGGTGCACAATGTGGCCGCTTGAAACCTGTCTTTCTCTGAAAGTTTTTGCGTGTATATTATTAATAAGTAATCATACGACTTTTCTCGTGCAATTTGAAATTAATTTGCACTCGTGAGTTTTTCAAAAGCTCAAATTGCACTCGCCCTACGGGCTCGTGCAATTTGATACTTTTTGAAAAACTCACTCGTGCAAATTAATTTCAAATTGCACTCGAAGTCGTATGATTACCTATACAAATAAAAGGATAGCAAAAATAATAATCTAGACTCCAGTAAAGGCAAATCGATATTTCAAAAACATATGAGACATAATCCGAGGTCCCGTCTCTTACACTTAAACCACTATGCGAGGGACGTTCAACAGCCACGGTGCCCTGCACTATATCTATCAACTAATGATTGTAAACTGCATTGAATAAATCGCAGCATACATTTCATTTTTTTCTTCAAAAAATCACAAGAAAAGAAAATGATAAGCCGTGCGACTCACTAAGTAGCAAATATTTATTCAAGTCTTTCTTTTCATCAGAGTGATACCTGAAGTTATCAAGGTGCAATTGAGGCTTCCATTGTATTTATGCGCGTTGATGCTTATTCAGCGGTAGAAAAGATAATTCGAAACTGTCTATTAGCTCTTTCAGAATTTTTTTTCAGGATAACAAGTGCTACCATATTTAGAGAAATTTGAACAACGCTTCGGGGGATTTCATGACCTATATGGCACCCTAAATTTGTTCGTTCGATTCTGTGTCCAAACAATCTCAGTTATGAAAGAATTTCAGCGCGCGGATCAACGTTCGATTGATTGGAACATTTAATCGGAAACAGTAACCAAGTTGCGGATTTTCAGGAATCTGCGAAGTGAATGACGATGCTTGAATTATTAAACAGGAAAAATAACCGATTTGTTGAGGCCTATAGACGCTGAGGCACCATACGGTTATCTTGTTGAGCTCCGGGAGTGATTCGACCCTCGGCGAGGTGTGGATATGAAACACCCTTGCCTCTATGATATACCTGAGGATATTTCTCCTCAAATTTTAATTTGCTTATTCAGGCAAACCCCTACGTTTGCAAAGGAAACCACAGTATAATTATTTACACGAACGATGCCGTCATCGATAACTTCACATCACGTGACCATATCAAATAACCACCTTGTCAAAGTCACCTTGAGTTTGGTCGTCTGAGGCTGATGCCTTCCAGAGAAATTGTATATCAAGATTTCCAAAAATGTCTCAAGCTACTCAAAAGCCATTATGGAAGTAGACCATGAGTTTGCAGCAGGCCGTACCAGACGTGAAGTTTCGTTCGGTGAATAAAATACTAATTGCATGCATATGGCTTCTTCAAGAAAACCAGAAACTTTGGTGATAACAAGTCATGAATTCTACGCTAATGGTCGTAGCATCATCTCGGCACGCATTGCTGAATACGAGTGGCCCTTCCACGCCTTCCAGTTAATACCATCAGCATGAGAAGTGTGGGAGCCGTTCAGATAAAGACCGTTCAAGCACGAGTCATGACATTGTGTATACCACCAAGCTCCCTTGTATGTCGTAGCGCAGTTTCCATTCCATATATCGTGATCCCTGTCTGTCGTACTAAATCGGTAGCCGTTGTGTCTCGCAAGGGAATCGCCGGCAGTTCCTGTAAAAAAGAACTTTATTAAAGTGCATCACCCTTGTTGTGAAATTAGATGATTTTTCAGGAACTGAACATAATAAAAGGTGCCATTGATTCTCCATCTTTTCCTTTTTGCCAAACAAGACATATTTATGCGCTAACATTTATGCTTGTTAAGGTGACTCCAAGCGCATTTTCTGTAAATTTAAATTCGGTCATAACTTTATACATTCCCAGAAATATTGGTCAAGATGGCGGCCGCTCATTTGCCTAATAGAGTTTTTCTGTATCCTCTGTTTTTCAGAGGCCTCTGTGATTCAGTGACTGAGCACATTACATATTTTGAATGGAGCTAATTGGTGTAACAAGTAATTAAACTTCCAAGCGTTGAAATCATTATTCAATGTGCGGCGGCGAGATAACAAAAAGACATGATTCCATCAGTTCCCAATTTTCCTTTTTCGATACTATTTTCCTTGTGGAAGACTTCAGAAAACATCCACCCGAAATGTTCCTCCTCCACCTGCGCCACCGATACATATCTTGGTCCTAGCCATACAGCGTGTTATTCGTCTCCTTGCACAACTCAGACTGCCAGTGCACATTCAATTTTAAGTCGAAGTTACGACGAGAATGCATGGAAAATTCGACAGCCAAGTGTCTGGAACCCGGAGCGGGGGACTCTTCTATTTTCTCCAGATAGGTACCTGTTAGAGGTCCGTTCTAGCAAATCAAGCAAATCACACTTGTTGGTAGCCTGAGTTTCAGACGTATTCTCCGTCGTAAAACATACGAGAGAAAATTACGAGGTAAAATATGTCTTGTTGGTACTTTTTAGGGAATCCTTTTTAGGGGTGTAAATCAACTAAGCGACGCCATGTTTGGTACCTTTTAGGCGTAAAATTGAAAGTTCCCGACGGGCACCCCCGCCCTCAAATAGGGCGGTGTCTGGAATGTGCTAGTTGCTCGCCCTGGCAATTTTTGGCAACTTTTGTACTTGTTCCAGCCGTTGGATGTCTGTATCTGTATATGGACTCCACGCTGATGAGCGTATTCGTATTCTAGTGATGGTCTTACAAGAGATAGATATGCATGCTCTTTAACTGCAGGTTCGCAGGTTTCAGGGTCCTTCTTATCGCGCCTAGGGTTCTATTAGCCTTCGTCGCAATTTTAGAGCAGTGGGGCCCCCAGCGTAGTTGTTCGTTACATCTTACTCCAAGATAGTCTTGGTCCGTCACTTGAGTAATGGGCTTCGCGTCTGCAGTATAAACGTATGTTGATAGTTTCCTCTTCTTCGTTACTGATAGCAAGTAACATTTTGTCACATTAAATTCCATTTGCCATGCCGATGACCATTTGTACACACTGTCCAGATCTTCTTGGAGCGCTGTGTGGTCATCCGTCGTAGAAATTGGGCGATAAATGATCGTATCATCCGCGAAGAGTCTGACCTGGGACTTTGATACTTCACAGATGTCATTTATATACAGTAGGAACAGAGTTGGTCCCAGAACGGAGCCTGCGGAACGCCTGAAGTTACATGCACTTTGTTAGAGTGGGATCCATTGACTACCACGTACTGGGAACGGTTTCTCAAAAAGCCAGATATCCATGCTAGTGTCTTCACCTCGATACCATAATGAGAAAGCTTTTTGAGGAGCTTTGGGTGCGACACTTTATCAAAGGCTTTACTGTAATCTAATAGTAAAGCATCCACTTGACCATGATGATTTTGTGTAGTTGCCCAGTCGTGGAATGTGAGGACTAGCTGGGTCTCACAAGATAATGCTTGCCGGAAGCCATGTTGGAAAATAGACAGTACTTGTTGTTAGCTGATAGATGCTTGTTTAGGTGGCTAAGAACAATATGCTCCGTGATCTTACAGCAGATGCAAGTAAGAGAAATTGGGCGGTAATTCTGTGGTTGATCTTTGGCTGACTTTTTGTGTACCGGTACGACCATTGCGTTTAGCCAGATTTCTGGCAAAGTTCCCTCTTGGTAGCTTTGATTAAATATAAAGCACAGTACGCCAGATATTTCCTTTGCCAGATCTCGTAACACGCGAGGCGAAATGCCATCAGGACCATTGCTTTTGTTTGCATTTAAGCCAGCTAGTTGTTTAAAAACACCAGCCTGAGTAATGGTAATATCACTGATTTTTGGGAACGTTGAAGCGCCAAGATCGGGTAAGACGCCATCATCCACTGTGAAGACACTCTTAAAATACCTATTTAGCGCCTCTGCTTTCTCCTTGTCAGAGATAAACATTGAGTTCCCTTGGCGTAAGGTGGGAATACCCCGACTCTCTGATCTTGAATGCTTGACGTGACTCCAAAACTTTTGGGGTTTGATCAGGCTTCCACCAATTACTGTATTCAAGTAGTGGTTATGAGCTGATTTTAGTAGTTTCACTACGTGATTTCTCTGATGACGATACTTACGCCAGACTTCAGAGTTTTTGTTACTACTTTTCAATGCTTTGGTTAAGAGGCGATCGCGCTTTCGCATTTGTCGTTTTACCGACTGTGTTACCCAGGGAAGAGATGTTTTAGATTTTGTGAACCTGTACGGGATCTGCGATTCTACAGCAGATTTCAACCGGTCTTCGAAGAAAGTCCAATTTTCGTCTAGAGATCTTTCTTCACAACGAAGATTAAAATCTTCTGACAGTTTGGTAACATCACGCTTAAGGGCTTCAAGGTCCATCTTGTTATAAAGGTGCACTTTATGTGGGGGGGTCTTTATCCGCCTGGCTTTAGTGTTGATGTTAAACTTGACGATGTCATGGTCGCTCATCCCTGGATGGATGGTAATATCAGATACAAGAGCTGGTGTGGATGATATAACAAGGTCCAATGTCTTTAGAGAAACTGGGCGTGTTGGTTTGGTGACATGCTGAATGAGGGCGTTATTTGAAATCAGGTCTAACAGTTTCTGCACCTAGTTGCTGTTGAGTGATTTGTAATGGATGGTGGATCATTACGCCAGTCTATGTCGCCGCAGTTAAAATCACCACTTATTACGATGTTTGGGTGGGACTTCTTGTTTTGCGTAAAGACCTTGAATATAGACTCTTGAAGGAATCCAGACGGGTACCAGGAGCATCAGGGGGCTTGTAAAACGCGCAGATATAGACAGTTTTCTTGTTGGCGCAACGAATTGCTGCCCAGAGAGACTCATCCTCTGAGTTGTTTGTGGCTATATCTGGTAGCTCGTACGATGGAATATCATGTTTCACAGCGATGAAAATTCCACCTCCTCCACTTCCAGGACGTTCCTTCCGAAACACGTTATTGAGTCCTTATTACTCAATGTTTCGTTTGGTCTTATGGAGGTAATGTTTCGATTATCAACTTTAGTCACACCGACAGGCACACTTTGTGGACATTCTAATACTGCGAACTTCAAACGCTTTTTCGCGAGGTGTTTCTGAAGGTGTAAACTGTCAATACTTCAGTTTCGAATTCTCTACTCTACCGCTGAAAGGCATCGACGCCCGGGGGGGGGGGGGGGGGGGGGGGGGGGGGGGGTTCTCCCATGTAAGAGTGATAGGGGTGCTCGTCGGGACATCGGAAAATATACCCTAAAAAATACCAGGACACAAAAAATCCAACCCCTAAAAAATACTTTATAAACAAAATGACCCCTAAAAAAATACCAACAATAAACCTTTTTGTTATTGTTATTGTTTTTCATCTCAAAACA
Source organism: Scolanthus callimorphus (assembly GCA_033964015.1). Classification (NCBI taxonomy): domain Eukaryota; kingdom Metazoa; phylum Cnidaria; class Anthozoa; order Actiniaria; family Edwardsiidae; genus Scolanthus; species Scolanthus callimorphus. Next base: position 106,630 of record JAWWUD010000064.1, read on the forward strand.
AGCTTATTTAGAGCTATAAATGAACAAAGAAAGAAAGAAAAACGTTTTACTTGGTTTGTGACCCTTTCATTCATTTGCGTACCCCTAAAAAATACCATTTATTAGTGAAAGCCACAATGTTTCTCCGATACCCCCTAAAAAATACCTGAGAGTCGATTTTGACCCCTAAAAATACGACGAGCACCCTATCAGGTCGACATGTTAAGAACCAATCCCCCCCCCCCCCACCCACCCCGGGCATCGACGGCACATAAATACTGTGGGATCTAGCCTCAATTTGTCGGAAAAGTTGTGAATACCGACGAGAAACTGACGAAGCTTGAATTGAGACAATAGACAAACTCGATTAACAGTGACGAACTCGAGCGTCGTTGGTATTCACAGTTTTTTTTTTCAAATTGAGCCTTCCATTGTATTTATGCGCGTTGATGCTTATTCAGCGGTAGAAAAGATAATTCGAAACTGACTATTAGCTCTTTCAGAATTTTTTTCAGGATAACAAGTGCCACCATATTTAGAGAAATTTGAACAACGCGTCGGGGATTTCATGACCTATATGGCACCCTAAATTTGTTCGTTCGATTCTGTGTCCAAACAATGTCAGTTATGGAAGAATTTCAGCGCGCGGATCAAACGTTCGATTGATTGGAACATTTAATCGGAAACAGTAACCAAGTTGCGGATTTTCAGAAGTCTGCGAAGTGAATTACGATGCTTGAATTATTAAACAGGAAAAATAACCGATTTGTTGAGGCCTATAGACGCTGAGGCACCATACGGTTATCTTGTTGAGCTCCGGGAGTGATTCGACCCTCGGCGAGGTGTGGATATGAAAAACACCCTTGCCTCTATGATATACCTGAGGATATTTCTCCTCAAATTTTAATTTGCTTATTCAGGCAAACCCCTACGTTTGCAAAGGAAACCATAGTATAATTATTTACACGAACGATGCCGTCATCGATAACGTCACACCACGTGACCATATCAAATAACCACCTTGTCAAAGTCACCTTGAGTTTGGTCGTCTGAGGCTGATGCCTTCCAGAGAAATCGTATATCAAGATTTCCAAAAATGTCTCAAGCTACTCAAGAGCCATTATGGAAATAGACCATGAGTTTGCAGCAGGCCGTACCAGACGTCAAGTTTCGTTCGGTGAATAAAATACTAATTGCATGCATATGGCTTCTTCAAGAAAACCAGAAACTTTGGTGATAACAAGTCATGAATTCTACGCTAATGGTCGTAGCATCATCTCGGCACGCATTGCTGAATACGAGTGGCCCTAATCCACGCCTTCCAGTTAATACCATCAGCATGAGAAGTGTGGGAGCCGTTCAGATAAAGACCGTTCAAGCACGAGTCATGACATTGTGTATACCACCAAGCTCCCTTGTATGTCGTAGCGCAGTTTCCATTCCATATATCGTGATCCCTGTCTGTCGTACTAAATCGGTAGCCGTTGTGTCTCGCAAGGGAATCGCCGGCAGTTCCTGTAAAAAAGAACTTTATTAAAGTGCATCACCCTTGTTGTGAAATTAGATGATTTTTCAGGAAACTGAACATAATAAAAGGTGCCATTGATTCTCCATCTTTTCCTTTTTGCCAAACAAGACATATTTATGCGCTAACATTTATGCTTGTTAATGTGACTCCAAGCGCATTTTCTGTAAATTTAAATTCGGTCATAACTTTATACATTCCCAGAAATATTGGTCAAGATGGCGGCCGCTCATTTGCCTAATAACTGCGAAAAATACAAGAGAATGTATGAATAGTAAAAAGTTCGGACTCTGATATTAACTTGCATAGTATATGAATTCGTACGAGCGATATATTGAGTCTTGATACGTTTTGGAAACCTGTTCCATCGTACCCCGCTATCTGGCTCCACCAAGGCTCTCATGTCCTCTGTAATTTCGCCCGAAATCACTGAAATCACCTACACAATTTTGTCCGGCACTACCTTGGAAGGTGGTCTACACAAAAGTTCGGACTCGGAATAGTAAAATGGATATAAACGTTTGTAAATCAGCTAGAAAATAGGGTAAGAAGCAGACAAAACAGGAGCCGAGAGATGCCAACGTTTCGGATTTTACTTTCAATCATTCATCAGGGCGGCTGCTAAAACCGTTACAAAGATATATTACAAATAATGAGCTGCGCGCGCTGAAAAAGACAAACGCGCGCAAGGAAAAGAATACGCTAGTTACAAAAGAGAAAACTAACATTCTTCTCTAAGATTGAGTCCATCAGGAGTTATTGTTCTCAACTTGTTTATCCAGAAGCCCTCTACAGTGGTGACGTCTTCAGACTTGACCACCTTCTTGATTGCCATGATGGTAAGGTCTGACATGCTATGGCCGTTGCTGGGTTGAAGTGGGCCGACACTGGGCACGTTTCCGCATATTTTCCCAGTTCTTGATGGTACACTTGTGATTACGAATTTAAGGGTATTTTTTTAGTTTCTCGTAAGACAGTGCGCGCGTGATCACCATGCTCAATGCTATATAGCAAAATATTCCGAACGTCTCGACCAATCAGCGCGCGGAATCGCTTCAGTAATTATACTAAGTGCTAATATGTTCCATAATCCCTTGAAATTGTGCTTAAATTCGACGACCAACAGACGCCATGTTGGATTGAAATCCAGAAGAAGATCACGAAAAGTTGAAATCACACTAAAACATCTTTGCTCTTTCGCCATTTTGTTTGAATCACTCGTTTCTTAGTGTATAATGGGTAATCACACAGGTAAACCGCGATAATGATAGTGAACTTCTGGTTGGGAATTATGAATTTCTGGTTGGGAATTATGAATTATCGGATTCAAAGTTAAAGGAATTGTGAATTATGAAGATTGTCAAAAGAATGAACTATATGAATCCCGAGTGACTTATGAATTATGGATGAAATGACAAAATGAATTATTTGGGAAAAGAGCTGGAATAATGAATTCTGGCTTGCAAAAGAGCAGATTTCTTATGATTACGCTTTGCCGTGTTTAAGCATTTTGATTGGTTGATGAGCAGTTTCGCGCGATGTGATTGGCGAAGATCTTTGCGGTGGCCTGACCGTACCGTCTAAAGAGCTAGTTAAATGCAAGTTCCAAAGTTCAGCCTGACCGTCCGTCACTCACCTGAGAAGCCACCCACGCTCAGTCGATAGTTGTCCTGTTCTCCTGACACTACAAATGTGCTATACTCAGCATAAGCCATGTTCCCCTCCGTGTCCACCAGCTCCACCCTCAACCTCATCTTAAAGCTGTTGTCAGGCGATGAATGTTATCGAGACCTAACCAGAACTCGCCATCAAGATTCCCAAACCCGTTCTTGTAGTCCTGCCACCCGCGATAGAAATCAACGGATCCGTCAACTCTGCGCTGTATCACTGTCCATCCGCCCCCCGATGTATGTTGATTACAGTAGACCTTTAAGATATCAGAAGTTTTTTTTTGTCGATGTTGTTACTGTTTAATATTTCTGCGAAATCTGAAGCAACAGTCAGACCGTTTTTTAGCTGCTTCTTTTTTGAAACCACAAACATCGATCACTTGGAAAAGCTACCGGCTTGTTTAGATGTTTGATTCATGAAACGGTTTGAAAACACAATTTTTAATAGCGCAGAGTTCACTTCCACTTACAAAGAAGGTATTCACTCAAAACACCCAACCCCTATCTTGCCTAGATGCCATCCCTATAGCTCTTTAGTTTCATATTCTGTCACAGGTAGTATCACAACCTTGATGGTGTGATAATGCCCCTGCTAACAATTCAGAAGCTCTGGAAAAAATGGATGAAATATGTCAACATTACTATACTAAAAGTCACGGACTACCTTCGGGGTACTTTTGGTTAAAATGGCATATATCTCGAAAAATGGTTGTGTCTTTACAAGTGATGCCTCATTTAATTTTGCAAAACAAAATTTTTGTATGGAGTTCCCTTTCCGGTGCATGAGTTCAACTTTTAGATTTCCAATCTCGCGAGTATTTTCCATTTTCGTTCATTGACCCCATATTACGTTGTCTAAGATTTATTATAATCACTAGGAGCTCCGCTTTTAGGCAGTACCTAAATCTATATATTATAACAAATCTAAGCCCCTTGTGAACTGTTGTTAAAGAACAAAAGGGCCGCGAATCCGCCTGCGTGGAGCTCTCGAAGCGTCGGAAATGAAACTCCCTGAAAAAAATTGTTTTTATCAAATTGAAGAAATAAACTTTTCATAGTCGAGGAGAAGAAATAAACTTTAAAATGAGGTACCACTTGTCAAGATGCGCCTTTTTTCGCGAAATTATGGTATTTAACGAAATCACCTCGAAGGTAGTCTTACCTGAAGTACCCCTTGACTATCCGGGTAGATTTCGTACACTCCATCGGGCTTTCCACGCGCATTATATTCTTGACAGTTCCTACCAGCACCTTGGGATAAAATGATATGTGTTACCTATTAGTGTCAGGGATTGTCTACCTCAATATGAGGAACAAAACCCGTTAGTTTTACTTCCTTTGCGAGCACTAGTCGATATGTGTTGGCGTTTTGCCATAATTTGAATAAGAGTTTGTTTTCGGGAGGATGAAGGAATGCTTCTTGTGTACAAGGTCATTTCACCCTGGGACCATATGGTGGTCTTTCTACTGTTTTGCCTCAAAGTATAAACCCGAGAAGCAAGTCAGAGTGATCCGGCGGAAGAAGGTGTGTCCTTACCTGGTCGCGAACACGTGTAAGTCATCCCGTCATTATTTACATTGCATGTTGCGTCCTCCCCGCATAATGTTCCACTACAGTTATATAACGGACGGTGTGAGTATAACATATAGACCACATGAGATCTGTTTGTCATATCCTCTGGATCGCTGAGATGTGTTGCATTGTTGAGCTCACAAACTTTAGTATCCAGGTGTAGATTAATGCTGTGACAGTTCTTCTCAAAGGAGCAGGCCTTCCAGCATATGGTATAGCTAGCATCTTCAACATGTTTCACCACGTGATCGGAGATAATTGTGTTGAATTTATCTACGGCATCAGGGCCGCACTGATGAGAACCCAGCGTGCGTTGCCATGGCAATGATGTTATTATTGCAATGATTAATAACATAACACTGGAATGGGATTTTCTAAAGAAACCGTTGAAAAGGATATAAATAAATGAATAAATATCGATTTGTTCCTGAGAATATTTTTGAAAAGCGAGTTGCCAATAAATAATATAACGGATAGAACACTGCCGATCGTTTCTGGACGTCACCGAGTGGGACAGAAACATTTCCCCTCTCAGCATGCGAAACATTGACATGTTTACAGTTGAGCGTCAATTTTTACCAGCAGCTTTCCAAAGTTTGACGTCGTTGATTGACGCAAAAGTTCAGTGGAATTAAACGTGTCGTTGCTAGAGTTCTTCCTCGACGAAAAACAAGCAATATCAGCTTTATCGCTGAATATTCGTGTAGAAGACAATTGTGGACTGACATATTGTACTCAGAAAAGCAATTTTACCGAAAAATATATATGCAATTTTGAAGTTTCACGTGCAGAAGATGCTTTTCTCGCGTACGGTCTGTACATTCAGTGTGATTTAAGGTGACGATAATGTAATACTTCAAACTCCCGTTTTGCAACATTTAATGATATGCCTAATTATAGGAAACGGTTTGAAACTTTTTCTTTATAAGATTCAGATATTTTCTTTGCTAGTTGTTCCGTCGAAAAATGTCAAAGTACGTTAATTTTTTTTTCCAACGACAAGAAAAATACTTACTTTTGTTGCAAAGCTTTCATCTTAATAAGTAGATGTTGCCTCAGGGATTATATAAAATTTGTCGCGTGCTTTGTAGTGTAGATTAAAGCATAGTTATTGTGGTGGTGTTAATTAATGTGACTTATTAATAAATATGATAATGTGTGCAATGTATAGATATAGGTGTAAACAACGAATCACAGGGTTCGAAGCACGACTTAAGCAGAAGAGAAAACTCCCGAGCAGCCCAAAGCCGGGAATCTAGGAACCAAACCTCGGTAAAATAAAGGAATAAATAAACGAATGTTTCTGATCAGCTAGCGGAGTTTCAATTATGAGAGATTTCTGTCGTCACTGAGCCTCTTGTTCCAGACGTTCGGAACGCCTTGAATGTTGGTTGGCCAATATGGTCATTGTCTTATATTTTACTTCAGATTTTCAAATGATGGACAAATATATTAGCCAATCAGACTCGCCTACAGATTGTCTACCACCAGAGCTGATTGTCTACCACCCGTCAAAACTAAGAAGGCTTTGGAAACTAGAATGAGAAGTGTCTGTTCCAGTTGGACAATTTAAGGCTATCTAAGAGGTCTGTATAGGACCTGGTGTTGTATACAGTTTAATATAGGGAGCTCCTTCGGAGCACCATCGACTTGCCGGTTGAACTTATTGGACGTTATTGATGCTTTAAGGAGGCGCGGGGGTATTCGTCTCAACGCACATGTTGGATGCAACACCTGCTCCATATGTATATGTAGGACTTTTTCTAACCTAGATAGCAAGCGCAAAGGGAAAGAAGTGCGGAGGGGAGAAAGGGGCTACATTTTGTTTCTTGGAATTTTACTCTTACTCGTCAGTTATTTTGCAGAGAGAATGGCGATGGAAGTACATAACTTAAGCGATTATCACACATCAATGATCGTTACGCCTTCGCTTTTATTGTGATCTGTTGGTTTTACTCTTGAGTTGCCTATGAAAATTGTCTTGGACGCGTAAAATGACCGGAAATGAGTATTGCATGGCACGATCCCATAACTCTCTTCGCGCCATGTTAAAGTGCCACTAAAGGCAGAAGTCAACTACATTTCATCAAAAGATCCATTATCCAAAGGAACAGTAACGAAAGAAAAATGTGTTTATTGCGCGCCGTTAATATTTTATTGATTTTTGAATATTTCCGATTGGCGATTTTTTTTCGTTCAACTATGCGTTTCTGCATCCTGTGGGGTGAACAATGGTTCCTGTGACGCATGAAGAAGACATAGAAAGTAGAACAAAGACCACGAAGAAGACAATGAAAGAAGAACAAAGACCTTCTTTGTTGTATTTTCTATGTCTTCTTCATGCGTCATAGGAACCATTGTTCTGAAGAACTTCTCCCCCAAGATGCATCGCGCATAGTTGAACGTCGAAAAAAAACGCCAATCGAAAGTATTCAAAAATCAATAAAAATATTAACGGCGCGCGTAAAGCACATTTTTGTTTCGCTACTGTTCCCTGAAATGTAGTTTATTTCTGCCTTTAGTGGCACTTTAAAACTGATGAATTATCCCACAAATCTTTGCGCGCCCTTAAAAAGACCGGAAAGCGAGTGGGTACGAGACTGGCTAAATTGAAATATATGTTTATTGGATACACACAGGATACACAAAATTCAATAAACGTATGCTGAGGATACAAATTTGACTATATCAGGTGTGTCAATGGAGGAAGTAGAGAGGGCGGCCATGAATAAAGACCTCAATAGGCTAAAAGATTGCAAATTTTGCAAAACAGGGCTGCCCGAATTATACTCAGCTTGAACAATGATTCCCCTATCTAGAGGCCCTAACATAATTATTTTTAAATTTAAAACTCAATTTAGGTGTTCCACCTCATCACTTTAATTACCTCTCCTTACCTCTAAAATAAAGCTATACTACCACTATACTATACACATACATCGAGAAATCTACTCCCGCCAGGGGTACACGGGCAACGGAATTTATTTACTTACCATGATCTTTATAGTGTTTTGTGGAAGATATTGGAAGGTGCAAATTGACCTTTAAGTCTTTTATATACAACATTTGTATATAACGTAATTAAACAAGTGGGCTGTACCTCACATGGGACGTGTACCTGCCCCTTTTGGCCTTTTTCTTCGTACTATTCAATAATTATAATTAAGACAGATTGTTTTAGTGATTCGAGCAACGCGTTGCCAATAATCAGGTTCCTAGAAAGTACAAAACCTATTGGCTTTATTTTAGCATCTTTTGAAAGGTTTGCATGCAAGAAGTAACTCGAATTAGTTCCATCAAGAAATTTTGAAGGGAATCTATGAAGATACATTTCGAAGTTTATATACAAAGGTATAGGGATTTGGAAGGAATAACGCTTGACATGGAGTTTTCCTATTTATTGTCCTCCAGGTGGTAAACTTTGAAATTTAATTTCTCTGCTTTCCGTGCGAGTTTCATGGCGGACCCAGGTTATACAGATCTTCCAAAGCAAACCAAAATCAAGCCAAGGGGTTCTAAAGTTTTGAGTAACTGGATTTGGACCACTTTTTGACAAAATTGCTCGAAATCCTGGTAAAATCTGTCTTAAATAATTATATATTACTAGGTGATGCCCGTGAAAATTTCACGGAGATTTACTTTTTACTGTTATAGTATTCTCTTAGGAAAACTCACAACGTACATATGAGGGGTAGCATGATTTCCCTGAGTTCTCCTTCCATAAACACCCTCAACATGATTAACATGAGAAATAACCTTCCCGAACATTGACCCCCCCCCCCCCCCCTCGCTACATATGCCGAAATAAATGAAGTGAGACCCCTACAAGCAATACAGTGCCAGTGGTTTACGTTTGCACAGACTTCAATGAAATTTTTTTTTCTCAGCTAAAAGCTTTCGAATTAAAATTATCCCTACACATAACTGGAATTGATCTGTAGCGGAACCATTTGGATCTGGATGTCTATGGTGTTTTCGGCTGTGCGAACTCAGTTCTTTTTTAGTTTCTGTGGGAGATTTCAACATCGTGGCTTTGTGCCTCGCTTAAAAAATCGCATGAATTAGAACTTAGCCTAGGTGAATCCTTTTCGAACAAAATGTATCCTTAGACCCTTTTAATAGGTCAAGTCACGCATGTTCTCCGCGAATGACCTCAAAATTATTGTTTTGAAATGTGCTCAGTAGTTACCAGAAATTGAAAAGAATAAATTTGACGTCATCCGCGGAAAACATGCGTGACTGGACTTATTAAAAGGGTCTATAACACAGTTCCCCAAGTATGCAAGATAGTGGCGTGGTTTTGCAGTTCTGTATGCAAGATAGTGGCGTGGTTTTGCAGTTCTGTATGCAAGATAGTGGCGTGGTTTTGCAGTTCTGTGGCGCGGCCGTTTCTCCAGGTTTCTGTGCCGACAGTTTGACCTTGACCCCGCCGACATCACGTATTATATATAAGATGTTGTTACACTCCAGGTTACACCCAATAAAGCTTCCACAGGTATCCCAAACCACAAAGTTTCGCGCTATGAAATTAGTTGCCTTCAACGCTTTTGTTAACAAGAGTTTCAATGCGAAAATGTCATGGGATGGCAAGCTTTTGCCGCCCCTTCCCTCCCCAAATCTAAAACGATCTATAACTTCGCCTGATTTAAACCTATAAATCTGAAACTTGCAGAACTTGGCATTGTTTACTATAAATGTCTGGGTGCGCTTTCTAGTGGTGTGCAGAGTATAGATTTTAGCTTGCTTTTCACTTAAAAACTCTTTTTAAAAACTTTTGAAATATATAATTACGTTTTCGCAAAATCCAGTAGACCTTTCGCCCCAAACTTCGTAAATAGACAAATTAATGTCTAGATGCTCTTCCCGTGGTATGGATAGATTTTAGCTAAAACGCTCGTATCGAAAGTCGAGGATTCCACTGAGATTCGTGACGCCACGTTGTGGCCACATAGAGCAGATTTCAGATGACCATCGTGAAAGTAAACGTAATTGTGCAATCACTAGCCAATCAGAAACAAGAGTAATTACAACTTACTGCTGAATGGTTTCCAGCCTAGCCAATCAGGAGCCGAACCAATTGGCTAGTAATTCCTTGCTTGTAATTAGTTCGCAATTTGATTGGTTGATAAAAATAAGCAGCCAATGAGAAAGCAAACCAATCGCAAACACGACAGTCATGTGAAATCCGCTCTATAGACCAAGACCTGCTCTTAGTCTGACCTGGACGGTTCTGCTGGTATTGTATCGGACCGTACAATACCGAAGCTCATGGGTTCGAATCCCTCACGCGTTCAGGTATTTTACTCTATCTCCGCTTACCAAGTGGACTCAGCTATGTATTTGTTCTTCTAGTCTTGCTAGTTTAGTCGTAACATCATTTCAGCGCGTGACACTGAATAATAGTAACCTTTCCACGTCCTCCAGGTTACACCGTCGGCGAAGGTGGTATGGGACCCTTTCAGATAGAGTCCGTTCAAGTTTGAATTATGACAGCTCTGATACCACCAAGCTCCCTTGAACTTCGCAGCACAGTTTCCACCCCAGACATCGTTATCCCTGTCTCTCGTACTAAATGGGTAGCCGTTGTGTCTCGCAAGAGAATCGCCGGCAGTTCCTGTAAAAAAGAACTTTCTCAACATCGATAACGTCGCTTAATTTCAGTCCATTTAAGTCAGCCAGAGGACGATGACCCGAAATATGTAATTCGATAAAGCGTTACACTGTGTAATATAGATAGAGCGGATCTCGCCCTATGGCTGCGAAAAAGATGCGGGGCGTACCCTGTTTAAACATTTTGATTGGTTGAGCATTATTTTTTTTAGCGATGTCATTGGCTGAATAATCCTTGCTGTTCCGTGACCGTAACGTCTAACAGTTAGAGAAAATGCAAAATCTGAATCATATACAACGCATGTCGCCTTTTCTGTCCGTCCGCCACGGTCGCTCACCTGAGTAGCCACCCACGCTCAGTCGATAGTTGTCCTGTTCTCCTGACACTACAAATGTGCTATACTCAGCATAAGCCATATTCCCCTCCGTGTCCACCAGCTCCACCCTCAACCTCATCTTAAACGCTGTTGTCAGGCGATGAATGTTATCGAGACCTAACCAGAACTCGCCATCAAGATTCCCGAACCCGTTCTTGTAGTCCGGCCACCCGCGATAGAAATCAACGGATCCGTCAACTCTGCGCTGTATAACTGTCCATCCGCCCCCAATGTATGTTGATTACAATAGACCTTGAAGATATCAAAAATTTATTTGGTTGATTTTGTTACTTAAACATTGCAGGGACGCTGGAAACGCTGCTACAAGAAAGCCACCAATCAAATTGATTGATTTTTGGCCGTTTTGTAGTAGCGAACCCGTAGCGAACCCCTTTTTTAGTCTTGCCACCCTCGATAGAAATCAACGCACCCGTTGATTCTGGGCAGTGTCACTGTCCACCATCTTCACCTTATTTTGCTTGCAGTGACACCTAGCAAATTGCCAAATAATAACAATAATAATAATGCTCGTTTATTCACAACCGATTGCAGTATAATCCTGAATTACCTGGGTAGGTCACTCACAGCGAGAAAAAGCTGTTTACTTTTAAAGCTGTTTAGACGTTCCGTTCTCCCTGGAGTTGAAATTGGGGGCCGGACCTTAGCAAGTACGGAGCGATGTACTCAACCCTTCCACTGTTCAGTAGAGGAAAGAGTACACTTTGAGGCTTGATTGGCGCAATAACTTTGCTGCACGCGTGTGCCCGGGGGGCCTCAATGGATAGCAAACCAGCCTGAGTCAGTTATTCATGATAATAAGGTATGGGGAATCGCTCTGGCCTGGGACAAGCCCAAACGAAAACGAGTATAAAGTGTGCTCTACTGCACTCCAAACCCCGGCTTCCTCAGCGGGCGCGAGGGTGGGCCGCTTGATCTTACGTCTATCAACGACCAAGAGTGGAGTGACAATGGGTGGATCCCGCGTGACCCTTTTGTATTCATGATTTGCATATTCCAGTGCATTCATTATTATTATGCACATGACTTTGCATGGCCATCACAGGCCCCTCTAAATCTTACCAGAAATCCCTCTTGACTATCAGGTTTGATTTCGTACACTCCATTGGGCTTCCCACTTCCATTATAGCCCTGACAGGAACCTAGAGAGACAATAATAAGTGTTACCTATGGAGTCCTAAAGTGTGACGTCACAAATTTGAAAATTTTCGAATTTCGGATTTTAGCCCAAGAATAATAATGAAAGATCGACTCCAAAGAACGTTGCAGGGAAAAAGTAAGGTGAATCGATTGAAACGCGACCGAGATAAGGCAAGCTGAATACATAATTTTCTTTAACAAATCACTGCATTTTGGACTCACGACAGTTCCAAAAGGGTTTGGAACTGGGTCCAAAATAGAGTGATTTGTTAACGAAAATTACGTATTCAACGTGTCGTATTTCGGTCGCGTTTCAACTGATTTACCTCATGTCTGGTTTGTAGCTAGATATGCTCTCTCTAAATCAAGGACAAACATTGTTAAATCGAAAATGTGGTTTTTGTGATGTCATCACTTTAGGACTCTATACGGGAATTGTCTCCAGTGCATTGTTACCATGCATCCCGGCGGACGGCCGAAGCCCTTGGTTTCTCGGCCCGCCATTGATTGCTTCAAATTGATCACGTGATCGCTTTGCGTGTACCACTGCTGCGTTGTTGTGTACCACGTGATTAAAAGTTCCAGGTGTCAGTCTTGGGCTCCCATAATTTTTTTGCCCTCAAGTGAAGTTAGCATCCTTAAATGATGATCGCACGGTACTGCATCAAGAACGCATCACGTGTACATAAAAAACCTATCGCGCTTTCTTTTTGAAACAGCCGGCGGCGGACCGAGAATCTAAAGCGCCGTATAAACAATATAAAATTTAATACCTAAATGTTCACGGTTCGAGTGTTTGTACTGTAAAAGCATATGATTTTTGCTCTTCTACACGGTGAAGTTTCCTTGTCAAGGGAAAACTGCTGATGTAGACTGTGCTTATTAGGCTGTCGCAGTCTACTTAAGCAATAGAGAACTTTTTCCGTGTCTACATACTCTGATGCAAACACGAGGGGAGGTTGGGAGAATTCGAGACAGTTATGCAGCCACGAGACCGAAGGTCGAGTGGCTGCATAACTAGTCGAGAATTCTCCAACCTACCCGAGTGTTTGCATCAGAGTATGTAGACACTGGGAAAAAGTTCTCTATTGCTTTTATAAAATATCTTTCACTTTTTGAAGCGAAAGATTTAAAATGAATTCATTTCAACATTTTGTGTGAATATATAAATTCTCCTTACCGCACGACGGCCTGAACGGGCCAATCAGAGGGCGTGTTATATCGCATGTGTTCAAGTTTATCACTCAGTTGGCTGCAAGTTTTGCGAAGGGGAGGCGAGAGAAAACTGCTTTCTAAGAAACATTTGACGACTTTATTGACCTCTTCTATGGTGTTTATTGTAATTGAAGCATAAGCGAATGTCAATGAAGGGATGTACGGGTTAAGAATTGCAAAGCCAAAGGAATTTTCCGTACAACAATGGCCTTCGTGTTGACTTGAGCCTTTTGACGAGTAAAAGGCAAATTCGGCCGGCATCGAAAAAGCTGGATAGCAAAAAAAGCGTGTCTTGTTTCAATCTTCAAATCAAGCAAAATGTTGAATACCAGACTGGAATGATACTATGGGGGCTTCAATTGTTGCTGATGGCATGAACGAATATTGAATTTTTGAAGCAACTCAAGTCAAAGTTTCGTCGACAGTGCCGTCGGTGTTCGCCGATCGCCGGTAAGAATTTCATGTTTTGTTAATACTCCAAATATTGTTAACTTGCTAGCAAACGATTTCCTACCTACTCGGCTTGTGAAAGATCATCATTGAATAGGAAATTGAATAGGAAAGTAAGTGGAAATAAATTGTGACTTGTTCCATAATTTGGTCTTCATTTTTGGCTAGCCGATCGATTCGCCGAAAGTCTCCAAATTCAGAATTTTAGTTGGGTCGCTTTATAACTTGATTTGTGTTGTTTTTCTCCTCTTAGTACGAGCTTTATACTTTTAAAAAGTTCCCAGAAGTCAAAGAAATCGTTTCATAAAGGGAGGGAAGAGGATTTCGGAGGACAAAAATATCATGTAAGGACCTTACTTATAATCGTACGAAAATGTTGACAATCCTGAAAGTTTACACGCGTTTGACTAAAAAAGTCGAAGACAAGCCAATTCTTTGAACTTGTGGTTTAAGGATGGGACGACAAATGATAGCTAAAAAGAAAACAGCACTGCTTTCACAATTTCATTGCTTCAAGTGTTTGGGTAAATTTTTGTCAAAATATGTAAAGAATGAAAAAGAAGACAGCGCAAACATCGTCCCGGGCGTGACGTCACAACCGTGTTTATATACTCTCATATAAACCCACCTGTCGACCAATGAGAGCGCGCGTACTATCTTAGTTATTTTATAATTAAGCAATAAAAGTACTTTCCGCGTGCTCTCTGCTTTCTTACAAACACGAGGGGGATGTTGGGAGAACTGATCAAAACTTGAAAGACACGAGCCGAAGGCGAGTGTCTTTCAAGTTTTATCAGTTCGACCAACATTCTCCGAGTGTTTGTAAGAAACCAGAGAGCACGCAGAAAGTATTTTTATTGCTTTTAGAAAATAACATACACACGCGCGACAGCGTTGCGTGACAATCGTGTTTCTCAGGTCTCTTACAAACACGCTTTTTAACCAATCAGAATGCGCACATTCACAATACAACATAGGTGTTATTTTCTAATTAAGCAATAAAAGTACTTTCCGCGTGCTCTCTGCTTTCTTACAAACACGAGGGGGATGTTGGGAGAACTGATCAAAACTTGAAAGACACGAGCCGAAGGCGAGTGTCTTTCAAGTTTTATCAGTTCGACCAACATTCCCCGAGTGTTTGTAAGAAACCAGAGAGCACGCAGAAAGTATTTTATTGCTTTTAGAAAATAACATACACACGCGCGACAGCGTTGCGTGACAATCGTGTTTCTCAGGTCTCTTACAAACACGCTTTTTAACCAATCAGAATGCGCACATTCACAATACAACATAGGTGTTATTTTCTAATTAAGCAATAAAAGTACTTTCCGCGTGCTCTCTGGTTTCTTACAAACACGAGGGGGATGTTGGGAGAACTGATCAAAACTTGAAAGACACGAGCTGCAGGCGAGTGTCTTTCAAGTTTTATCAGTTCGACCAACATTCCCCGAGTGTTTGTAAGAAACCAGAGGGCACGCAGAAAGTATTTTTATTGCTTTTAGAAAATAACATACACACGCGCGACAGCGTTGCGTGACAATCGTGTTCTCAGGTCTCTTACAAACACGCTTTTTAACCAATCAGAATGCGCACATTCGCAATAAAACATAGGTGTTATTTTCTAATGGGATTTAGTATAAACCAACTAATGGTCTATTACAAATCCTGCATTCTGATTGGCTGAGCTACTAATGGTCTATTAGTGATAGACCGTGCCTGGCAAAACCACGACCTTTCTTTGCAAGAAAACTTGATTTTTTCAACATAAAATAAATGGAATTCATTGCCAAAACCGACCAACTAGTTGGTTTATACTAAAACAATTAGACCTCTCGTCCTCATGTGCTATGATATCAATAGACCATTCGGCCTTCGGCCTCATGGTCTATTCATCATAGCACATTCGGCCTTGAGGTCTAATTGTTAAATATAACATTTATAGCTACGATATAACGCGCGCTCTGATTGGTCCAAATCTATGCTCTATTACACCGATAAAGTAATGGTTCTCCCCCGCTATATCATAAAAAACATTAGAGCACAACTTTCTATGACGCTATCGACAAATAGAGCACTTGTGATGTTGGGAGAGACATTTTAAAATCACTCGCCACGTTCTCGTGTCTCCCAAACATCACGCGTGCTCTATTGCGCCGATAAAGCTAAAGAAAGTTGTGCGCTAATGCTTAAATAGAGTGAAAACCAAACTCCAGTGACGGATCCAAGGGGGGTTCTATGGGTTCCGCGGAACCCCCCCCCCCCCCCCCCCCCCCCACCCACCCTTGAGCATCTGACATTTTGAAAAAAAAAAAAAATAAATAAAACGTGTACAACGATTAAGCTTTGCCCCACCGGTATTTAATTGTTGGTCCTTAAAAAAAATCGTTTGTTTTTTGTAATATAGGTAAACAAACAAAATTATTGAGTTCGTTTCCCAGGAGAATGAAGCTATCTTTTTTGTTAACGGAGTGATTAATCATGATTCATGATCTCCCATTGTCTAGCACTCGTTTATTTCGAACGGATGAAGTCTCCTTATGACTCATTTCAATTCCTTTGCCGAGCATCTAGGAGCTTGTGTTTTGGCATTCCTTGAGTAAAGGGTTGTTTTCAGGAATTGGACGGCAACATTAATTCGACACTAAAGAACTATATGTTTCCAAAGATAAAAAATTATTGTTAAGAAAGATAATATCATCGTGGTGTCGTTCATTTTTTTATGGTGTGTCCTTACCTGGCGGTGAACATGCGTAACTCATCCCGTCATTATTTACTTTGCATGTTGTGTCTTCCCCGCATAATGTTCCACTACAGTTATATAACGGACGGTGTGAATATAACATATAGACCACATGAGATCTGTTTGTCATATCCTCTGGATCGCTGAGATGTGTTGCATTATTGAGCTCACACACCTTAGTGTTCAGGTGTAGATTAATGCTGTGGCAGTTTCTCATTAAGGAACAAGCCTTCCAGCATGCTGCATGGTTAGAATCTTCAACTCGTTTTACCACGTGATCAGAGAGAATTCTGTTGAATTTGTCTACAGCATCAGGGCCGCACTGTAGTGAAGCCATCGTGCGTTGCCATGGTGATGTTATTATCACAATGAGTAATAACATAAGGCCGTAGTAGACTTTGCTAAAGAAACTGTTGAAGGGGAATGACATACAATCAAGAGGCGAGGCTGCGAGGCGGCAGCATTATAGAGAGCCGTGCGTGGAGAAAAATTCTCGAGTTCAAAGTGGTGTAACCACTAGCCAATAAAAGTGCCACGATTTCGAAAGAGCATTATTATTATCAAGTGGGTAACCAAATACTTGGGCAAGACAAGTGGCAAATTCTTTGTTTCACCATACAATTGCATTTATGCTAAATTCAAAACCAAATCTTTGAGTTTTCTATAGATTTACTATCGCTGTAAATCTAATAATTCGACATCGTGTTTTCTGTATTTGCCTACATTTGCTAGCCGGATAAACCCCGGGCAAATTCTGTCTTTCGCCATACATTTGCCTTCGTGGTGAATTCAACGTCAAATCTTTACGTTTGCTCAACATTTGCCACTGCTGTAAATCCAAGCCCAAATTTATAAATTTGCTATTGGATTTGCCGCCGCATTTACAAATAAAGTAAAAGCGGTATTCACCAGCTGCGCTAGTGCTGTAAATTCATAGGAATTTTCAAAGTTTGTGTTTGAGCAAATCCGATCAAACACAAGCAAACCTGGTATTTACTATAGGTTTGCTTCAGATTTGCTCATGCTGTAAATCCATTTTTTCGTCCAGTGTATCGTAGCATGTTGTTTTTATTTGTCTCTGTTTTTGTCTCTGTCTTTTTGTTTGTCAGTGAAGATTGAAATGTCGTGGTGTAGTGTTTCGTTTTCGTTAGCAGACTTGTTTTCTTAAGTAAAAAATCAGATTATTGTAAAAATTAAATGGAAATGAACTATGGAAAAAAATTAGTTTCGTTGCCCGAATAATTCGTCGACGAGAAACTACCCTGAACTATCGTGATACGTGCGATATTAACTTAAGCACTGAATATATATATATTAATGCGAAACAGAATTCATGAGTGAACTTAAATGTACTTAAAAGTTATCAGTCTTAAACTTTTCGGAAAATTTCAAGTTTGACGCGCAGAATATGTTTTCTCGCGTGTGAGGAGGCTTATACATAAAAGAGAGATTTAAAGATTACAATAATGTTACATGTAATAGCTTCGAAACTATAATGTGTGATATTAATGATTTGCCGAAGTATAGAGACCAGTTCGGAATTTTTTCTTTATAAAATTCGAATATTTTCTTTGCTACTTTTTCATGTCGTGAAACCTTAACCTTAACCCAATAATAAAGAAATACTTACGTTTGTTGCAAAACTTCAATTTCATAAGTAGACGTTGACTTAAGAAATAAATATAATTCGTTGTGTGCTTTGTAGTGTAGATTGAAAGCGCATCTCATTAATAAATAATTGACAATTAAATAATTCTGCTGAGCATGGTGTGGAGAATTATTCAGATCGAGGGCCGTGTTATCCATCGAGGCCGCAGGGTAAAAATCCTTACATCTGGATAAAAGCCCCAATTATAAAAAGAAGATATCAATTAAAATCCATTTAAAACACGCCTAAAAAGGATTTTGTAATAGCTGACTTAAAAAGCGTTTAATGATTTGATGTTCCTCAGGTATTCCAAATAGATGGGGCAGGCATTTAAGATTGCCCTTTGACCATAAGTTTTTAGGATGCAACGAGGATTGACGAGCAAAGATTTAAATGAGGAACGAAGTGATCTTGTAGGAACGTGGGGTTTCAAAACGTTCGGACAAGTAAACAGTTCACATATCATTCAATGCCTTGAAAGTTAAAAGTAAAATTTATATTCAACCCACTCGCAAATAGGGGCAGTATACATAGTATACAAGATTGGACAGAGCACAAATATTTGTGGCACGCCACAGGAGAGCTTACGAGTAGATGACCTAGCGTTCTCAATATATACAAACTGACTTTTTCCAGAGAAACCAGGCGCGAGCTTTAACTTTGATACCGAAGTAGTTCTCCAGTCTATTAATTAAGCAGATCATGATATCTACTCTGCCGAAGGCAGCCGAAATGAATATCCGGAAGGAGCAACTCATGTGGCAACAGGTATCTCATTTCAGCCCAACAAAACTGGACCCAGTCTGAATCATTACTTCTAAAAAATGGAGTGTTTGTTATTAATACAGCTGGAAAATAGAGGGGAGCGGCACTGAGAAGAAGCATCTCCAGTTAATCATACCCAAGGCCATGCAGAGTGCTGCCCTTAGACATGGTTCGACCACTGCCGGACATTGTGGGATTGCCAAGACGTTACACAACGCTCTTATAGGGTAAAGTGCAACCAGTCTGTGGAAGATTGTTGTCGACAATGTCAAGAGTGTGCTACAAGAAAAGGACCTCGACACAAGAAAATAGCACCTCTGTGCAAGTATGTCGGCGCATCAATGGAACGTGTAGAAGACGTGCTAGGATCTCCACTACAAGCCATGCTGGAAACAAGTATGTTCTCATTATGGGGGACTATTTTACAAAATGGACAGAGGCCGTACCTGGTAACACGAAGGATCAACGATAGTGTGTGAAAGATACTGACATGAAATGAAAATACAGAAGTCACAGCTTCGTTCTAAACCGCAAGTTATTCACAAGGACAAACTGTGGAAGGTGTCCTCCCAGATGTCGTCAGGAAGTTCCTGAAGATTGCGGTGAAGCAGGTGAAGATGTAAGAGAGGAACGGTCATGTAGGTCTACAAGGTCGCGAAGACCGCCGAGTTCCCCTGAAGAATACAAATTTCTGAACTGAGATGTCGGAAATGAATGATGAAAGTAAAAAAAAAGAAATCAGTGTTTCGTGCTATGAACGTTGTGGTTTGAATAGTGTAAGACCTCTTCACATATAACTGGACTTTTTGGAAGGTCGTAGAATGATCTCGCCAGACATTGTAGAATACGTATGGCCTTTCCAATATTTCCATTTAATGGCACCGTCAGCATGAGAAGTGTGGGACCCGTTCAGATAAAGAGCGTTCAAGTTTGAATCTTGGCAGTGATACATGCACCAAGCTCCCTTGAAGAACATGACATTTAGCAATTATTGGATGAGGTTGAGCATGATAGTGAGATTTGTCAACGCCGGGGTCTGTGTTATCTGCCGATGCGAAGCTGAGGCGGATAACACTAGCTCGAGGCGTTGGCACATCTCACTATCATGCGAAAAACGAATTAAATAATTGGTTTATTATTCAGCAACCACAGCAATTCTTACCTAGCCAAAACGAAGTCGGCGAAACGTTTTCAACTTCAGCTTATGTCCATTGGTATTTTCCGCACTTCGTATTCAATTCAAATAGCCATAGTTGATGTTTAGAAATCCTGAGCAATGATCTATCGGCAAAAATCATAACAAATTCAGCGAGAATATAGGTAAAATTGGCTATCGCTTCCGAAATGAAAACCAACATGGCGGCCAAACCTAGTGGCTTGCGTTATGACGTCATTAGAGTGCATCAATCCTATTGTCTGCAGTATGACCTCACGCACTGCGCGCCAACAAGATTTCGCTGCGTACTCTTAGCCAATCAAAGATAAATAGTATATGTAGGCATACGTGGAACTTCTCATTTTATATATATATATATATATATAGGATTCTTTGTCCACCTGTACTGTACTTCTCTGTCTTCTTCTGCTTGACCGGTTTCGGCCCCTATGGCCCTCTTCAGATGACGCGCCCTTCGGTTCGCAACAAAAGGGGGTTTTGTAGGCTCCTCCACTTCATGTGGGAGTGCAAGGATACACGGCGCGCAAGCGCATGCGCGGATGTCATGATGTTACGATTATACGCTAATGGTTGCGCATAGTGATCAGCGCGCATTTCTCAATGCTTTAAGGGGGATTTTGACAGGAAATACCAATAGCGTACTAAGAAGCATGGATTCTATTCAGATAGAGTCCGTTCTTTGACAGTGCGCAGCAGATATGTTTCCAAATCTCAGATATGTTTCCCCTTCGTCTTTCTTATATTCAAACTAGAAACTTAGCATGACCTCAACAAAACCAGCGTCATAAGGACTGATGTCTTACTCAGGCAATATGTGAATAGTCAGACAAGCTTGTAGCCCCCTAGCACTAGGTACACAAAATGCAATTAAAGAATTAACCTTATGTCTAAGCTAAAGTGTCTATCATATGTGTGCGTTTGAGTTTCAGACCTTGTACGCGGGAAAGAGAAAAAATATTCGACAAAGATTCAGATAATTTGTTTCCGCTTACTAAGTGAACCGTGTCATGTATTCTGTTCTTCTTGTTTTGCTAGTTTAGTCGTAACATCATCTCAGCACGTGTTGCTGAATAACGGTAACCCTTCCACCTTTCCAGTTGATACCAACGGCAAAGCTGGTATGGGACCCGTTCAGATAGAGACCGTTCAAGCTTGATGTATAACACCAATAATGCCACCAAGCACCCTTGTATTTCACAACACAGTTTCCACTCCAGACATCGTTATCCCTGTCTTTCGTACTAAATGGGTAGCCGTTGTGACTAGTAAGAGAATCGCCGGCAGTTCCTGTAAAAAGAGAATTTTCTCACCATCGATACAGTAGCGTCTCTTAGAGCGGATTTCACATGACTGTCGTGAAAACAATTGCAATTGAGCAATCACTAGCCAATCAGAATCGAGAGAAATCACCACTTGCTCCTAAATGGCTTTTCTCTCAGCCAATCACACAAGCCGAACCAATTACTAAGTAATTATGCAATTGTATTTACTACAGAATTTGATTGGCTGAGAAAAACGAGCAGCCAATGAGAACGCAAAGCAATCGCAATTACATAACAAGTCTTGACAGTCATGTGAAATCCGCTCTATAGGCCCTGTCTACACTAACGCGTTTTCAAAAGTACTCGTTTTCAAACTTATACGGATTCACAGCGTGTTAATGTGGACGGGATCAGTTTTATTTGATGTTGGCGTGTGCAAGGACAGTCTCAAATTGGTACGGATGACGTCACCGTTTTCACTTTATCCGGATTCGACCGTCCAGAGGCTGCTGGCCGGTATAAGTTAGAGATAATAAATGTGGTTACACTGAATAGATAGACCATTCTTCAGATTTCGTATGGCTGCGAAACAATTGCGGCGGGTTCCGTGTCGTGTCCGTGTCCGTGGCGTGTAGTTCGTATTGATTGGTTGACCAGTATTTTTTGCGCGATGTGATTGGCTTAATATTCCGTGCGATGCTGTGATCATAAATGCTATGTATAACGCATCTTGCGCCTTCCGTTTGTCCGCCACGATCACTCACCTGAGTAGCCACCAACGCTCAGTCGATAGTTGTCCTGTTCTCCTGACACTGCAAATGTGCTATACTCAGCATAAGCCATATTCCCCTCCGTGTCCACCAGCTCCACCCTCAACCTCATCTTAAAAGCTGTTGTCAAGCGATGAATGTTATCGAGACCTAACCAGAACTCGCCATCAAGATTGCCGAACCCGTTCTTGTAGTCCTGCCACCCGCGATAGAAATCAACGGATCCGTCGACCCTTCGCTGTATAACTGTCCATCCGCCCCCCAATGTATGTTGATTACAATAGACCTTGATTATATATAAAAAGATGCCCGTAAGTGGAGGGAAATGTTTTTTTACGCGTAGCGCGCTCGATTTTTGTCATGTACGACTTCGAGTCGTGTCTCTGTCTCCTGAGGAACTCGACGCGCTGCGCGTAGAAAAAAACATTTCACTCGATTTACGTACGATCGCCGAAGGACGATGCTGCAAGCCGTCTTAAAAAATACCGAAAGCCACCAACCCGTTCTGTGTTAGTTCTGCCACACACCATAGAAATCAACACTTCAATCGATTCTGGCCAGGCGCCTTACCAATTGTCATACATTTTCACGAAATACCTTCTTTGCCAATTAGACAGCTCTGGCGTAGAATGTCCCTGAT
Organism: Scolanthus callimorphus; assembly: GCA_033964015.1. NCBI lineage: Eukaryota > Metazoa > Cnidaria > Anthozoa > Actiniaria > Edwardsiidae > Scolanthus > Scolanthus callimorphus. The sequence goes on from JAWWUD010000064.1 coordinate 129,189, forward strand.
TAGTACAGCAGATTGGTGCAGAATTTAGGCCGCATTGTGCAAATTAATGTTACAAGCATGAAATTTGGAACAATGACAGAGCTTCATGCCCTTAGTAGTCTTGATGCAAAAACCACGCCCAAACGTGCGTACTTTCCGTTTTACAGAGGTGGAATTAATTATCTTATATAAAAACTTTAAGCCCGACTAAACGTTATCCAAATTCTTCCAAACTTCACATAATGTTGAGATTGCATGCCCTCCAAGTTTAGGCAGACAAACCACGCCCAATTACGGTATTTACAGGTATTACAGTCACGAATGTAACTGTTTACAAAAATAAATTAGACATGATAGTTATTATTGAAACTGTTTTTGCAACCTATTACAGACAAATTACCTAGCACCTTCACAGCTAACCACGCCCAAAGTGGCTGCTCTTGGCACGTTCAAAACGTCTTTTTAGCTAAGAAAGAAACAATTAAGATTCAATACACCGACTCGAAGCAATTTGAGGAAGCTGATTTACTTGTCTGATTGGAAAGCTATTTGAACTGATGTAAGAAACCCTTGAAACTAGTTAACATGAAACATTTGAAGTTCGTATCTTGCTCAGAAGAAAAGTTACAGGAACGAAAGCAGCCATAGCCCTTAACCAATGTGCGCCACTTCTAACAAACAACATGAAAAAGATAGACATTGTCTGGGACGTGGCAACAACAGTCCGAAAGTAGGCGCAAGAGATAAACGAGGTCAAGGAATAAGAAGACGAGTAGAAGCCCAAGAGCCATATTCCTAGACTGACCTCTCTAATCGTTCAAAGACAAACTGCTCTCTCTGAGCATGGGAAATACTCGTACCAGTATAAAGACCTAAGGAATAAAGTGCATTACTGCAAATAATCTAAAGCTAAATACTATACTCGCAAGTGTCGGCTAACCGTTGGCGTTATCCGTTGATGGAAAGAGGTCAAGTCCTTGAGTGGCAGCACTGACTCATGTGGTTGGTGGAAACAGATGGTTGACGATGATATTCCTTCCATCCAGGAATTATGTGAGAGCTCACTTCAATGTGTTCGGCTTGCATCCAGTCATCAAGCTTCGTCAGTTCCACTCACTCAGTCCCCCAAGAGCTCCTAGTAACCCCGGATAGGGCTCAAAGTGAACAAATCCTCTGGCTCTGACCCAGTCCCAAACATCGTATGGAAGGAAGCCCTTGAGTTGCAATGGCGGACATGGACGTTTCCAAGAAGACCAAAGAACACTGCACTAACCACCAGACCAAGTCTCCCATGCGCCATCAGGGTTGAGATGGCAAAAAGCTATCATGTAACAAACGCTCTGAACCAATCTGGACCGTACTCCTCGAGGTCTCTACAACGTGCCAGCTACTCGTGCAATGTGGCTAGTGTCAACCTGAAGAGCTGCCGAGGGCGCTGTAAATGTGTCGCTGTAAATGTGCGCGCTTTCAATGCACTGCCATGTGCAGTGCAGAAAAGGTTACGAACGACAGTAATACCAAATTAATATTCATTGTTTGTTGAACACTTCATAATGTTTAAACTTTTCAGACAGGCATATTACAAAATATGGAATTTTTGTTGATACATAGGCCAAGCTAATCGTGGTAGTCCGGTCAAATTGAAAATATTTTTGAAAAAGTACATGTACATTTGCTTTGAATGGCTTTTTATTTCATAACTTTCACAACTGGAAGTATCTGATACAGGGTGTGGTTCAACTTAAGAATAATTCGGCATACAAAATCTTATCAATATCTGTAATTTGGAGAAAAGGGAAACTCCAGAAATAGATTTTACCAAATAGCGAAGTGTACATCTGTAAAGGCTATAAGTAAGCAAGATAGGGTGTGACTCAATATATATTAATGCAGGACATCTATTTGTGTAGAAAGTAGCATATTAATGGTTTTGTGTAAAATTAAGACGTTCTTATTTTTTTAATAAAGATAAATCAATCCATATTTATGCTATCTGGATGTATTTTCTTTTGGGCGTGGTTTTTATATAGAATTATACTCAGGACATCAAGCTCTACCACTCTGCCGAATTTATTTATTTTTTATTTTTTATTTAAACGATATCTTATTACATTTGCCCCAAGAGCACACGGCTCATCTAGGGGGCTTATGTATATTACAATTTATTTTTCTTTTATTTTTCTCGAGAGGACGACACGTACACATAATTAACATTAATTGTTGGCAAAACGATTGGATTGGCGAATAAAGTCTCTCACAGCAGCAAAAATTGAAGCATCAATTTCAAAATTCAGCAATGAAATTAAAAATATTAACCTTCTCATTTACACTAGGTGGTGACCAAAATACACCGGCCGAATTTCTTGCTTGTAACATCAATTTGCACAATTTTGCACCAATCTGCTGTAATAGATCACCCGGATAAGTATAATAAGCAGCAGGATTTGCAATAACGTGCAACCGGACTTGCAATAACAACAAAAATTTGGAAGAAAAACTGATGAAACCGAATTACAGATCCTGTGTTTTGGTTATAACAAATTCTTGCCAATATCTTACCTGAAACCCTTCTCGACTGTCAGGTTTGGTTTCGTACACTCCACTGAGTTTCCCAAGTGCATTATAGCCTTGACAGGTCCCTGAAGAAAAAAAAAAAGTGTTACACATAAAAGGAGATTTGTCTTGAAGTTTAGACCTGGTTTCCATATAGTCTTATCTGTCTATCTGTCTCATCAGTCGACCGTGAAACAATGGAAATTGGAATTATTCTTTTGTTTCACGGTTGACTGATATACGACAGATACGACAGATAAGACTATATGGAAACTAGGCTTTACCGTGCAGCCCAATAGGCACGGCGATCACGTGATCGCTTTTCATGTAACCACTGATGCGCTGTTTATGTACCACGTGATCAATACTTTCATATGTCAACCTTGAGCTTCTATTGTGTTGTTGCTCTCAAACGAAGTTACATTTTAAATAGTCCAGTTTCGAATTCTCTTATCTACCGCTGAATAGGCATCGACGGCGCATAAATACAGTGCGAGTCTCGATTTGAACCCGAAAGCTGCGAATACCGAGTCAAAAATTAAGTTTTGTCTATTGTCTCCATTCAAGATTCATCGGTTTCTCGTCGGTATTCACAACGTTTTCTACCTGAGGCTCCCACTGTATTTATGCGCCGTCGATGCCTATTCAGCGATAGAGTAGAGAATTCGAAACTGGACCATTGCTGATCACTTGGTACATAGACAACGCATCACGTGATACATAAACGCTGATCACGCTGATCATGCAGCCGTCGGCGGGCCGAGAACGCAGGCCCCCGCGGTCTACGGGGATGTTCCCTTACGATTAGTATATATAATAGGACTCCATGCTTGTCCAATTAAGAAAAAAATGGATGATTCAGAGGAACTCCAAAATTGGACGAGGCCGCAGGCCGAGTCCAATTTGGAGTTCTGAGGAATCATCCATTTTTTTCTTAATTGGACAAGCATGGAGTCCTGTTATTTATTAATTATATAACATCCATATTCAAACCCAAACTGTCCAATTTTAGCGCGAACTGTCCAATTAGAGCGCGCGCGATCCAATTAAAAAATAATTGGACGATTCAAGAAAAATCGATCTGCCGGCACAATGGGATTTCGAGCTGGCTATATAATTAGGAAATAAACTGCGTTGTCACGTGGCATGAGGTCATCAAACGAGAAAGGTTTATATCTTAAGAAGAGGGGAACCTCACACAGCCAAACTTAGAAGTTGTCTAAGGTGGTGCAATTGCGGAGCTACGTGGTATGACGTCATCGAAATATTGGGAAGGGATGAACCTTGATGAAGTTGTCTAAGGGGTGCAACTGCATTGTTACATAGTTTAACGTCATCGATGATATAAACAAATTATAATATATACATCTCAGAAAGGAATTTTAGGATAAGCAGTCAACCTTGGTAGGATGCTGTGTTAGCGGTGAAGAGCGTTTGATTTCATTGTCACTCCGGGGTTTCATTCGGAGCTTCGCTTTTAGGCAGTGCGTAAATCTATATATTATCGTGTGCCCCTATGGTGTGTCCTCACCTGGTGGTGAACATGTGTAACTCATCCCGTCATTATTTACATTGCATATTGTGTCTTCCCCGCATAATGTTCCACTACAGCTATATAACGGACGGTGTGAGTATAACATATAGACCACATGAGATCTGTTTGACACATCCTCTGGATCGCTGATATGTGTTCCATTGTTGAGCTCACAAACTTTAGTGTTCAGGTGTAGATTAATGCTGTGGCAGTTCTTCTCAAAGGAACAAGCCTTCCAGCATGCTGCATAGTTAGAATCTTCAACTCGTTTTACCACGTGATCAGAGAGAATTCTGTTGAATTTGTCTACAGCATCAGGGCCGCACTTTAGTGAAGCCACCGTGCGTTGCCATGACAATGATGTTATTATCACAATGAGTAATAACATCAGGCTGGAATGATAAAGAAGCTGTTGAATGGGAACTGTATTTAACAATTAGTCGCCAAAGTGACGTAAATATATAGAGGATATTACACGGTGGCGCGAAGATATGGATTTTATTTTCGAGTGGCAAGAACAATCAAGAGCTATCAAGAGCTATCGCTGCCAAAGTACTTGACCTTGACTCTCAAGTAAAACATTGTTTTAATCCTTAAAGGTGTTTCTCAAAAACAATGTCTGCGTGTTTTTAAATTTTGCGTAGTTCAAAAGTTATGGAACCTTTAAATTTTAAAGGTCAAATTTTATAGAATTTTCACGCTCTAAAAATTAAAAAAAATCATAACTTTTGAACTAAACAAAATTTTAAAAAACGCAGACACCGTTTTTGAGAAACACCTTTAAGGATTAAAACAATGTGTTTCTTGGGAGTCAAGGTCAAGCAGTTCGGCGGCGATAGCTCTTGAAAATGGCACGCTCAATTTTTTTATAAAAGCTTTAAAAAATTTATGTTTAATAAAAAGTGATTTCTTTTGCCATAGCCCGCTAGTCCATTCTATAAGCTTTCCAACGATATATAGGTTGACATGTTTTGGTTAAACTAGGGACGAGTATGATTTTTTTTTCCGAGGACGTGCGCGAAGGTTCTCAGTAACCTTAAGAACTAATTTCCCTTTTTGTGTTGCTGTAGCATTCTCTGCCATAGTTGAAATAAGGTTTTTCTCGTTAGAACTAGAACAAAACTTAGTTTTGTGGCTTAAAACTCGAGTGACCGAGCGAGATTTCACTGCAGACGAAAGTGAGGAAAACAACACTGCAAACGTGCACATCCGGGACATGCGGTACATAACTTTTTCATATTTTCACTAGTGAAGATATGGAAAATACGAGTGTTTTAGTTTCCGGTAAAACACTGGCATCCATATAATAAAGGTTTATCTTGTGGACTATTCGTTGATATTTACTGAGCCTCCTGAGGCGGCTTTGTATAATTGCATAATTTGTAAAATTGCTCAACTAACGTTTACGGTTTTCGAAGAAAAAATCGCGTTTTGGGTATTTTTTAGTTTCTCGAAATAAAGTGTTCGCGCGATCCCAAATGCTTTCAATATTCTATTCACCTATAGGTGAATGTGACGAACGTCTCGACCAATCAGCGCACCGAATCACTTGAGTAATTATACCAAATAACAATATAGTTATCGCATCGGCTAAAAAACGCTTTTTCGAAATGAAATTTTAAGGTGGCCCGGGGGTAATAATTTTCAAAATACCCCTTCACTTTGAATGTTTTGAAGGGGCAGTCGCGATTTTAGGGCTATGTTCGGTAGCTTAACTGTAACCAAAGTCAAAAGAAATGAGCAAAATAATCACCTTGGTTTGTTAAATAACCTTTCAACTGCTAGATAAGCACCAAATTTGGCCAGTATTTTCGTGTGTTATCGAGCGGATGGAATTGGATTGCGAAATGGTATTTTTGATTTCTTTCCAGGCTGAACAGTTATCAAACTTGGAAATTTGACAGCGAAAGCTATAAAATCTTACGTAGGAATGCCTATATAATGCAAGTTTCAGATCCTTTTTCTTTATAACACTAAATAATAGTATAATGTAGGATTCTGAGTTGTTTATGTAGATCACTGGTCTTATCCTATTTGTTTATTTCGAATCGCACAGCCAGGAAACTTCACTGGTAACAAATACAATGGTTATTTCGTAGAATTATGTTAAATATCTGGATAAATCTCAACCTTTTGACATCAAATTTGTACGTCTAACAAACACGTTGTCGAATAGAGGTATTTTCGCTAAGTTTGTAAATTGTCTATTTTATCTACTGGCAAATCCCAAATCCACCGAAACCCCAAATTCCTAAAGGTAAAGGTTATTCTAGCTAAATATAGCAAAACCAGCGGGCTTCATAATATTTAGTTCAAACCTCCCTAATTATAGATATCTATTATTTGTTTTCATATTATGAAAAGCATTAATGATTATATGCATTTCACATCATATCGGTCGTCTGTTATTAGGGGCTTAAAGGGACTACGGCAGCGAAATCGAATTTCTCGAATAATTCTTGAACTCTGTCATTTTGGACAAAATTAAGCCCAGCATGTTATTTGTATCATCCAAGCGATCTCATAGACACTTTTTGAGGGTAGGTTAGAATTTGGGTTGTGTCCGCACTTTGCTCGATTTTCTATTTTAAAACTATATTTTTGCCTATTTGACTTTTTCTCTATCTTTCAACCAGTTAAGGTATGCTCAAAGTTTTATCGCGACATGAAATCTATCCAACTTATAACATCAGTTCGTTTGAATTCTATCTATGTATATTATTATAATCGGGTTGTCTGCGCAAACGTTTCTGACTGGCTAAATCGTCCACACTCACTCCCCTTAGCCCTGAAGCTGTGCCGCCAAAAGAAGTCCACAAACTGAAGAGAAGGTGGAATTATCGACTGGTACTACAAATTGTATCTTACCTTATAGCCTGCATAGCTTGCGTTCCCGTTAAGTTTTAGTGTAAAGAAACATTGAGAAAAACCGTGAAAATTGGACGCGATCGCTATTTGAAAAGCTCATAGGGGACACTTGTATGCGGTCTAACTTAATCTAGTCGTCCCCGTGTGAAACAAATTCCCTCTCAGCATGCGAAACTTTTAAAGTTCTAAGAGCTGAACGTAGTTTTTTTACACGCAGCTTTGGAAAGTTAGACGTCGTTTGTTTGCGGAAAAGTTTTTTCAGTGAAAGTAAAAGTTTTTTGCTTCCTGGTTAGTATTTTTCTGTTTATTTGTCATTTTTTATTTTCGTTAGTGCTCTCCTTGATTTATATGTCCGAGTTAAGTGTTTTGTTAGAAGCATTGTGTTTCCCAATTGTAAATGAAAATCAAATTATTAAAATGGAAAAAGGTTCCTTGCTCGAATTCAGTCTTCCTCGATGAAAAGCTGCCTTGAACTATAGTCATGTATGTGCAATATTAGCGTAAGCACTGAATATTCATGTGGAACATAATTGTGAACCCACATGTACATTAAAACGTTTGATATGTTTTTTTTTTCAAATTTGAATTTTCACGTACAGAAGACTATCACATTACATTACATTACATTACATTACATGTCATTGAGAATGTGATTTTAAGGTGACTAAATGTAAATAGCTTCGAAACTCCTTTTGTGACATTGTGAAACGCCTCATTAAAGTGACTATTTTGAAAATGTTTCAAATTTATAAGAAGACGTCTTAGAGAATGAATGTAATTTGTTTTGTTGTGTAGTTTTAACTTAAGTTTCTCGTGCAGAAGATGGAGGCTTGTGATTTTAAGGTGGCGTTACCTGTAATAGCTTCGAAACAATCATTTGTAAAATTATGATATGCCAAATTATAGATACCAGCTTGGGTTTTTTTCTTTATAAAATTCGAAATATTTTTTTTGCTGCTTTTTTAATCTCAACTTACCCAATCAAGAAAAACTTACGTTTGTTGCAAAGCTTCAATTTCATAAGTAGACGTTACCTCCGGGAATAAATATAATTCGTTGTGTGCTTAGTAGTGTAGATTAAAAGCGGATAGTTATTTGGATGGTGTTAATTATTTAAAAGAAGAATTGGAGCCCCTCATTCATAAATAATATTGATAATAATGTCTGCAGTTAACTCGTTTCTATCACAAAAGAGGGCGCAGTGTGAATAGAAAAGCCTGGTCTTTTATTGGTTGACGTAATATCATACTTCTAGTCCCACCCTCTTAAAGGTGCTGTCTCACAGATGTTTCAATATACTTTTATAAAATAAGACCAGTGATCTTCATAAACATCTCAGAATCATACATTATACTATTATGTGTTATAAAGAAAAAAGAACCGAAACTTGCAGCATATAGGCATCATTTAACGTACGTTTATAGCTTTCCCTATCAAATTTCCAAGTTTGAAAACTGTTCAGCCTGAACAGAAATAAAAAATGTCATTTCGTAATCAAATTCCACCCGCTCGATAACATACGAAAATACTCCAAATTTGTGCTCATCTAGCAGTTGAAAAAGTTCCAATTTCAATTCACTGTGACTTGATTTCAATGTAAAATGGAAAGTTAATTACACACCAAGTGGTCGTAAGCCGTCTTTACAGCTAAAATCGTTGCATCGCGACCCGCGTTTTCAAAACATCGATTTGCTTTTGGCTTTTCTGTTCCGCCAATCAAACCTTATGAGCCAATCAGATTCTTGCCCCTGTTTCGCCTAGTGCAGTTGCCTGGCTTTCCGTCGCGACATTGTCTGGTTTTAGTTCAGAGAAATGCCATTTGAGTGCACTAGGCAAGAGTTTCATTGGCTCAGATAGTTTCATTGGCGGAACAGAAAAGCCAAAAACAAATCGATCTTTTGACAACGTGAGTTTCGATGCAACGATTTTAGCTGTAAGATATGAGGGGTTACACTTTGGTTGCTGCAGCACTTTTCGACATTTTTTGGTAGAATTGTTCAAATTTTGCAATAAAACGATCTGCAGTAACCAAAGTTCGGCAGCTGATATCTTAAAGATGGATCAATTAGAATAAAGTCGTATTGATATTTTGTTTCTGATTGTATAAGGATGCTCTATGCAAAGAATCAAGCCTATCTGACTTACAGCCATTCTCGGTTACACGCGGTCGCCGGGAAAAAAGCTTACAAGCGAAAACTCGTTTTTTCCGTCTTGTCTGAGCGCGACGAGCCGGCGAAAGCACGTGCGTTGCCGTTTCGGCGACCGCGTGTAACTGAGAATGGCTTTCTAATAGTTGTCATGAGTCAGCTTGAGTCAATCAAATCAGCTTCACGTTAGAAAAAAAAACCTAGAATTATCCTAGAAATATTTGCCTTATATAAACTAGATAAACTTAGCAAAAATATAAACGTAACTCTACACTATTACAAAATAGAGAGAAAGGACAAAACAGGCAAGATTTGTGCCGACGTTTCGGACTCTTTACTTTCAGTCCTTCATCAGGGCGGTTACAGAAACTATAACAAAACGTAATCAACACGTTTTTAATAAAAAGTATTTTGCACAATGAGATGTTGAACGTTAACGTTCAAAGTAACCCAATGCTACATATCTTCGACAGTTTCTAAGAAAAACGAATGAAAATCCAAAACTGTACATTCCTTTAACAAAATTCCTCTGACGACAAGGCCTCGTTTAAGCAGCTGTGCGTGTGGTTGCTTATTAAGAGTCGGATTTGTTCAGCTCACCGCGCCGAAAATTTAGAGCCAATCATGTGAAATTTCTGCATGATTAGGCATGGGGAACTTTGATAAGCAGAGAGACTTACATTATCAACAAGTATAGCGAAGCAAACACGTTGAAAGGACACAGAATTAGCGCAATTTCGTCTCATTCTCTCGCAGCTCCCTGGTTCCATGAAAAGTATGGGCAATGGATTTCATTTCCATTTCTTTATTATAGTGCTTCGTGGAAGATAATTGGCTAATTGGCAGAGTGACATTTAACCTTCATGATGCCTTCTATAGTATACAACATTCGCGTATTACGAAACGAAAACATTAAGCTTATGAAAGAGGGTTGGACAAAGGTTTGCTTTTAGTTTGCTTTATCAGCTTAAACACGTACCCCAAATCACAGTGTTCCGTGCTATGAAAGTTGGTGACTTGAATCGTGCAAGACCTCTTCACTTATAACTGGACATTGTGGAAGGTCATCAGTAATGATGCTACGTTTTAATGATTGTAGCATCATCTCGCCACGTATTGCTGAATACGTGTGGCCTTTCCAATCTTTCCAGTTAAAACCGTCAGCATCAGAAGTGTGGGACCCGTTCAGATTTAACGAGCGTCCAAGAATCATGGCACCAAGCTCCCTTGAGAAATATGACATTACCGATTGTACGCTATGGCCGTAGCATCATATCGGCGCAATGACGAACTTCATGGTCATCTGAATCGCCCAGCGTGAGGGCGCTCTGATTTTAGGGTTAGCATGGCAACCCCTTTAATCCCATAAAATTATCTTTCATTCATATACTTGAACGTGTACAAATCGAACGATTGACTTCCTGTTCATGTAGCGTAAAAGTCTTGTGTCGTCTATCAACTACTTCCCCTAGGCTTTGAAATACCAGATCAGTTTAATAGTTAACATGAAATACGATCATATAATCTGCGAAGAACCGCCAAAACTCTAATTCGTTTCAGCAATGGCGGCAACATGGGAAGCACTTTCAAGGAACAATTCGCTTTCGATCGAATTTTCGGAAGGTTTGCCGATCCGAATAAGAAGTGGCATGTCGTATCAAGTAAATGGTAGGTTGAACCTCGTTTTAAAGTCCGGTGTGATGAAATACTGTCTCGAGGAAGTAAAGCAAGTTCCCTGGAAATCGCTAAATGATGGAAAGAGGAGACTGCCGTTCGAAGAACTCTTCGGATCTTCGCGAGAGGGTTAATTTGTTGTTGTTGCAACGGTATGTGACCTTCTACTACTTCTAAGCCTTTCCCCGAGGAGGAAAAACATCGTATATGATAGTTTTGCTCCCTCCTCTGTGTTTGCATGACTCAGAATAATGTTAAACAATTTTAAGTTCCTTTGGCGGGACAAACGCCCGCCAGCTCTAAACTTATTGATACTTCTCCGCGTACGCCAGGAAGTCGAAGGACAGGAACCAGAAAAGCCCCCCCAAACAAACAGGGATTTTCAAAACATCGAAAGACGCGCGTTGTGGAATTTTCATACTTTTTTGTGAATACACAACGTTAGTACATAATTTCGGTTTGGGCTCGTTGGCAGCAGAGAAACTTGGCAGAAAGATTTGTGCTCTGCGGAAATATCTTTCAATATTTCCCTTGGTGTCATTCTTGGCCCCTGATTTTCGTTTTAAACTTGATACTTTTTGCAAATTGACAACGTTAGTATAATTTCTTTTTGGCTCGTTGGCAGCAGAGAAACTTGGCCGAAAGGTTTGTGCTCTGCGGAAATGTCTTTCGATATTTCCCTTGGTGTCATTCTTGGCCCCTGATTTTCGTTTTAAACTTGATACTTTTTGCAAATTGACAACGTTAGTATAATTTCGGTTTGGGCTCGTTGGCAGCAGAGAAACTTGGCCGAAAGGTTTGTGCTCTGCGGAAATGTCTTTCGATATTTCCCTTGGTGTCATTCTTGGCCCCTGATTTTTGCTTTGAACTTGATACTTTTTGCAAATTGGCAACGTTAGTATATAATTTCGGTTTGGGCTCGTTGACAGCAGAGAAACTTGGCCGAAAGGTTTGTGCTCTGCGGAAATATCTTTCGATATTTCCCTTGGTGTCATTCTTGGCCCCTGATTTTTGTTTTTAACTTGATACTTTTTTGTAAATACCTTAACGTTAGTATATAATTTCGGTTTGGGCTCGTTGGCAGCAGAGAAACTTGGCCGAACGGGTTTGTGCTCTGCGGAAATATCTTTCAATATTTCCCTTGGTGTCATTCTTGGCCCCTGATTTTCGTTTTAAACTTGATACGTTTTGCAAATTGACAACGTTAGTATATAATTTCGGTTTGGGCTCGTTGGCAGCAGAGAAACTTGGCCGAAAGGTTTGTGCTCTGCGGAAATATCTTTCGATATTTCCCTTGGTGTCATTCTTGGCCCCTGATTTTTGTTTTTAACTTGATACTTTTTGTAAATACCTTAACGTAAGTATATAATTTCGGCTTAGTATATAATTTCGGTTTGGGCTCGTTGGCAGCAGAGAAACTTGGCCGAAAGGTTTGTGCTCTGCGGAAATATCTTTCAATATTTCCCTTGGTGTCATTCTTGGCCCCTGATTTTCGTTTTAACTTGATACTTTTTGCAAATTGACAACGTTAGTATATAATTTCGGTTTGGGCTCGTTGGCAGCAGAGAAACTTGGCCGAAAGGTTTGTGCTCTGCGGAAATGTCTTTCGATATTTCCCTTGGTGTCATTCTTGGCCTCTGATATTTAAACTTGATATTTTTTTTGTAAATACACAACGTTAGTGTATATATTATTTTTGGTGGGCTTTAGTTGGCAGCAGGGAAGCGTTTTTGGGCTGAAAGGCTTGTGCTCTGCGGAAATGTCTTTAGTTCTTCTCAAACGTATAAATGCATTTTTGTAAATACATCATGCCTTGTATATTTCTCTATCAAACGAAGCAGCAGACTACAGACGCGCAAGTGTTTGGCAAGAAGTCTCAGGACGCATACAAGGCAAGGCATCCCCGTAGCACAACATCAAGTGATGAGTTTAGCTTTTGCTAAAGCAAGCGAGTAGTGTTCATAAAAAGAAGTTTGAAGAGGCGCCACATCTCGTTCAGCTCGGTCTGAACCCTACATCCGATAACCATCAAGTTGTTTCTAAATTTTAATTTATATGTTTTTGTCTGTTTTTAATAGTAAGGCCGGGGTTGCGGTAGTGGCTCCCCGGCCTCTCCCATTTACATGTTTTTCTTTCCGCCCTCTTTTTGTATTTGTAATTTGTAGGCGAAGATAAATAACTAAATCCGCTTTTGGCTTTCTGGCAGTTTATCGTTAAGAGCTGTAATACTTATTGGTTCGTATTGATTTACTGTTTCTGCTATTTTCTTTTACGGTAAAAGTAAGTGTCTATTAAATTTCATTTTCGCACGACAAGGCTAAGTAATAATGACGTATTAACTAAAAGAAATGATTGTAATAATACGTTTTAGAAAGAAAGTAAAATCGATCTAAATGAAAATATTAAAAAGAGCTACGCTAAGAGCTGCCTATTCGTTTTGAACGGTAAAGGATTTCAGAAGCTGAAAGACTAATTAACGGAGGTCATGTTTCTGCGAAGCGAGAATAATCCCCATCTTAATCCTCCGTGCGTTGATGTTTTTGCTGGCACCCCGCGGAAATTTGGGAGATTCAAGTAACCAAACCAAGTGGGGTGCCATTGATTCAGATCCTGCTGAAGTTCGTCTGAATACTTGTTGGCTTTCCAGGGTATACCAATAGCGCGAGAGGTATGGGTTTCATTCAAAATTAATATATAGATTTAGGCACTGCCTAAAAGCGGAGCTCCCAGTCAATGTTTTGCCATTTATAAAGCTTGGCGTCATCGTTGATGCCTCTATGACGCACACATCATTCATGAGACCACTTCGTTGTAGTCCTCTGGTGACCTAGACAATTCTACCCAAGTTTGGTTGTCTTAGAGCCTTTCCTTCACGAGAAATACATTTTTCAAACATAGATGACGTCATCAGTGACGTCGCATCACGTAACCATTTTGTTCCGCTCCTCTGGTGACCTAAACAATTCTACCCAAGTTTGGTTATCTTAATAGAGTCTTCCCTTACGAGATATGAATTATTCGAGCAAGGATGACGTCATCGATGACGTCATATCACGTGACTATGTTGTTTTGCTCCACTAATGACCTAGACAAGTCTACCTAAGTTTGGTTGTCTTACAGCCTTCCCTTCACGAGAAATTAATTTTTCAAGCATAGATGACGTCATCGATGACGTCACATCACGTGACCACTAGACATCACTCCTCTGGTGACCTAGACAACACTACCCAAGTTTGGTTGTTTTAGAGTCTTCCCTTCACGAGATATTAATTTTTCAAGCATACATGACGTCATTGATGACGTCACATCACGTGACCACTAGATTTCACTCCTCTGGTGACCGTGGTGACCTAGACAACACTACCCTAGAGAGGGAACGCCCCTATTTATGAGCCCCTGCCCAAGTTTAGTTCAATTAGAGTCTTCCCTTCCCACGAGAAATCATAAAGGGTGCGTTTACCTATCTTGTTGGGCCGTTGCTAGGGAAAATTATAAGTCCTGCAAAAGATTAATAATGTGATATGTCGCGACGTCACTTGCTACAGAAAACATTCTTGTTCTCCATTGCCATACTTGCAAATTCAGATTTTTTTATGTTGCATTTCAAAGAGCTCCATATAGTCGGGTACCTTAGCGCAAAATTTGGGCTGGATCGTGACACGGCGGACAAAAGCGCCAAACTTTGTATAGAGTTTCTTTGGGATATAAGTAACAAATCTGGGATGGGTGCCCAAGGAAAAAATTTCACGTTGCGGAATAAAATGAGAAATACTTTTTAGCACTTCAATGTTGTGCTTGGTAACCAGGCTTTTTTACTATTTTAGCATTCTTGGTTTTCAGTTGTCACGTGACTAAATTTATCTCCCTAAATATACTTTGAAATGCTGTATACTCAACAGAACTGTAAAGAGAACACAAGATTATGTTCCCTTGGTAAATTTGAGGCCTATTGAGTGTTTTCCGAGCGAAATATATGGAAATGAATCTCCGCCATTTTGTACAGTAAATGTATGGCGCCGCCATGTTGGTGTCCAAGCAGATGAGCACCAACATGGCGGCCAAATTACCAGTTCTCCAAAACGGCTATTTAATGGATCATATCAACAAGAATCTTGTCGGAATGGTAGGATATGAACATTAATAACATTCTAATTTGTCTAGATTGTAATAATTAAGCAAATTGAGTAAATACGGCACGCTCAAAATATTTGACTGGTATTGAGTGACATAAATAGCGTCAGCGATATCTCCGGAACTACGTGACAGAAGGTGCCGAGATTTGGTGTGCTGACTCCTTCAGTTGAGTTATAATCAACACTGAAAGTACATCTCCGTAGAGGTTTTACTTTACTTTAGTTAGCATTTTGATGACGTCATGTGAAAACCACCGATTGGGTCTGTTAAAAGTGGGCAAATAGAGGACGAATCGAGACAATTTAAATGCAAACAGTCGTCATTTAGTTTGTTGATATATTTCTTCGAACACGTGACGGCTTATCAGATTGCCTGGTTACTAAGCTCATCCTCGCATTCCATAGTCCATTGGCCAGATTGCCAAAAATGGAGGACTGGTTCCACTCGAAGGGACAAAGGTTATCATATATCAAATTAAAGCTTATCACCAGTAGATTCCAGAAATATGTGATAGGGATGTTTCCGTTGTAGTTTCAGCTGGTGACGTGACCTCAAAGATTGCGCAAGTTGCCCATGTTGAGAAAAATATACATGTCAGCTATTCATTCATTTTATTTTCTCAAACTCATTAATAATTCATCAACCAGAAGCTTGAACAAAGGAAAACATAAGCGTGAAGGAGGTCGGAAAACACATTGATTTTGGGGCTCATAGGTACCCAAACGCACCGTGCTTGATGCCCGATGCTGTTCGATCTTTATATGAAATGACGTCCCCAAATTGAGATGTCTCTTATGGCAATGTGTGAGAAACTGTAGTTTCTCACATTACCATGTTTGCTGACGACACCAAGTGCTTTTGAGCCATAAATGCCCCAAACGGCGTTCAGAAACTGCAGACAGATCAACGAGCTCTCTTTTAGCCAACCAAATGTGAAAACTTTCGCGTCAGGGGTAAAGAACGCATCATCCTGTTGGACTACACTCTGGATTGGTGAGCTACTAGAGGGCTGCGTCCGTTCGTGTCTCGAAAGCAAAAAGGCATGAAAAGATGCTCTGCTTCTTCCGCAGGCACTACCCAAAAGGTATCCAGAAGACACTATTAGGCTCTCTTGTAATGTCGCACCTGACTTATGCGAGTCAAAATTAAATTAATAAAATTGAATTAAATTACAAGAGCACTTGACAAGTTCGAGGCATGATCTTGACAGAGCAGTGTAAAGCCGGGGAAATACGAGGCACACAATCCCTCAACTTGTCGCGCAACATTGTTGTTGATGATCGATGTTGCGCGTTTTTCATCTCGCGCCACAACTTGTCGCGCAACAAAAACATTTGTTGCAGGTTTTGAAAACTTGTTGCGCGAAGTAGAGAGCGGGTCTACTTTGAGACACAAATTCTGGCTTTGTTGCTCGTTTTTCATGAAACACGCAACTTGTCGCGCAGCATTTTGCCTACGATTCAAGTTGGTTGGTCAATAGAAATGAAGTACTAAGGGGCCAAATTCGCCTTGGTTTCGCATGTGTGATCATCAAAACAAAATGTTGCGCGAAAAGTTGTGAATTTGATGAAATTCGAGCACCAAACATTAGACTTGAAACGCAGCAATGTTGCGCGACAAGTGAGGGATTTTGTGCCTCGTATTTCCCCGGCTTAAGCCATTCGGGCACCCAACAGCCATCCTCTTTCCCTGCGAGCACTTTTTATCTCCCTGCATTTTCTTTTACTTTTACTGTGCGACTACGTCAACCGGGCCATTTTGTAGGAAGTTAGCCAATCAGAAAGCGAGTACAGAACAAAGGATCTCGACTTTCTTGATATCTGAGACACCGAAATATCGCTTTTCTCGTAACAATTGTGGAAATTATGGGCAGAAATAACTTCAAAACACTTAATTACTCATCGTCAGATGTATTGCAGGTATCAAATTTGCTTAAAATGGTTTGAATCTCTCAAAGACAAACCTTTTACGGGATGTCCCGGTTGACGTAGTCGCACAGTAATGTTTTCCTGTGTTTTTCAACTACGCAAAAGTAGCCTGTCCACACCAATGTCATTTCTCTGTCACGCATGTGCGAGAAAATGGCGTGAGCTTGGAAAAACTGGTCGATCAAGTTTGTGTGCGAGAGCAAGAAAACATCAATTTATCTGCTCTACAACTTACACAAAATCACTTTTTGTTTCCTTTAAGAGCCATTGCCTGAGAAAGTGTTCCAGGCAGGAAAAGTGAGGGTCAACCGATTTCCTTCAAACTTGTGTCAGAAGTTAGGTTTGTTGAGATATTACAAAAGCCACTTTGGTTTTGTTTTCTGGTATTTTGTTTCAAAGTTACAGGGGGGTCCCACTTTTGGCCCTCTGACCACCAAATTTTCATGTTTTGGGGAGTTGTATTATCATGGTTATTTCTCCAAGACAATATAACTCCTGAAATAATAAACTGCATGGTAACTATCTACTGTTAATGCCCTTTCAGAAAATATATGTGTCGTTGGCATAGCTTTGCCTGTACGAGAAGGGCCTGGCCCTAGTTTTAGCCTATTTTTGAGATGGAAACTAACTACTGAAAATCGCATATTTTTAGAAATTATTATTTTTTACCTGCAACAAGATCTGGCAATGACTTCACTTCCACAAATGACTTTGACCCTAGTACTAACAAAATCAGTTGAGAAAAAATGGGCACTTCTGTATAAATTACTTTTTCAGGGCCATTTATTAGGCATGGTGGCACATAAGTCATTAGGCCAAAATATATCTTTTTATCACTAAATCCAAAGAATTCGTAGAAATAATAGCATCAATTACTTGTATTTGTTCTCAGCATATATCTGATCATCAATAAAAAGTGTCATTTGGCCTAAATCAAACTCCAATGTCCCTGGTGATGCATAGAATACTATCGGAAAGCACAGAAATACCACATTTTCCAATGTTTCGACTTATTTCTTGTCTCCAAAAGCTCAATCTGATCAAATAAGCTAGCAATTACATCGACTAATGTTCCTAGATACACTTATGTTTACCTGCTTATATTGTCATGAGTCCTGAGCTTGGAAACACAACATGGTCTGTCATTTGTGAGACAATACAGCGGCGTAGCCAGGAATTTCTGAAGGGGAGGCCGGATAGTGATAACATGGGACGAAAATGCGCAAATTTTCTACAGCAAATACAGTAAATGTATGGGAAAATTTCCGAGAAAGGGGGGGGGGGCACTGGACCCCCCCTGGCTACGCCACTGCAATAACACAGTCAAATTATCGCCGCTTGTGCCATGTGCCCGTAATCTGCCTTCCTCAAGTCCTTTCCATCACTAAACAAGAATGTTCACGGCTATAGACCTTGTAACACAGCATGAAAAGTAAATTTCTTGACAAAAATCAGCCTCCATGAAGACATATCCATTCGCTGACCCGAACATCGAGGACCATTTCCAGGTAAACAAGACGTTGAAAATGAATCAAACAATACCAGATCGTGCTTGTAATAAAGATCACGAGAAAGAAGGTCGCCTGTATGATCTGATTTCATCCTCAAAAGGCCGAATTATGCATAAAAGCAGTTCAAGTCACGCCGGACTGCTCCATAATGCGTGGACGCCATCTTGGACGGGAGCGCAGTGGGCCTGGGAAAGAGCGCGATGCATTCTGCGAAATTCACTGTGATCTTTGTCGCATTTATGCAAAATGGATTGCTCCTGGGGTTGCTACTGCTCTTTCGGCAGCTCTTCGGATCCAAGTGGCGCTGCAGATTGGGCGCTACACGAAAATGTTTTCGTTCCACTGCTGAGTTGAATCAAGAGAAAATGATCCCCAGAGAACGCAACCCCATGACCCATCTGAGTGGCAGCAGTTCTAAAAATGGATTCATTGTACACGGATTCGAACTGTTTTCCGTTGGTTTAGAAGCGTGCACGTGTTGATGCAAGCAGCGTTGTCTGCGCGCACTCTTATTTACCATGGCAAATCAGCCAATCATATTACGAGAACAGCAACAGTGCAGCGTCACGTAGCATGCCGCATTGACCAGTGGTCACTCATGCATCCTCACAGTGATGTCTGTTGCTAGGACACGTCCAATCAAAAGGCGCCGCTAAAAATAGCTCCCTGTTCTAAAAATAGAAAGTGTCACGCTCTTATGCCACTGTCATGGGGTTGCGTTCTCTGGGGATCATTTTCTCTTGGTTGAATTCAGATCTCACCGAGTGGCTCAAAAACACTAGTACAATACACGGCTCGGACGCGTCAGGCTCTTTCGATTAGAGCCGTCATGTTAAAGAAAAATGAAAAGGATTCCACTATTTCATGTATTGTTTCATATTATATTTTCAGTCGCCCCAAGGGGAACCCACAAGAAAAACGATTAACGTTACCCTACCCCCTACTCTTAATTTTGTCATATTCATACTTCCATCCCTATTCTCACTTGGTTCCAACAGTGCTTATATAAGCTATCAACTCATTAGCATACTTTGTCAGTTTGTTCTTGATCTCGGGCACAGAAGACGTACCTCTGGTCCGATCGAACTCCGTACTACTCTCTTCACAAGACTTCGCATTCAATTCAAGAATTAAAACTCTACTTCTTCTCGTCGTCTACATTTATTTCTTCTCCTGCCTACAGCACTCAAGTTCTCGACGACTCGTTTGGCGTCAATTCTTTGGTTTGGGTTTGTTC
The DNA here is from genome assembly GCA_033964015.1 of Scolanthus callimorphus. NCBI lineage: Eukaryota > Metazoa > Cnidaria > Anthozoa > Actiniaria > Edwardsiidae > Scolanthus > Scolanthus callimorphus. The sequence goes on from JAWWUD010000064.1 coordinate 148,754, forward strand.
ATGTTTGTGTTACTGTTTTCTACACTACTCTTCGCTACAACTTTTAGCACATGCCTACTCATGTATTTGTATTTGACTGGTTTCATTTTATCTATATCCTATAGGTTTGCAGCGCTGGAAGCCGAATACCTCTATTGGAAGCCGCTACTTTTCCGTCTGAGATGCCTTTCGCCCGGGGACGCGTAAATGTGCTTCGTTAATTCCGCTAACATTAGAACGTGTAACAAAATGGCAGACGTTCGTGGAATGTGAGTTTTTTTTTTATCTATGGTTCTACTTCTCCTTTCCATTCTTTTACCCAACAGTTTAGAGGCGAGTAGTCTTGCCAGCATTTTTGTTTCCACCAGTGTTTTTCCTTTTCTTTCTGTTAAGTTTGGCTGCGAAGTGTATTCCGCATTGCGTGTTGTCATGCGTTTAAAATTCCCCTAGTTTGGAAGCGAGCTATCTCGCTGGCGTATTGGTTACGCTAAATTTATTTATCTCCCTTATCCCAATTCAGTTTGGCTGCGAAGTGTATTCCGCATTGCGTGTTGTCACGCGTTAAAATTCCCCTAGTTTGGAAGCGAGCTGTCTCGCTGGCGTGTTGGTTACGCTAAATTTATTTATCTCCCTTATCCCAATTCAGTTTGGCTGCGAAGTGTATTCCGCATTGCGTATTGTCACGCTGTTAAAATTCCCCTAGTTTGGAAGCGAGCTGTCTCGCTGGCGTATTGGTTACGCTACATTTATCTCCCTTATCCTAATTCAGTTTGCCTGCGAAATGTATTCCGCATTGCGTGTTGTCACGAGTTAAAATTCCCCTAGTTTGGAAGCGAGCTGTCTCGCTGGCGTATGGGTTACGCTATAATTTGTTTCCCTTATCCCAATTCAGTTTGGCTGCGAAATGTATTCCGCATGGCGTGTTGTCACGCTGTTAAAATTCCTCTAGTTTGGAAGCGAGCTGTCTCGCTTGGCTGCGAAGTGTATTCCGCATTGCGTGTTGTCACGCTGTAAAAATGTCCCCAGCTGGAAGTTTCGCTGGCGTTTTGGTTACATTGGAGATATCACAGTATGCCGTATGTCAGTACGCATCTTAAAATAGCCAATTTTGGTTCGGCCAATCGTAGGTTCGGCCTGGGTTATGGCGAACGTCAGAGGGTATCCATAATATTTCTGAGTTATGTGAATTCGTATTAAAATGGTTCTGAGTTTTAGTCCAGTCAATCTACGCTCAAAAAGGGGTCAACCGGGAACTAATTGCAACAAAAGCTTTTTCGACGGTTTTCTGCCCTAAATTTCCTCCTCTATAACATACAAAAAGTCCCAAAAAATCGAAGCCGAGGAAAGCCCTGAAAAATGCGTTTTATTTGGGGCGATTGAGACTTCAAATTAGCTAGCATGGAAACGAGGCTACACGGAAATATCATCTAAAAACTTGAAATCCTCTATAAATCAAAAACAAAATGACACCCAAACTGCAGGAATTTAAATAACTATCAATAAATTAAGAAAATACTATGTTAGCAAGAAATATCTACAATATTTTGATTTCTATTTAGTTATATTTGAAAGGCGTATGTTCTGAACGGTTACCTGAAAAAACTATGTCTCTTCTTTGACCAAAAATTAATCTAGAACGACAAAAAATAATGATCAATTCTTCAATTCAAAGAAGTATTATATTTTATTTTACCATTTAACGCATTATTTTGTTATTCTGTTGGTTTTTCGATTAGCCCTGCGAGTTGTCAGACTGCCGCGCCTTCGAACGTGAATTGTCCTTTTCACTTTGCGTAATTGCCGCGAGTGGTTGTTGTTGTCTCGCACTGTCTAAAACTCAGAATTTCAACACATCTACTTTCCTTCTAAAATACCCGAAATGTGAACGAAGTCTAGAAGTCAAGAATCTACTGCAGGTATGTTGTAATTTTCTTAGCTTTCGTGCATTGGGACTGTTGGTATTTGACGTTCAAGATAGCAGAAATGGAGCAATGGGAATTGGCTGATAAAGTGCTAAATTAAATTCACTTGTAAATTTCGATAAATTGCAAACAGCTCGAGTCAAGAAGTTTGATAAGATTAACTAGGTGCTCTGCTACGGTTCCAAAACTTTGAAAGAGGTGTACCAGGTGAATTATCAGTTCTTAACTGAGAGAAATCTGGATTCTGCTATCTTATTATTTGCGGGATTTATCTACTATCGCCAAGTAGTGCGTCACGTCCCGGGCCCCGTAGATTTGGCGCTTCCAAATTCTCGGATCTTGAGTTTTATAGCAAACGCAACAGTAAATAAAAGATTTTAAGACAGCTAAATATCGCTTGTATATTATTTTCCTTTTTTGGTAGGAATTAATACAGCATTTAAACTCAATGCCTTAATATTTTCGGTAAATTCCAAACCAGACAACATTCTAATCAGAAATATGCAGAATAAATATTGCACGTTTTTCTCTGCTGTAATTTCTCTCAGACATGAATTCTACTAGATTTTGATTACGTATCCTGTTTTAGGTTTGCATTCGGAACAATCTCCTTCTCCATGGATAGGGAGAAATTCTGCGCTATATGCGGAGAATCTAGTCCCAAGAAGGAGCTCATCAGTCTGCGTGATAAAGGATGCAAGGGTATTAATCGTGCTAGCGATCAAAGGAACGACACCATTTCGACTGTCCAAGGAGACAAGGCGCACATGAAATGCCGCAAGGCCTATACCCACCCCAATAATATAGCAAAAGTCACAAGAAATGACACCAATAACAGTTCTGAATTAGCTAGTCACCCCCGAGCAATCACTCGTAAATCAGAGCAGGCGTTTAACTTCAAGAGGGACTGCTATTTTTGTGGGACTGAAGTTGATTTTACTGGAGGATCTTCGGAGGCGTGTAGGGTGTGTACCCTAGAAACACAGGAAACTATTCTGAGTGCTTGCGTCGAGAGAGGCGACGATGCATGGGCTGAAGTAGTTAAAGCAAGGATCTTACATGTGCACGACCTTCCCGCAGCCGAGGCCGTATATCACAGGGTGTGTAGCACCAATTTCAGGACAAAAAGACAAGTCCCTGGCATTCATACTACTGAACCCGAGAACAAGAAAAGGAAAGTCGGTCGCCCACGGAACGAAACGCAAAATGAAGCGTTCTTAAAAGTAACAGAGTTTCTGAAAGCCAACGACGACGAGCAGGTTACTGTGGGAGACCTGGTAGTTAAGATGGAGGAATACCTACAAGGGTCCGAAAGTACAGCCTACAGCTCGAAGCACATGAAAGAAAAACTACAACAGTACTTTGGTGATGACGTGTTCATAGCATATATTAACGGAAAAGCAAATGTTGTTACATTAAGAAAGACGGCGTCAACTATCCTACAAGCTTTTTATGCACAAGATGGTAAAAACACCGATATAGAAACGGAAAAGCTAAATGTGATCAAAACCGCAGCCGAATTGATCCTAAGTGACATAAAACTGGTTGAAACATCTAACGAATCGTTTCCCGCAGTAGATCCAGACCCCGAGAAAAACGTTGATTTCCTCCCGACAACGCTTAAAATATTCCTACAAGGAATACTGGCCGTCAAGGATGACGTAAAGCTTGCTTCGATTGGTCAGGTTATTATGCAGGGAGCACGTCCAAGAGTTTTAACTGCGCCGATGCAGCTGGGACTAGGAGTTCAGCTCCACCACCATTTTTCCTCGCGCTTCCTGATTGACACACTCAGTCGCCTTGGATTTTGTTCGCCATACAGTCAAGTGCAAGCGTTCAATCAGAGTGCGGCAGTTGACAGAGGGACAGACCTTCCCGCGTACAATGGCGAGTTTGTGCAATATGTTGCAGATAACGTGGATCACAATATTTGCACCATAGACGGTAAAAACACTTTCCATGGGATGGGTATGATTGCCGCTATTACCCCAGGTACCAGACAAAGCAGGCATGTGCCGAGATTGAAGGTGACGGCTCAAGATATCTCAGAAGCAGGCAAAATTGAAGTATGTCATTTATCTGAGCAACAACTTCAAGAAGTCCAGATTAACTACTGCACTACTGTAATTGCCAGGGTGGCAGACCCAACCGCTAATTTAGATGTCTTGTGGAAAACGTCTCTACTCTTCGGTATCGATCGTCCGGCTTGGGGGGGAATAATGCAGACAGTTGAGCAAGGCAGCCACAAAGGAAAGTCATCCGTAGCGTTTTTGCCGATGATTGACCTCAACCCTAGTGACCTCGATTGTGTTTACTCCACCTTAAAGTATGTCGCCGAGCATGCGCAGCGCCACAACATAGCTACCCCTATACTCACCTTCGATCAGCCCTGTGGTGGAAGGCATACAGCATCATTCTCGCCCAGCCACCAGCCAGTGCCCTACACAAAGTCATTGTGCGCCTTGGGGCCTTCCATACGGAGATGAGCTTCATCGGATCCATAGGGCATCTAATGGCGGCTTCAGGGCTGCGCGAGTTGCTAGAACTTGTATACGCTACTAACGCAGTCGACCACATCTTCAGCGGAAAAGCCATATCAAGGGCAGTTCGCGCGCACTTTATCATCGACGCCGCCTTGAACGCCCTCTTGTACTCGTCAGCCCTTGAAGTGTCTATTCCGCAGATGAAAGAAGCAGGTACAATTATTTTGTCACGTTTTTGGACATCAAACGAAGTAACATTACTTTGAAATGACAATAACTTGCCATTGTGTTGCAGAACGTCAGCCACAGGAGCTTCTCAGTGCCCAAGAGTCTATGCAGTGTGACGAAGTCGACACTTATGGACAGACCAACTCTCCAGTTACTTCATCACTACAAACAGGTAAGATTTTTTTGGTACGCCTTTATGAAGCGATAAATTATTGCCTCTTTTTCAACAGTAATTCCACTAAAGAAGTAAATTGCATTTGCAGAAACCGTACCAGTGGAAACCGTTGCCTTCGTTTCAGCTGACGAGGATGTTCGTACAAGTCCGGGCATACAAGGGACTGCACAACAGCTTAGAGGTTAGCCCAATGAAATTCTTCTTCTTTATTTTGTATATTGGACATTACGCATTGTTTAAAATATGATTGTGATAATTTGGTTTGTTTTCCAGATTCGCATTCCTCTGACGAGCGTGATCACAACTGCGCGAACGTGGATCTCTACACTCGTGAGACATCGGAACAGACAGGTACACTTACTGATACCTTGCTAACGTACATTTCACGAACAATTTCTGATTGACTTTGATTCTTATTATTTCTATTTCCCGCACAATCATGTATGGTCAATTTGCAACAATCCATAGTATCAAGAAGTACTGAGATCTAGTGAGATACCGCTACAAACATTGTTGAGACTTCTCAAACTACGTTTGCCTGAAATATAAGGCTAAATGTATTCTCACAATAATTTTTTCTACGAATATTTTTTTCATTTAAGGTAACCAGGGTGGTACACGAGACGCCGAAGCACGCGATAACGAGGTGGTGGGCAACGCTTTAGTTGATGAGGCAAAACGTATGTTCGAGATGTTGTTAAAACGGGAGAAGACTGCCGAGGAAGTCAGTGCATCAAAGATCCTTGACGAAATTCAAGAACGCGCGAGCAATCACCAAGCCCGGTTGCAAAGTTCAAGTCGTACTGCTGCTCTCTGGTTACAGTATATGGAAATGGTTGAAATCCTGCGACAATTCATCAAGGCAGAGCGAACTGGGAACTGGCAGCTTCACTTGCAGGCCTTGTCGAAGATGCTTCCATACATGGCAGCCTCAGGTCATAATTTGTATACAAAATGTGGCCAGCTGTATCTCCAAAGCATGAGCAAGCTATCAGAACAACACCCAGAAGTATACCGCGAGTTTTTGTCCGGTCTCCACGTGATCCGTCGAAGTGACCGATACTGGGCGGGGCTCTCTTCGGATCTCGTAATAGAGCAAGTTCTTATGCGCAATCTTAAGACCAGCGGTGGACTTACAAGGGGAAGAGGAATGACTGAGCAGCAACGCCTCACCTGGCTACTCGCAATGCCAGCCTGCGCAGAAACAAATCGGTCTATGCAGGAACTCACAGGTGTCCAGTTCAACTCGAGCGAACAGAATAAGGACATGACGAGAGCGCGACAGCAGCGCGACATGAAGGATACCCTCAATGTTCTCTCCGTCCTGGCCGAAAGATCCCCGTTTAAGGAAGATCCTACCTTGCGGAACATTATTACAGGAGTAAACGCTGACAACTCGGTTAACGTGGATACAGCAAGAGATACTGGGGAGAGAATATTGGCATCTATGAACGGAAAGTCAGTTAAAGACTATTCATTCCAGAGAAAATCACAATCAGTTACAATGGCTGCTAAATCCGCCGTGCGCATCGACGGAGATAGTGTACAAGTTGATCCACAACTGTTGTTTCAGCGCCTCATTTTAGCATGCACATCTGAAGACGACCTGGAATCCTTGTTTTCGTACGAGCTTTGCAGCTACCCAACTGCCTTATTCGACTCAGCGTTGATGATGCGGCAGCCGCAGAAACCAGTTTTAGCTGAAGCGATATGGTCGACGCTCAGTGCAGACGCCAAGACAGAGCCACCTGTTGGACGAGCCGTGCAATATGTATTGGATGGAGGAGCGCTCGTGCACCGTGTTGTCTGGCCCCAGGGGTTGGCCACATTTAAGGACGTTTGCCTTGCTTATTGCAGCTATGTCTCTAGAAAGTACGGAAGGGCGATCGTAGTATTTGACGGTTATGAGGGTGTCTCTACAAAGAGCATGACTCAAGAAAGGCGAAGTGCAGGAAAAGTTGGTGCCACAGTTACCTTTTCCGAAGATATGAAGGTTCCTATGAAAAAGGATATATTCCTTGCCAACAAGAAGAACAAGCAGTCGTTTGTTCGCATGCTGAGTAGGTTCCTGCTGACTAGCGGCTGCAAGACATACCATGCCGAAGCTGATGCAGACCTCGACATTGTTAAAACTGCGGTACAATCTTCAATCACAGAGGACACCGTTCTTGTCGGGGATGATACCGACCTGCTGGTTTTGCTGTGTTTTTATACTCGTTTGGACGGCTGTGACCTCTTTCTGAGACCAGAGCCGAAGGCCAATTCGACAAAGAGTAGACGATCATGGAACATGAAAGCGGTCAAGACGCAGCTAGGAGAGGAAACGTGTAATCACATGCTTTTCATTCATGCGCTACTCGGGTGCGACACCACTTCGCGTCCTTACGGGATAGGAAAGGGCGCGGCCTTCAAGAAGCATTTCCGCTCCCCATACTTCCGTCGGCAAGCAGCAACATTCGACTCCCTTAGCAGCGAACACAGAAGACATCACAAGCGCAGGGGAAAATGCCTTAGTCTGTATCTATGGTGGCAAACCGGGCCAGAAGCTAGACAATCTACGGTACCAGCGCTATCTGGAGAAATTGGCAAACAAGACCACGTCCATCCAGCCGCAGAATCTCCCCCCTACATCCGCTGCTGCTAAATATCACAGTTATAGAGTGTACTTCCAAGTCAGACAGTGGAAAGGTGAAAATCAAGGTATGCGATGTGAAGACTGGGGATGGAAATCGAGCGATAACATTGTATCACCCCTCATGACTGACCGACCAGCAGCACCACAGTCACTTCTCCGTATTATGCGCTGCAACTGCACTCAGGACTGCAGCACTCGTCGGTGCTCCTGTCGAAAGCACAACCTTGAGTGCTCGCCTGTTTGCGGACAATGTAAGGGCTCCGCTTGTACCAACTCACCAATGGCTGTCTTTGACGAGGACGCGGACTGAGACAAAGTTTGCAAACTTGGCCTCCTCTCTAAGACTATTCTATTTTGGCTAAACATTCTAAGCCATCACGCTGGGGCCAACCACCCCCCTAAATGAGTCATCAAAAGTGACCAAAAATCAAATCTCGCCATAACTTTCTACCCCTTTTGTCTATTTTTACCAAACTTCGTACATTGGATGACATTATGAAGACAAACATTTTCCTTGTATTGAGTGGTCACCATGGTGATTCTGACGTCACTGGCGTTAACGTATTTATTGGACCATTTTTCGTAATGCTGAATCTGCTTGTTTTTTTGTAGCGGCAATGATAGATTTCAACAAGAAAAGCTAAAAGTCGAAAACCGTTTGCTTTTAGGAGTTATATTAGCTGAGTTATGATTTTTTCATGATTTGTATAAGGTTGGATCTACCTTAACAGTTGAAAAAGTTTACATATTGCACGGTAACATCATTGCACATACAAATATCTTAGTATATAGGTTATACTAGTTGACTACAAAAAAATTTCACACATTTCCACTTTCGATCATCTATTTTCCGTGTTTAAAATCCAAAAGATGTATACTCATGACGTAATAGATTATGACGTCACAATATAACAACGCTTTATATCTTCGCTCTAAGGACGAAATTCAAAATTTCAAAATCATACGATTTTAGATACCATTTTGCTTGACACTTAACAACAGAAATCGGTTCAATTGACTAAAAACTAAAAAAAATTTACCAGTGAGTTTGTTTTCCCCATACATTTGCTACTGTAACAAAAAAGGTAGGGGAGGGGGTCATTCTTTGAAATGCTAGACCTCAGCTATTTTTTATGCTATCTACAAACGGTTTTCGGTTTTCAACATCTCTTTCTAAGGTGTATCATCGCCATTACAGAAATAGTGCATATTCCAATTCTTAAAAATGATCAAACGATTGCGCAATCTCTGGTGACGTCACAAAGCATCATAGTGACGTCAAAAGTAGTGGAAAATATTTGTCATCGTAATGTTATCCTATCTACCAAATTTGGTCAAAATAGCCTCAGAGGATAGAAAGTCATGTTGAGTCAAAGTTTGAATGACGCATTTTGGGGGGTGGTTGGCCCCAGCGTGCATTAATTCAGGGATATTGGCGTCTCAAAATATATCATTGTTATCAATATGCGCTAGAAATAAGAGGCCAAAGTGCTCTGCATTTGAGGATTTCAATAAACAGACACTAAAACTTAACTAGCCGGTGTGCCTCTTATTGTCCACTGAGATATCGGGGCATGATTCTGACGAAAATAGAATTGAGAAATTATTTGATGAAAATACCAAAATACAACTAACTTTATTCTTTTTACGATCACAATTATGCTTCGGAATAATCCTAATTATTTGTATTGTCGAAGGGTTTCCTTGAACGGGTCTTAGTTTAATTATACATTTTTTCGAGATTTGGGTTCCCTGTGGTTTTTCATACAAGCGTTGTATGGGAATTTTCAATTGCCGTTTTCGGCGTGTTCCTGAACTCCGATTTTTTGGGACTTTTAGTATGTTCGTTTGGGGACTAAATGTAGTACAAATCCGTCGAAAAAGCTTTTGTTGCAATTAGTTCCCGGTCAAACCGTAGATTGACTGGACTATTTGGGAAGGGTAGGATTTATTTATTTATTTACGGGAAGGATTTAGGATTCTTCTGAGTTTTGGGAATAGTAAAGTCAGAGAGGTATAGCGCTGTTCACGCTGACGTCATCCATATGTGCCAACCAGAGACCGATTGGTCCACAGAACATAGGGCGCTATTCAATCTACGGTTGGCACATTAGCATTAGAATAGCAATGTTGATAAACAGTGAATAGCGCTATTGCTGAACTCCGCACGGGAAGGTGTCAGATATGCGGAGCCAGGTCTCCTTCCCATAACTTATATAAAGCACAATGGGACCAAGTGAGAATATAGTACTATTCTCACCGCGGAAATGCGAAAAGACCCTATAGCCGGCATAGGCAATATATTATGATATATTATATTATTCTGGGCATCCTCTCCCTCCCCTCTAAAAATAATCATTTCATGTTGTTATTCCAAAATGTTCAGCTCAGTAAGCTACCGGTGCCAGAAGACGAGCTTGTTTTGGGGCGGCCCTTGCTGCCTGACGCGCCACAGTCTTTTTACTTGTTTTCGACCCACTTGGCGAGATCTGAATTGCAACTCAGCAGTGGAACGAAAACATTTTCGTGTAGCGCCCAATCTGCAGCGCCACAGCCTGCAGTGCTGCCAAAAGAGTAGTAGCAAGCCCGGGAGCAATCCATTTTGCATAAATGCGACAAAGATCGCAGAGAATTTCGCAGAATGCATCGCGCTCTTCCCCAGGCCCACTGCGCTCTCGTCCAAGATGGCGTCCACGATGGAGCAGTCCGGCGTGACTTGAACTGCTTTTCTTCATAATTCGGCCTTTTGAGGATGAAATCAGATCATTCAGGCGACCTTCTATCTCGTGATCTTTATTACAAGCACGATCTGGTATTGTTTGATTCATTTTCGACGTCTTGTTTAACTGGAAATGGTCCTCGATATTCGGGTCAGCGAATGTGAATTTGTCTTCATGGAGGCTGATTTTTGTCAAGAAATGTACTTTTCATGCTGTGTTACAAGGCCCATAGCCGTGAACATTCTTGTTTAGTGATAGAAAGGACTTGAGGAAGGCAGAGTGCACATGTATGCACAAAGCGGCGATAATTTGATTGTGTTATTGTCCCACAAATGACAGACCATGTTGTGCTTCCAGGCTCAGGACTCGTGACAACATTTTAAGCAGGTCAACATATAAGTGTATCTTTAATGCCCTAGGAACACTAGTCGATGTAATTGCTAGCTTATTTTATCAGATTGAGTTTTTGGAGACAAGAAAAAAGTCGAAACATTGGAAAATGTGGTATTTCTGTGCTTTCCGGTTGTATTCTATGCATCGCCAGGGACATTGGAGTTTGATTTAGGCCTAATGACACTTTCTATTGATGTTTAGATATATGCTGAGAACAAATACAAGTGACTGGTGCTATTATTTCTACGAATTCTTTGGATTTAGTGATAAAAAGATCTTTTCTGGCCCAATGACCTATGTGTCACCATGTCTAATAAAATGCCTTAAAAAAGTAATTTATTCAGAAGTGCCCAATTTTTTCTCAACTGATTTTGTTAGTACTAGGGTCAAGGTCATTTGTGGAAGTGAAGTCATTGCCAGATCTTGTTGCAGGTAAAAAATAATAATTTCTAAAAAGTTGCAATTTTCAGTAGTTCTTTCCATCTAAAAAATAGGCTAAGACTAGGGCCAGGCCCTTCTCGTACAGGCAAAGCTATGCCAACGACACATATATTTTCTGAAAGGGCATTAACAGTAGATAGTTACCATGCAGTTTATTATTTCAGGAGTTATATTGTCTTGGTGAAATAACCATGATAATACAACTCCCAAAAACATGAAAATTTGGTGGTCAGAGGGCCAAAAGTGGGACCCCCCTGTAACTTTGAAACAAAATCCCAGAAAACAAAACCGAAGTGGCTTTTGTAATATCTCAACAAACCTAACTTCTGACACAAGTGTGAAGGAAATCGGTTGACCCTCACTTTTTTGACCTGGAACACTTTCTCAGACAATGGCTCTTAAATGGCTCGTTCACTCAATTTAAAGGGTCTTAAACGCTGCTCTGATACTCATTTTAAAGTTTGTTTTTGAGAATTGGCTGGAGATCGTTTCATTTTCTACAGAAATTTGATCAAAATGTTGTGCGTTGGTCATTGAACAAGAATCACTCGTGAAAGCGCGCAATGTTTTCGAAGCAAAAACACTGACGCCATTCTTGTAAAACCAGCCAAACCAGTCAAGTACGTCCACGATCGTGGACGAAGTTGTGACATTTGTGTGCAGAGACTGGCCTCCGCTAGCGGGAACCATCCTCTATGTTTCAGCCAAACTTGTCTGTGAGCGCGGGGTTGTTTTTATGGTTTCGCTTCGTATCTCGTACTCCAAGATATGTCGTTCACATTGCAGAATAAACGCATATGAGCTGCGTTTTAGAATAAGTGAGAATGAACACTAACTAACACACATCGGCACATTCTCACTTATTGCGTTTTAGAGCCAACTTCAAATGACTGTGGTAAACAAAGCGCAAAGTAAATACACCGTCACATACTGTGAACAAAACGTATAGGAGTAAACGCAATGTGTCATGTGAAATCCACTTATCAGGCACCTTATTTTACAGATCTTTCATTTTATAAAGCCGAAACTCAAGGTTGAAATGCAAGAATCCGTCGTTATGGCCATAGCTATTTCATATTTGCAATGATTTGTCGTTTTGTGAATTTACATTCGAATCATCGTACCAATTTCTCGTTTGATTTTCGTTTTGAAAATTAAAATTATTCAAACTAAACATCCGAAAAAGGAAAAAGAAACTCATTAGCCGTGTTATTTTCCTTGTATTTACAACTAAATTGTTCAAAAAGGGTTATTTTTGCGCCAAAATACTTACAGGCTCAGTAGTTGTTCATGGCGGCCGCCATTTTGGAAAGGTCTGAATGGACGAGGGAGTCTGGGCACGAGGAATACACTAAACCTTTTCAAACACGCTTAAGCGTTTTCGAAACGCTCTTTCTATGGACGATAAATATTTCTGAATGCATAATACAGCTTCACAAGTATTTATTCACCTTTGTCTTGGCTTTTAAAGCAAAAATATGATAATTATCATATCCGCCACAGGCAACCCATCACACGAATTTTTCACTCAGATTTTGATCTCTAGTAAAATGAGAAGCAGGGGGTGCCAACTGGACACCCATCCTAGGATTGATTAACTAGCCCAAACCAACACGTATACAAATTTTGGCACTTTTGTCCGCCGTGTCACCATCATTCCGCTAAGTACCCGACTAATACCCACATACTCCGGATGTTTTCTCGACTGTACCCAAGTTTGTTCGCCTAGCGATGTTGCCTTCTCGAGATATAGACTTTTCTAGATTTAATAACGTCATCGATGACGTCATGTCACGTGACCTTGGAAGTGAACTCCCCTTGCCTCCAAAATCACTATACCCAAGTTTGGTCACCTAGCGATGTTGCCTTCTTGAGATATTGACTTTTCTAGTTTTGATGACGTCGTCGATGACGTCATGTCACGTGACCTTGGTGATGCACTCCCTTGCCTCCAAAATAACTTTACCAAAGTTTGGTCACCTAGCGATGTTGCCTTCTTGACATATTGACTTTTCTACTTTTGATGACGTCATCGATGACGTCATGTCACGTGACCTTGCTGGTGCATCGATCCCCCTTACCTCTAAAATATTTTTACCCAAGTTTGGTCACCTAGCGATGTTGCCTTCTTGAGATATTGACTTTTCTAGTTTTGATGACGTCATCGATGACGTCATGTCACGTGACCTTGGTGGTGCACTCCCCTTGCCTCAAAAAAATTTACCCAAGTTTGGTCACCTAGCGATGTTACCTTCTTGAGATATTGACTTTTCTAGTTTCGATGACGTCATCGATGACGTCATGTCACGGGACCTTGGTGGTGCACCCCCCTTGCCTCCAGAATAACTTTACCCAAGTTTGGTCACCTATCGATGTTGCCTTCTTGAGATATTGATTTTTCTAGTTTCGATGACGTCATTCCCTGGTCCGGACGAACGAACGAACGAACGAACGAACGAACGAACGCACAAACCGGAAGTCCATGACAGAATCGTTGGATGCATATACACTTTTTTTTGTTCCTTTTTCTCCTGCATGTATCTATGGGGCTCCGCTCGCGGGCGCCTTTGAAGCCCGCGGGAGCTCCGCTAATACCAGAAAAACAAAGAAAAAATCATATCTCCCGAAGGGAAGCATCTATAGAAGCCAAACTTAGACAAACATTCAAAGACCATAAGAGGAACTTTACACCAAAGTCACGTGCCCTTACGTCATCAATGACGTCACTAAAATGGACCATAATGTCCGTGACGTTCAAAAATGAACTCCATGGGTTACTGTATACGTTTTTCTCTTATCTATGGCGCTTCGCTCGCGAGCTCCGCTAAAATAGAGTCCGTTCAAGCTCGAAACATGACAGTCCTAATACCGCCAAGCTCCCTGTGAATGTGCGCATTTTCCAAAATCTCAGATCTCGTTCCCTATGTCTTTCAGTTTCTATTCAAGCTCGAAACTTTGCATGGCCTCAACAAAACCAGCGTCATAAGGACTGATGTTTACTCAGGCAATATATGAATGGTCAGACAAGCTTGTGGCCGACTAGCACAGGTACAAAAAATGAAATTAAGGAGTTAACCTTATATGTAAGCTATAAGTGCTAATCAAATGTTTCAAGTTTGCTTTTGAGAGTCAGACCTTGTACGCGGCGAAAGAGAAAAAATCTCCGAGACGGATTCAGATACTGTTTCCTTTTCTCTGCTTAGTAAGTGAACTCAGTCATTTCTGTTCTCCTTGTTTTGCTAGTTTAGTCGTAACATCATCTCAGCACGTGTTGCTGAATAATAGAGACCCTTCCACGCATTCCAGTTAATACCATCGGCAAAGCTGGTATGGGATCCGTTCAGATAGAGTCCGTTCAAGTGTGATACATGACAATGTTTATACCACCAAGCTCCCTTGATCTTCGCAGCACAGTTTCCACTCCAGACATCGTTATCCCTGTCTTTTGTACTAAATGGGTAGCCGTTTTGACCTGTAAGAGAATCGCCGGCAGTTCCTGTAAAAAGAGAATTTTCTCAACATCGATAGCGTCTCTTATAGGCCTTGTCCACACTAACGCGTTTTCAAAAGTATTTGTTTTCAAACTTATACGGATTCACAGCGTGTTAATGTGGACGGGAGATTTAGCTCTAAACAAGCGATCAGTTTTTATTTGATGTTGGCGTGTGCAAGGACAGTCTCAAATTAAGCGGTACGGTTGACGTCATCGTTTTCACTCTATCCGTATTCGACCGTCCACACTAAAACGACATGTATACGGATTCGTTTTTATCCACTTTCGAGAGCGTTTTCAAACTTATACAGATTCGATGAAAACGATCAGCGTGTTAGTGTGGACGGAAGGCCTAAACGTGCCAAAAAGTATTCAGATTCAACCGAAAACGCGTTAGTGTGGACGGTCCCTTAATTTTAGGCCATTAGTCCGCCAGAAACTGCTTGCTGGTATAAGTTACAGATAATAAATTTGGTTACACTGAATATATAGTCAGAGCAGATTTCTTATGGCTGCGAAACAACCGCGGGTTTGTTGACCAGTTTGTTTTTGCACGATGTGACTGGCTTAATATTCCGTGCGATGCTGTGATCATAAATGCTATGTATAACGCATCTTGCGCCTTCTGTTTGTCCGCCACGATCACTCACCTGAGTAGCCACCCACGCTCAGTCGATAGTTGTCCTGTTCTCCTGACACTACAAATGTGCTATACTCAGCATAAGCCATGTTCCCCTCCGTGTCCACCAGCTCCACCCTCAACCTCATGTTAAAAGCTGTTGTCAAGCGATGAATGTTATCGAGACCTAACCAGAACTCGCCATCAAGATTGCCGAACCCGTTCTTGTAGTCCTGCCACCCGCGATAGAAATCAACGGATCCGTCGACCCTTCGCTGTATAACTGTCCATCCGCCCCCCAATGTATGTTGATTACAATAGACCTTGATTATATATAAAAAGATGCCCGTAAGTGGAGGGAAATGTTTTTTTTTTACGCGTAGCGCGCTCGATTTTTGTCATGTACGACTTCGAGTCGCGTCTCTGTCTCCTGAGGAACTCGACGCGCTGCGCGTAAAAAAAAACATTTCACTCGATTTACGTACGATCGCCGAAGGACGATGCTGCAAGCCGTCTTAAAAAATACCGAAAGCCACCAACCCGTTCTGTGTTAGTTCTGCCACACACCATAGAAATCAACACTTCAATCGATTCTGGCCAGGCGCCTTACCAATTGTCATACATTTTCACGAAACAGAGACAGCTCTGGCGTAGAATGTCCCTGATTAGTACAGCAGATTGGTGCAGAATTTAGGCCGCATTGTGCAAATTAATGTTACAAGCATGAAATTTGGAACAATGACAGAGCTTCATACCCTTAGTAGTCTTGATGCAAAAACCACGCCCAAACGTGCGTACTTTCCGTTTTACAGAGGTGGAATTAATTATCTTATATAAAAACTTTAAGCCCGACTAAACGTTATCCAAATTCTTCCAAACTTCACATAATGTTGAGATTGCATGCCCTCCAAGTTTAGGCAGACAAACCACGCCCAATTACGGTATTTACAGGTATTACAGTCACGAATGTAACTGTTTACAAAAATAAATTAGACATGATAGTTATTATTGAAACTGTTTTTGCAACCTATTACAGACAAATTACCTAGCACCTTCACAGCTAACCACGCCCAAAGTGGCTGCTCTTGGCACGTTGAAAACGTCTTTTTAGCTAAGAAAGAAACAATTAAGATTTCAATACACCGACTCGAAGCAATTTGAGGTAGCTGATTTACTTGTCTGATTGGAAAGCTATTTGAACTGATGTAAGAAACCCTTGAAACTAGTTAACATGAAACATTTGAAGTTCGTATCTTGCTCAGAAGAAAAGTTACAGGAACGAAAGCAGCCATAGCCCTTAACCAATGTGCGCCACTTCTAACAAACAACATGAAAAAGATAGACATTGTCTGGGACGTGGCAACAACAGTCCGAAAGTAGGCGCAAGAGATAAACGAGGTCAAGGAATAAGAAGACGAGTAGAAGCCCAAGAGCCATATTCCTAGACTGACCTCTCTAATCGTTCAAAGACAAACTGCTCTCTCTGAGCATGGGAAATACTCGTACCAGTATAAAGACCTAAGGAATAAAGTGCATTACTGCAAATAATCTAAAGCTAAATACTATACTCGCAAGTGTCGGCTAACCGTTGGCGTTATCCGTTGATGGAAAGAGGTCAAGTCCTTGAGTGGCAGCACTGACTCATGTGGTTGGTGGAAACAGATGGTTGACGATGATATTCCTTCCATCCAGGAATTATGTGAGAGCTCACTTCAATGTGTTCGGCTTGCATCCAGTCATCAAGCTTCGTCAGTTCCACTCACTCAGTCCCCCAAGAGCTCCTAGTAACCCCGGGTGGGCTCAAAGTGAACAAATTCTCTGGCTCTGACCCAGTCCCAAACATCGTATGGAAGGAAGCCCTTGAGTTGCAATGGCGGACATGGACGTTTCCAAGAAGACCAAAGAACACTGCACTAACCACCAGACCAAGTCTCCCATGCGCCATCAGGGTTGAGATGGCAAAAAGCTATCATGTAACAAACGCTCTGAACCAATCTGGACCGTACTCCTCGAGGTCTCTACAACGTGCCAGCTACTCGTGCAAAGTGGCTAGTGTCAACCTGAAGAGCTACCGAGGGCGCTGTAAATGTGTCTCTGTAAATGTGCGCGCTTTCAATGCACTGCCATGTGCAGTGCAGAAAAGGTTACGAACGACAGTAATACCAAATTAATATTCATTGTTTGTTGAACACTTCATAATGTTTAGACTTTTCAGACAGGCATATTACAAAATATGGAATTTTTGTTGATACATAGGCCAAGCTAATCGTGGTAGTCCGGTCAAATTTAAAATATTTTTGAAAAAGTACATGTACATTTGCTTTGAATGGCTTTTTATTTCATAACTTTCACAACTGGAAGTATCTGATACAGGGTGTGGTTCAACTTAAGAATAATTCGGCATACAAAATCTTATCAATATCTGTAATTTGGAGAAAAGGAAAACTCCAGAAATAGATTTTACCAAATAGCGAAGTGTACATCTGTAAAGGCTATAAGTAAGCAAGATAGGGTGTGACTCAATATATATTAATGCAGGACATCTATTTGTGAAGAAAGTAGCATATTAATGGTTTTGTGTAAAATTAAGACGTTCTTATTTTTTAATAAAGATAAATCATTCCATATTTATGCTATCTGGATGTATTTTCTGTTGGGCGTGGTTTTTATATAGAATTGTACTCAGGACATCAAGCTCTACCACTCTGACGAATTTATTTCTTTTTTATTTTTTATTTAAACGATATCTTATTACATTTGCCCCAAGAGCACACGGCTCATCTAGGGGGCTTATGTATATTACAATTTCTTTTTCTTTTATTTTTCTCGAGAGGACGACACGTACACATAATTAACATTAATTGTTGGCAAAACGATTGGATTGGTGAATAAACTCTCTCACAGCAGCAAAAATTGAAGCATTAATTTCAAAATTCAGCAATGAAATGCCATTCAATAAAATATTAACCTTCTCATTTAAACTAGGTGGTGACCAAAATACACCGGCCGAATTTCTTGCTTGTAACATCAATTTGCACAATTTTGCACCAATCTGCTGTACTAGATCACCCGGATAAGTATAATAAGCAGCAGGATTCGCTGCGCTCGTTCGTAAAATATTGTTCTTGCCACTCGAAAATAAAATCCATATCTTCGCGCCACCGTGTAATATCCTCTATGTATGTGCAATATTAGCGTAAGCACTGAATATTCATGTGGAACATAATTGTGAACCCTAAATGTACATTAAAACGTTTGATGTTTGTTGTTTTTTTCAAATTTGAATTTTCACGTACAGAAGACTATTACATTACATTACATTATAAGAAGACGTCTTCTTAGAGAATGAATGTAATTTGTTTTGTTGTGTAGTTTTTAATTTTTCGGCAAATTTGAAGTTTCTCGGGCAGAAGATGATTTTTCCGGCACGCACGAGGAGGCTTGTGACAGAACCCAAAAATGGCAAGATTTCTACCCTAAGGTCAGGTAAAGTCAGATAGGCTCGATTCTTTGCATAGAGAATTCTTATACAATAAGAAACAAAATAGAAATGAGTATTTTTTTCTAATTGATCCGTCTTTAAGATATCAGCTGCTAAACTTTGGTGCATCGTTTTAATGGCAAAATTTGTACAATTCTAACAAAAAATGTCAAAAAGTGCTGCAGCAACCAAAGTGTAACTCTTCATATCTTAAAGACGGATCAATTAAAAAAATACTCATTTCTATTTTGGTTCTTATTGTATAAGGATACTCTATGCAAAGAATTAAGCCTATCTGACTTTACCTGACCTTAGGGTAGAAATCTTGCCATTTTTGGGTTCTGTCGAGGCTTCTATTGTAGGTACATTAAGAGTGTGATTTTAAGGTGGCGTTACCTGTAATAGCTTCGATCGAAACAATCATTTGTAAAATTATGATATGCCAAATTATAGATACCGGTTTGAAGTATTTTCTTTATAAAATTCGAAATATTTTTTTGCTGCTTTTGTAATCTCAACTTACCCAATCAGGAAATACTTACGTTTTGTTGCAAAGCTTTAATTTCAAAAGTAGACGTTGCCTTTGGGAATAAATATAATTCGTTGGGTTCTTAGTAGTGTAGATTAAAAGCGGATAGTTATTTGGATGGTGTTAATTATTTAAAAGAAGAATTGGAGCCCCTCATTCATAAATAATATTGATAATAATGTCTGCAGTTAACTCGTTTCTATCACAAAAGAGGACGCAGTGTGAGCAGAAAAGCCTGGCCTTTTATTGGTTGACGTAAATTAATATCATACTTCTAGTCCCAGCCACTTAAAGGGGCTGTCTCACGATTGTTTCAATAAAATTTTATAAAATAAGACCAGTGAACTTCATAAACATCTCAGAATCATACATTATACTATTATTTAGTGTTATAAAGAAAAAAGAACAGAAACTTGCATCATATAGGCATCATTTAACGTACGTTTATAGCTTTGCCTATCAAATTTCCAAGTTTGAAAACTGTTAAGCCTGAAAAGAAATAAAAAAAATCATTTCGTAATCCAATTCCATCCGCTCGATAACACACGAAAATACTCCAAATTTGTGCTCATCTAGCAGTTGAAACGTTCCAATTTCAATTCACTGCGACTTGATTTCAATGTGAAAATGGAAAGTTAATTACACCACCAAGTGGTCGTAAGTCGTCTTTACAGCTAAAATCGCTGCATCGCGACCGGCGTTTTCAAAACATCGATTTGCTTTTGGCTTTTCTGTCCCGCCAATCAAACCTTATGAACCAATCAGATTCTTGCCCTGTTTCGCCTAGTACAGTTGCCTGGCTTTCCGTCGCGACGTTGTCTGGTTTTAGTTCAGAGAAAAGCCATTTGAGTGCACTAGGCAAGAGTTTCATTGGCTCAGATAGTTTGATTGGCGGAACAGAAAAGCCAAAAACAAATCGATATTTTGACAACGCGGGTCGCGATGCAACGATTTTAGCTGTAAGATATGAGGGGTTACACTTTGGTTGCTGCAGCACTTTTCGACATTTTTTGGTAGAATTGTACAAATTTTGCAATAAAACGATCTGCAGTAACCAAAGTTCGGCAGCTGATATCTTAAAGACGGATCAATTAGAAAAAAGTCGTATTTGATATTTTGTTTCTTATTGTATAAGGATGCTCTATGCAAAGAATCAAGCCTATCTGACTTACAGCCATTCTCAGTTACACGCGGTCGCCGGGAAAAAAGCTTACAAGCGAAAACTCGTTTTTCCGTCTTGTCTGAGCGCGACGAGCCGGCGAAAGCACGTGCGTTGTCATGGAAACTTTGACAAAAAACGAGTTTTTGCAAGTTTTTTTTTCGGCGACCGCGTGTAACTGAGAATGGCTTTCTAATAGTTGTCATGAGTCAGCTTGAGTCAATCAAATCAGCTTCACGTTAGAAAAAAAAAACTAGAAATATTTTCCTTACTAGATAAACTTAGCAAAAATATAAACGTAACTCTACACTATTACAAATAGAGAGAAAGGACAAAACAGACAAGATTTGTGCCGACGTTTCGGACTCTTTACTTTCAGTAATTCATCAGGGCGGTTACAGAAACTATAACAAAACGTAATCAACACGTTTTTAATAAAAAGTATTTTGCACAATGAGATATTGAACGTTAACGTTCAGTAACCCAATGCTACATATCTTCGACAGTTTCTAAGAAAAACGAATGAAAATCCAAAACTGTACATTCCTTTAACAAAATTCCTCTGACTGACAAGGCCTCGTTTAAGCACAGACTAGCTGACGTGCGTGTGGTTGCTTATTAAGAGTCGGATTTGTTCAGCTCACCGCGCCGAAAATTTAGAGCCAAGCATGTGAAATTTCTGCATGATAGGGGGAACTTTGATAAGCAGAGAGACTTGCATTATCAACTAGTATAGCGAAGCAAACACTTTGAAAGGACACAGAATTAGCGCAAATTTCGTCTCCATTCTCTCGCACCTTCCTGGTCCCATGAAAGAAGTATGGGCAATGGATTTCATTTCCATTTCTTTATTATAGTGCTTCGTGGAAGATAATTGGCTAATTGTCAGAGTGAAATTTAACCTTCATGATGCCTTCTATAGTATACAACATTCGCTTATTACGCTCAGATTGTTTAAGGCAAGGCTGTCACAAAAATTGGTTGAAAAAAATTAGGGGGTGGTCTATATTCGACAGTTTTGACAATATCATTACAAAACAGTCTTTAAGTTGTAGAGGTTCACAAAATGGATATATTTTCAGTAACGTTTCTATGGCAACATATAATGTGACCTTTGAACTCTGCATTTCAACGGTTTTTAAAAAGTGCCTTTGTGGACAAGGAAAGGCTAAATATCCTGAAGATGTTAAAACGTGAAGTGATTCAGGTTGTGGCAGGCATCATTGATCTAATTGGATATGTTGACTTTCTCAATAGGAACCCTATTTTAGGACAAGTGGAATTTGATATCTTTCCAATAACTTTGTAATTACAAATGCAGTGCACGATTTCCAATTAGCCTAATGAAGCCTTTGGTAAGTCCGTTTGTTCACAATAGAAAAATGTTCGGTAACGATGCATTTTCCCTGTCTACATTAGCAGTTTGTGCAAATGTTTCAACTGTGAGTTCAAAGGTCATATTTGCCGTTGCCATAGAAACGTAATTGTAAATATGGTAATTTCGATAGTTTCTACAAGCTGAAATTTGTACCATAATGATATCTTCAAACGTACCCAATATAGACTACCCCCTAAGTTTTGTGATCGTCCTAGCGAGTGCCTTGCCTTAAACATTCTGAGCGTAACGATAACATTAAGCTTATGAAAGAGGCTTGGACAAAGGTTTGCTTTTAGTTTGCTTTATCAGCTTAAACACGTACCCCAAATCACCGTGTTCCGTGCTATGAAAGTTGGTGACTTGAATCGTGCAAGACCTCTTCACTTATAACTGGACATTGTGGAAGGTCATCAGTAATGATGCTACGTTTTAATGATTGTAGCATCATCCCGCCACGCATTGCTGAATACGTGTGGCCTTTCCAATCTTTCCAGTTAAAACCGTCAGCATCAGAAGTGTGGGACCCGTTCAGATTTAACGAGCGTCAAAGAATCATGGCACCAAGCTCCCTTGAGAAATATGACATTACCGATTGTACGCTATGGCCGTAGCATCATATCGGCGCATTGCTGAATACTTGTTGGCTTTCCAGGTATACGGCCAATAGCGCGAGAGGTATGGGTTTCATTCAAAATTAAAATAGAGTCCGTTCAAGCTCGAAACATGACAGTCCTAATACCGCCAAGCTCCCTGTGAATGTGCGCATTTTCCAAAATCTCAAAAACCAGCGTCATAAGGACTGATGTTTACTCCGGCAATATATGAATGGTCTGACAAGCTTGTGGCCGACTAGCTCAGGTACAAAAAATGAAATTAAGGAGTTAAACTTATATGTTAGCTAAAGTGCTAATCAAATGTTTCAAGTTTGCTTTTGAGAGTCAGACCTTGTACGCGGCGAAAGAGAAAAAATCTCCGAGACGGATTCAGATACTTTTTCTTTTTCTCTGCTTAGTAAGTGAACTCATTCATAATTCTGTTCTTCTTGTTTTGCTAGTTTAGTCGTAACATCATCTCAGCACGTGTTGCTGAATAATAGTAACCCTTCCACGCCATCCAGTTAATACCATCGGCAAAGCTGTTATGGGATCCGTTCAGATAGAGTCCGTTCAAGTGTGATAAATGACAATGTTTATACCACCAAGCTCCCTTGAAATTCGTAGCACAGTTTCCACTCCAGGCATCGTTGTCCCTGTCTCTCGTACTAAATGGGTAGCCGTTGTGACTAGTAAGAGAATCGCCGGCAGTTCCTGCAAAAAGAGAATTTTCTCAACATCGAAAGTGTTTCTCAATTTCAGTCCATTAGACACAGCCAGAGGCAGCTTGCCCGTGATAATAAATGTGTTACACTGAAGCAGTAATCAACGTGGAGATGTGTAATAGAGATAGCCAGAGCAGGTTTTGTATGGCTGGCACACACAAATTTGCTGCGCGTTCAGTGTCGTAACATTTTGCGGCGTGCCACCATTTCTATTGGTTGACCAGTGTGTGCTGCGCGATGAATATTTCGTGCGGTGACGTGACCATGCCGTCTAAAGAACTAGACAAATGATAAGTTCTACATGTTATGTATTACGCATCTCGCTTTTTCCGCCAGTCCGCAATGGTCACTCACCTGAGTAGCCACCCACGCTCAGTCGATAGTTGTCCTGTTCTCCTGTCACTACAAATGTGCTATACTCAGCATAAGCCATGTTCCCCTCCATGTCCACCAGCTCCACCCTCAACCTCATCTTAAACGCTGTTGTCAGGCGATGAATGTTATCGAGACCTAACCAGAACTCGCCATCAAGATTGCCGAACCCGTTCTTGTAGTCCTGCCACCCGCGATAGAACTCCACGGATCCGTCGACCCTTCGCTGTATAACTGTCCATCCGCCCCCCAATGTATGTTGATTACAATAGACCTTGATTATATAAAAAAAAGATGGTTGATGTGGACGTCCGTGAATCGAGGGAAATTGTTTTTTTTTTTACGCGCAACGCGCTTCGAGTTGTGTCGAGTACGGTGTCTAGTCGCGCCATCTCCTGGGAAACTCGACATCGTAAAAACAAATCGAAAAGCGCCGCGCGTGGAAAAATCATTTCCCTCGATTTACACGTACGTTTGCCGAAGGACAGTTGCTGCAAGCAGTCTAGAAAACGGTGCTACAAGAAAGCAACCAATCAAATTATTATCCGTTTTAAGTCCTGCCACACACATCCATAGAAATCAACGCTTCAATCGATTCTGGGCAGTTGGCGTCTAACAAATTGTCATAAGTTTTCACGAAATTTCTTCTTCACCAAGATATGTATAATAAGACACAGATAATATAATATCACACAGATATGTATAATTAGCAGCAAAATTTGCAATAACATGCAAGCGGATTTGTAATAACAACAGGATTTGTAAGAAAAATAATTACAGATCCTGTTGTCTGATTGGTTATTACAAATCCGTTAGCTATGCTTTTACAAATCTTGCGCCATAGTATAACATGGCTAGGTAAGAATTGTTGGCACTTTTACTGAAGGCGTTTGAGCACCATTAACATTGTATCATCGTCGTGGTCAGCGGTCACATGACCGCCATTCCCGCCATGTTGGAATAAACTGTGGTGAATGAAACCTGACTCGTTGTCTCCTTAACGTAATGGCGCTGTTGAAATTTTATTACAAATCCGGTTAATATTTTATTACAAATTCTTCGTTTATTTTTTATTACAAATTAATGCGTTTGATTTAATACAAATCCGGTTACAAATCGTGTTGCTTATTACATATGCGGTGATACACAGGCTATTTCCTTCCAATATCTTACCGGAAACACCCCTCGACTATCAGGTTTGATTTCGTACACTCCATTGGGCTTCCCGCGTGCATTATAGCCTTGACAGGTACCTATAGAGACAATAATAAGTGTTACCTAATATATAGATTTAGGCACTGCCAAAAAGCGGAGCTCCCAGTCAGTTTTATACCTTTCCTAGTTCCATGTTTTGGTGACCTCATCGATAACGTGAAAGCACCTGACCATTTCGTTGCACTTCTCTTGTCACGCAGACAATTTTGCCCAAGTTTGGTTGTACTGGAGACTTTCCTTCACGAGAAATAAAGTTTTCAAATTTTGATGGCGTCATCGATGGCGTTACACCACGTGGACATTTTGTTTTGCGTTTCTGCTCCCTTAGACAATTTTGCCGAAGTTTGGTTGTCTTGGAGTCTTCCCTTCACGAGATATGAAGTTTTCAAACTTTTATGACGTCACACCACGTGATCATTTTGTTCGCTTTCTTCTACCCTAGACAATTTTGCCCAAGGTTGGTTCTTTCGGTTCTGGTGCGCTGTTTATGTACCACGCAATCAATACTTTAGGATACCTTGAGCCCCTGTTGTTTTGTTGCTCTCAAACGAAATCACATTTTAAAATGTTGATCACTTGGTACAAATACAACGCTTCACGTGGTACATAAACGTTGATCACGCTTTCGTTTTGAAGCAGCCGCCGGCGGGCGAGAAACTCAGGCCTTATAGTCCATCACCTAGAGTGGTTCTAATACTCATCTCTGTAGAACAGCAGAGACTGCTACCATTTAAAAGTTTAACTGTTTAGCATTCAAAAAACCGACCCCGGACAAACAGATCGGTAGCTTTCGATTAGAAATTCGAGTTTAAAAAGAAGTAGGTGAACTCCCCGACAGCCGCCATTTTGTTTCTCGGAGGAAACCCCGCGTCCAGGTCCAATGAATAAACAAATACCCGAAAAAGCTTCAAAATGCTTGTTTGTTTCTCATTCTATAGATTTTATTATCGAAAACAGTTGTGATAAGCGTTTTGTATGTTTTGGGTGGATTTTCTCGATAACGCGATTCAGAGTTTTGAATTGATTTCATTATAACTTCAATGCGAGCACAAATTTCCGTAAAATTATTAGACTCACTTTACATATTCTTTTTTCAAAGTAAAGATATTTTGTTTAAAACTAGGATTTGTAGTACATAGCTCAAGCATTTTAGGCGTAATTGGCTACGACGCGGCAATATTATTCGCTTCGCCGCGCTCGCAAATTCTAAAGGCTGATTTTGTGGCTTAATTTTTTTATATTCTGAAATTATCTATCATTAGACCTTTTTGGGTGTATTTTTACGTTGGTACTTTGGAAGCAATATTAGTATTATGCTAAGTGCAATTATTTAAATTAAAGATTAAAGATAAAGCTTTCGAACACGACACGTGTGTGCGATAAGTACAACAAGAACTCAGTGCAAGCGCTAATGTTTCGAAATCTTGCTACGTGGCAAAGTCTTAAATTGCAGGAGAAAGGCTGTATCAAATCAGCCTTCCGTTAATTCTGTGACGAGATTATTACTTAGATTGTTGTCGAAATAGCGTTATGAAGCTGAAAGGATCACGCCGTCTTCAAAGTGTAACCCCGACCCAATGGCAGCTCATGGCATTCCCAGTTCGACAGTATCTTCTTAAATTCAGTCGTCATTCGAAATCTCAACTGATTTGTCGAAATTTGCCACCACGACTGTGCGTACTTAGCGGTATCTACAGTAAAAGCATTTTCTCTCGATTTCGTCTGTTGGCAGGCCTCGATGATACGTATAAATCTTAAAAGAAGAAAACGTATGATTGTTGCACGGTTAGTAGGGCGTGGCATTTTAACTAATTTAGTAGCGTCCACTTCACCAGAGTCCATTTCAGAAACCCGTCTCACCTGAAAGATACGCAGGTATAATGTTTAGGTTTTGAAAATGCGAGGTATATTCAAACATGTTATCTGATTTAGTACAGTTCCGGCGACGACGCCCCGTTGTGAATCCGTGACGTGTTAATATCGCGCGTTCCTTTTGCTAGAAACATGTGAGAGGAAACAAGGGAGGAAATATAATTGCTAAACTTATAATTGGAGTTGAACGATCAGAACTGGTGCGCATTGTATACATTACTCACTATCGAACACGCCCACGCGTAGTGTGGCTCTGCATGTCGCCACACTTGCAATCAGATGGCTAATGTGATGTCATCTCCGTGCATTTCAGTCCTGCTTTGATATTGCAGCACCACGTTCGTTTGCATGTGCACGACATCAGCTCTAAAACCTCCTCAGGTGCGGGATTAGAGTCAAGCCATGATTCAAACTCCAACCAAACTGGATGTGCCCTCCGTTAGATTCCAGTCATAGCCGTGAAGAGAAGGGACTTGGGGACATGCCTTCGTTGCTCTTCTCCAATTTGCTGCCTGGTAATTTGCGCGTGCCACGTAAAAGCGCAGTGACAATTGACAGAGTGGGAGCGACTCCGGATCTACCTTGCCTTCTTTGATACAGTACAACTCTGAACGTCGCCTCAGGTACCCTCCACTCCTTTTCGATGTCGCAAAAGCGTAGCTCTTGTTCTCGAGCATCTAGTGGGCGCCACTTGCCCTAGAATGAGAAGGCGGAGACGGTAGCGCACCCCGTCAAGGCGCTCAGACCGAAAAGACCTTGGGGAACATCTTCTTTCGAGACGCCCGGGGCGATTCGCGTTTAAAGCTATTTCAACAAATGTTGTCGGTCTTGTGAGCGCTCAAGCCTACGCGCCCAGAACGAACGGCAGTATGGGTAGAAACTAAATATCCTATTCGGATGATACCTCGCTGGTCTGAGTGCTAAATTCTACGAAAGACAGCTTTGTTTCAAGCTAGTAATGTCTCTAGTAAGGTCTCGAGTTCATAAACGTCGGTACTCAAGCAGTTAGCAGATTAAACACCTCCTACCCAGGCCATTTTGCGGTCTGGGCGCGTACGGCTTCCGACAACGTTTTTTGACATAGCTGTATTATATACCATGTCTACAACTTCGGACAGGTCAGATAGCATTTACCCCGGTTATGGGCGTGTCCAAGGAACATAATAAGCACGTCTGTGTCGTCTTAGTGGATGACGCACTTCCTCCCGCATTGTGAGCGTGTAATACCATGCGCCGGGTCGGCGTCCAGATGCGCCCAGATGCGTTGTTTATGTACCACGTGAGCAATACATTTTAAGCATCCATTGTTTCGTTGCTCTCAAACGAAGTTAACGCCAAAAAGTATTGATCACGTGGTACATAAACATCACATCTCGTGGCCATAAAAAGCGATCACGCGATCAATTTCAAGAAGTCGCCGGCGGTCTGAAATAACGAGGGTTCATGCCGCGGGATGCATAGTACTTAAAATACACATTTGTGTGACCTGCTGTATATGAGTAGGTACTGAATGAAATCGCGTAGTCGCGGTATGGTCGCGGCGCGACACAACTCTTTCGCGGCACCTTTCACAGTCATACGAAATCTGCTCTACTCATATTCTGAATCCACTTGTCAGGGAGGATGGCGCTGGACACGGATGACGTCGTTGCTGGCTGATCAGCTGCTGCTCCCGCTGTAACATTCTTTGAATAAGCTTGGAGATATTTTGGTTCACAAAATCCTCTCTGCATCTCATGATCTTTCACTATGCGCGTCTCACTCGATAGCTCTAGAATTGGCTGGCGTTGTCTTATAACTGCGGCTCGATGCAATTTTTCCAGGAATCTACATTTCGACATTGCGCTAATTCTGCTGAAGATTCGCTACGAATAATACATTTCTCGATTAATTCTACTTGTAAATCCTCCGCTTGGTTGCATTGTAACCATGTCTAGTCACAAAACAAACAATTTCACACAATTACATGTTTTAGTTTTTATTTTTAGCCAACGAAACGGCGAAACAGGCGAATTTTTAGTAAATCACTTGATTCACGTTGTTCGAGGCGCCGCTATTGTATAGTCGATTGTTGTTTATCATAACTTTCATAATAAGCATGATCTTCCATAGAAGATGAACATCTCTGAAAAATAAACGAAAGTGTGTGATCACACTGTGGGAATTTTGTAACATCTGTTTCGCTTGAAGCGAGTATTGTCGGTAATGGTCAAATCTTAGCCAAAAGACGATTACAAATCCTGATTCTTAAATAAAATACTCTGGCTAAGCAGTGATTAGTCCAAGAAAGCTTGATAAAGCGAGCGTAAGTTGTTTTGGGCAAACACTTGTAATGGAATTGAAGTCTAAAATTAACTGCTCGAATTGCGTTATTTTTGAATAAATTAGTAAGCTTACATGTACCGGACCTGTTCGCTCGCCTTTGGAGCGTTTTATTTCGTTCGAAAATCCCCAAAAACATCTGAAGTGGCTAAAATAACATCTTTCAATAATACGAAGCTGTCAAATAAGACAAACAAGTGTTTTAAAGCGTTTGGAGGCATTTTTATTTCCACTTCATTAGGGCGCGGGGTTTGCTCCGAGAAACAAAATGGCGGCCGCAGGGGAGTTCACTCACCTCTTTTCAAACTCGAATTTCTAATCGAAAGCTACCGATCTGTTTGTCCGGGGTGGGTTTTTTTGAACGCTTGATAGTTAAACTTTCGAATGGTAGTGGTCTCAGCTGTTCTACAGAGATGAGTATTAGAACGAAATTTTCGGGTCCTAGGTGACGGACTATTATTCATACGTATGAATTCAGGGGCGGCAGAGCACCCTCAAAAGTGGGGGTGCCGAAGAGGCAAAAAATCTAATTTCGTTTTGTCATGTTTTTACCTACATCTCAGATGAAAATATGTCACAATGTAATCTTAACCCCTACGTTCTCTGAGCCTAATGTGAAAACAGAAACAAAAAAAGCCTATGGAATTCGGCCTAAGGCTGCCGAGGTCTACTGGGATACAGCAAGTGCAACAAACAGCCCTTTTCTAGCGGTCGTGTATTTCGACAAGGTTAACGTTTAATCCCTAACGATTAGGAAATTAACGTTTTATTATAAATTCCTTTTCCGAGTATCGGGGCCGAGCTTGTGAGTGTGTTTTGGCATTCTTTGAACTTTAAAGAACTCTGTGTTTCCAAGTATGTAAGTATGTTATTTATAGTGGTACATTTGGTGTCCTCACCTGGTGAACATGTGTATCTCATCCCATCCTGATTTACATAGCATATTGTTGTGTTCTCCCCGCATAATGTTCCACTACAGTTATATAACGGACGGTGTGAGTATAACATATAGACCACATGAGATCTGTTTGTCACATCCTCTGGATCGCTGAGATGGGTTGCATTGTTGAGCTCACAAACTTTAGTGTTCAGGTGTAGATTGATGCTGTGGCAGTTCTTCTCAAAGGAGCAGGCCTTCCAGCATGCTGCATAGTTAGAATCTTCAACTCGTTTAACCACGTGACCAGAGAGAATTCTGTTGAATTTGTCTACAGCATCAGGGCCGCACTGTAGTGAAGCCACCGTGCGTTGCCATGACAATGATGTTATTATCACAATGAGTAATAACATAAGGCTGGAATGCTAAATAAGCTGTTGAATTGGAACATAGTTATAGTCTACTAACTATGATTGGAACGAAATTTAACAATTAGTCGCCAAAGTGACGTAGGGCCATTCCATTTTTAAGCCGAACCCCCCCTACGGAAGAGCTCATTTTCTTTAGTAACCCCCTCAGAAAAAGAGCCTATTTTGGATTGCACCCCCTCGGAAAAAAAACACGGAAGAGGCTATTTTTTATTGCGCCCCCTCGGAAAAACCCACGGAAGAGGTTTTTTCTTAATGTACCCCCTCGGAAAAACCCACGGAAGAGCCTTTCTTTTGGTTTGACCCCTCGGAAATGGCCATTTTGCTATACCCCCTAGGAAAACATCTTCTGTAGGGGGGGTGCGGCTAAAAAATGGAATGGCCCGTACTCATAGGTTTATCTTGTGGACTATTCGCCGATATTTACTGAGCCTCCTGAGGCGACTTTGTTGCTGCGACGTTAGGAGCAGCAACATATTCGCTACAAAGGGTGATTCGCTACGAAGTTTGAGATTTGCAGGGTCGCGATTTGCACGGATTTTTGCACAACACGATATTATTCGAGTCGCTTCAACCGGCTGGACGGCTGTTGAGCCTCACAATCACGACGACACATTTTGCGATGGGGGATGTAGACAGGAAATATCACTCACACGAGAATTTCCGGTTTTGTTGCCGGGTTTTACTGCATTTTATGCCTTTCAAGGTACGTCTGAGACCATATAAATGTTCAAAATGAATAGATATACGTGTTTTAGCTATTTGAGTAGTATAGGAGGGGCCGAATTAGCAGTTTTTTTTCGGGAGGAATACTAATTTTCGGGAGGAATACATAATGAGCTTTGCGGTTGAATTAATGAGCGTCCCCACGCGGATTTCATGAGCTTGCGGTTGATTGTTGACACAGGTGTTCTTTTGTTCTTTTTTGCGGCGGAATTAATGAGCGTCCCCACGCGGAATTAATGAGGTTGTGGTTTATTGTTGACACAGGTGTTCTTTTGTTCTTTACTGCGGAGGAATACATTAACATTGTTGACACAGGTTTTCTTCTGTGTTCAACACGTGGCTGCGGTTTCTTTTGTCTCTACCATGTGCTTTTGGTTTCTATTTTTATCAGAGTCTATAAAACCAGAGGTTTAGTGGAATAAAGTGAAAAAATGTGAGGTTACAGAAAAAAAATATTACGGAGGATGACGTTAAGATTCTGTTTTCTTTATTATACATTACATTGTCCCTTATTTGACTATAAAAATAGCAGGAAAAAGTACAAGTACACGAAAAGGATCAATTCTATCAATGTCCCTTCTAAGAACACTCCGACTCAAGCAGCCCCAAGTCCTTTATCTATTTTTATTTACCTAAAAGCGCGCTTAGAAAAAAAGACAAATAAAATGAATGCAATACCAACGTGACATGTAATTTATACAAGAAAAATAAACGGGGACAAAAGGAGACAAAAGGTGACAAAATGGACAATCATATACTTGGTGAGTATCCTAAATTTATATTCAAAGTACTACATTTTAATTATGTTACACTTCTCAGGTGTAGGGTAGGGAATTTGTTTCATAAAATATTGAAAACATTATAGGGAGGAGGAGGAGGACCATTCTGAGCGGAGGAGTATTTTTATTCAGTGAGGAGGAAGGGCAAACAAAGGGACATTATAAAAAATGTTTTTTTAGTATTTGACGGGCGCTGTCGCGGGCGTTGACGGCCGTCCTTGCGGGTGTGACGGGCGTTGACGGCCGTCCTTGTGGGTGTGACGGGCGTTGACGGGCGCTGTAGCGGGCGCTGTGCGGGCGTTGACGGGCGCTGTCGCGGGCGTTGACGGCTGTCGCGGGTGTGACGCGCGTTGACGGCCGTCCTTGCGGGTGTGACGGGCGTTGACGGGCGCTGTAGCGGGCATTGACGGGCGCTGTGCGGGCGTTGACGGGCGCTGTAGCGGGCGTTGACGGGCGTTGTAGCGGGCGTGACGGGCGTCCTTGCGGGCTCGGGTGCTACGGGCGTCTTGCCGGCGTCCTGCGGCCGTTTTGCGGGCGTCCTTGCGA
The DNA here is from genome assembly GCA_033964015.1 of Scolanthus callimorphus. NCBI lineage: Eukaryota > Metazoa > Cnidaria > Anthozoa > Actiniaria > Edwardsiidae > Scolanthus > Scolanthus callimorphus. The sequence goes on from JAWWUD010000064.1 coordinate 180,844, forward strand.
ACGTCTTGCGGGCGTCCTTGCGAACGTCTTGCGGCATCCCATCGACATCTCATCGACATCCCATCAACAACCCATCGACATCCCATCGACACCTCATCGACATCCCATCGACATCCCATCGACACCCCATCGACATTCAATCGACATCCCATCGACATCCCATCGACATCCCATCGACACCCCATCGACATTCAATCGACATCACATCGACATCCCATCGACATCTCATCGACATGCCATTGACATCCCATCGAAATCCATCGACATCTCATCGACATGCCATCGACATACCATCGACATCCCGCAACAACGCCCAGGACGCCCGTAGCGGGCGCATCGGAGGGATATTAATGACAACGGGATAGCCAAAGGGTAACCACGGGGTAACCATCCTCCTTACAGAATAGCCCTCCTCCTCCTTACAAGAATAGCTCTCCTCCTCCTCCTCACAAAATAGGCCTCCCTCTCCTCCTCCTCCTCCTCCTCACAAAATAGGCCTCTCTCTCCTCCTCCTCCTCCTCCTCACAAAATAGTCCTCCTCCTCCTCACAAAACAGACCTCCTCCTCCTCCTCCTCCTGAGAAACCCTACAGAAACCCCACAGAAACCCCACAGAAACCCTACAGAAACCCCACAGAAACCCTAGAGAAACCCTAGAGAAACCCCACAGAAACCCTGGATACCGCAATACATCACAGCAATGCCCGTAACGCCCGCAGGACGCCCGCAAGACGCCCGCAAGACGCCCGTAGCACCCGAGCCCGCAAGGACGCCCGTCAACGCCTGCTACAGCGCCCGTCACGCCCGCTACAGCGCCCGTCAACGCCCGCACAGCGCCCGTCAACGCCCGCTACAGCGCCCGTCACACCTGCGACAGCCGCCAACGCCCGCGACAGCGCCCGTCAACGCCCGCACAGCGCCCGTCAACGCCCGCTACAGCGCCCGTCAACGCCCGCTACAGCGCCCGTCAACGCCCGTCACACCCACAAGGACGGCCGTCAACGCCCGTCACACCCGCAAGGACGGCCGTCAACGCCCGCGACAGCGCCCGTCAAATACTAAAAAAACATTTTTTATAATGTCCCTTTGTTTGCCCTTCCTCCTCACTGAATAAAATACTCCTCCGCTCAGAATGGTCCTCCTCCTCCTCCCTATAATGTTTTCAATATTTTATGAAACAAATTCCCTACCCTACACCTGAGAAGTGTAACATAATTAAAATGTGGTACTTTGAATATAAATTTAGGATACTCACCAAGTATATGATTGTCCATTTTGTCACCTTTTGTCTCCTTTTGTCCCCGTTTATTTTTCTTGTATAAATTACATGTCACGTTGGTATTGCATTCATTTTATTTGTCTTTTTTTCTAAGCGCGCTTTTAGGTAAATAAAATAGATAAAGGACTTGGGGCTGCTTGAGTCGGAGTGTTCTTAGAAGGGACATTGATAGAATTGATCCTTTTCGTGTACTTGTACTTTTTCCTGCTATTTTTATAGTCAAATAAGGGACAATGTAATGTATAATAAAGAAAACAGAATCTTAACGTCATCCTCCGTAATATTTTTTTTCTGTAACCTCACATTTTTTCACTTTATTCCACTAAACCTCTGGTTTTATAGACTCTGATAAAAATAGAAACCAAAAGCACATGGTAGAGACAAAAGAAACCGCAGCCACGTGTTGAACACAGAAGAAAACCTGTGTCAACAATGTTAATGTATTCCTCCGCAGTAAAGAACAAAAGAACACCTGTGTCAACAATAAACCACAACCTCATTAATTCCGCGTGGGGACGCTCATTAATTCCGCCGCAAAAAAGAACAAAAGAACACCTGTGTCAACAATCAACCGCAAGCTCATGAAATCCGCGTGGGGACGCTCATTAATTCAACCGCAAAGCTCATTATGTATTCCTCCCGAAAATTAGTATTCCTCCCGAAAAAAACTGCTAATTCGGCCCCTCCTATACTACTTATTTGTGTTGTGTTGTTTGCAAGAGAAGCGGCGCTATTTTCAAGAATAAGTTGGGTTTTATTCAGTGTTTGTTTATATGCAAGTTACATAGCAGATTGTTGTTTTCGAAAACGCTGATGAGCTGCAGTCAAATGTAATTTTTGCTAACAGTTCTGTACTAAAGCGATCTCAGTGTATTTCCTACAGTCAGTATACACGTTTATTATTAAACACGGCAACAAAGGCGACAGTCGATAAAGTGGATAAAAAGAATTTAGAATTTCGATGCAGCTGCTTATAAAGTGTTTAAAAACAAGTGTATACCAATGGCATGAAGATTGTAAAATCGCGTTCGCAGCATTTTACTTTCAATTGAAACCGCTAGTATAATTGCATGTAAAATTGCTCAACTAACGTTTAAGGTTTTCGAAGAAAAAATCGCGTTTCGGGTATTTTTTAGTTTCTCGTAATAAAGTGTTCGCGCGATCCCAAATGCTTTCAATATTCTATTCACCTACAGATGAATGTGACGAACGTCTCGACCAATCAGCGCGCCGAATCACTTGAGCAATTATACCAAATAACAATATAGTTATCGCATTGGCTAAAAAAGCTTTTTCGAAATGAAATTTTAAGGTGGCCCGGGGGTAATTATTCCCGAACGACCCGGCGCGAAGCGCCGGCGTTCAGCGCGAAGCGCTGAACGCAGTGAGGGTTTCTAATTGGGTGCCGCGGGATACCTGTGTACGCGCGAAGCGCGCGCATATCAAGAAAACATTGTCGCCTTTCTAGAGATAGAGCGGGCTTCCTGTGGTGTCTTGTCTACCTTGTTTCCAGGTTCTTGACCGTGAAAAACACAGCGGAAAATGCACATAACATATTTTCTGGAGTGTATTTGAGTTCTGGTTGAGTTTGAAGTATTCTACGTCAATAAAAATAGTGAGAAACTTACTGGGATTCCAAATATGGTATGCAGATACTTCCTTATAAGGAAGTTGAAGAAAGTCGACAATTTTTAAGGGAATTTTCTTGATATGAAAAAGTGTCGCGTGTGTGCAGGCATGAATGACGTAATGCTGTAGAGCGGTGAGCGGGTCGTTTTCTCGCATTTTTCTCCTTATTGGTAAAATCTTCGGAAACCGATTTTTTACCGAATACGTGCTCGAGCTTTATTCGTAACTACGACGTATTTAAACTAAATCGAAAAGATTTCGGAAATTCTGCATGAGACCCACAGTTCAAATTGCGAATTTTTATTAAATTATGAAACACTTTTAACTTACTTCACTGCGAAAATAATAACCAGTTGCTTCTTCCTTGCTGGAATGACAATGTTGAGTAACATGGAACGAAAAGAAGTTGTTGTATGCGGCGATGGCAATTGTTTTTATCGGGCAGTTTCTTGGTGGAACAATAAAAGTCAGAGAAACCACCTTGGCGTACGTTCTCTGACAAACCAGGTAGTGGCTTCATTTCCAGATAGATTTGAAGCCTATCTTTTTAATTCTTTGTCAATAGAGTCTCATCTTGCAAATCGTCAGGAACATGGGCAGAGACAGTCGACATTGTTGCTTGTGCAACAGCTTTTCAACGAGACATTTTCGTGTTTTATGAATCAAAAGAAATGGAACCGTTTCCCGCCGATAATGACATTGAATGTTTCGTCCCCACTAATACGACCGAAATCATGTCAGTGCCCAATAACTCTTGTGTTGCATGATTTAAACCCTTCTACTGCCCATTTTAATCCCCTTTGGTAGGGTTTGCCCTTGTGATTCGTGTATAGTTATTGCATATTGAATTTCAAGAGAAAACAATGTCCTTTGTACTTGGTTGGTGTATACAGTTGAGGCGGTCAGTGGTAGCTGATCGCGGGCTCAGATTTTACCAAAACAACATGGCGGCTTCGAAGGGGCAAATTGCTGCAGAGTCTAAAAACCCTGGCTTTTACCAAGAATTAAATGAGTTCAGTGGTTGGTTTTCCGAGACGGCAAGGAAAAAGAGACGTTCTACCAGTCTAACAGTTTCACAAGCCTATTTTACAGTGGAGAGGATCATTTCAAGAAGGGAAAACAGTGGAAGTGTGAGTATCAAAGTACATTAAGTTACCTCAACTAAAGCACGTTACACACTAATAATCAATGTCAGGATAGATCCATTGATCTTTCATAGTCAAACTCATTTTATTTCCATAACATTGAGAATGAGTTGGTAAGCAAAATAGCGCAATTGATTTAGATAAATTTTGATTTAGTGCCCAAGATCACATAGAGTCGAATGGTCTACTTGACCGATCAGCTTTCATTAAATTTCTTTTCACCTACAGACGGAAACTTAATCAAATGGGAGAATAAAGTCAACCTCACAAATGACTTGATCAGGTAAGTGACATCAGATCATTTTAGGATGAGACAATGACATTACTGTGTCATAATTTTTTTCAGCCAGGCAATGGTTTGCAAAGTGCAACAATACATACATTTTAAGTTCTATTATTTTTGATGTCTTGTTATAGGAGGACTTCAGTAAAGCATGGATTTTGTTTTTGTTTTTATTAGGGCCCCAAATTGAAGTCCACTAGCTATTCCCATATTCCTTTTTATTTTGACGTGATTGTTTGGAGGCAAGATAAGGATTTTTTTGTTTGATAAGACCAACTTTGCCTCCTTTGATTTTCCACTTGGTTGGGACCAGCGCTTGGGCAAGAATGGAGATGAGTTTCAATCCAGTTCCAAGTACGGGTCCATCTCTCAGGGTCCCGTCAACAGTTAGCTATTATTATATCCTTTAATTTTTATTTCAAATGATGCTTTCCATGTAAAACACTCTTTGCTTTGAAAATAAGACAAAATGAGACATCATTTTTATCAATTGAAATTCTTTATAACATTACTTTAAGCTTGAAACATCTAGCATGCTAAGGTGCATGAAATATTATGATGTAAATGTTTTCAGAAATGTCCAGTTGGCAAAATTGTATGTTTTTAAATAAAAATTACATGAAGGTAATAGTTTGAATTTGTAGTTTTATCTGAGGAATGAATTTTCTTTCACTTTAGATTCACAACCCAGAGCTGTCAGAATTTTTTGAAATAAGCAGCTGCTCAAAAAAGGTAGCCAGCATGCAAATTTGGTAGTTTCAAAGCAATAACTTAGTTTCCTCACCAAGCCAATTCTGAATAGGCATGGAGCTAGGAGATATTTAAGAGGAACTACAATTTAAGGATTCCAGTTTTTATTTTATGTTTGCAAACAATGAGTTGAGGCTTTAGGCTGCATAATTAACAAAGTTCTGTGGTTCAAACTTTTTTGTGTCTCACATGTGGCAAAAAGTAGGAGACGATTAAAAGTGAAGTAGTTACCGGAGCTCTGGCGATTGTCGGCTTGTTCTGACAGCTCTGACAACCCCTATCAAGGAACACTTATTAAATTGCTCTACTTCTGTTAGAATTCAAACTTTCTTGTTCCAAACTCACTTGAAAATTGCTCATGCTAAATGAACCCTTTGAAATCCAAGCTCTTAAAGCATCACCCTATAAGAAATCCAGGATCAAAATCAAATAAAACCCCTAAATTAGAAATCCAAATTCCTTGATAATCGAATAGCCCAGTCATCAGTTTTCTTGCCACTAAAATGTGCATATCTAATAAAATAGTAGGGTCCATTTCTCAGCTTGACAGTCTTCTGTGTCTGTAGAGATGAGTTAGTTTATAGGCACATTCTTGTTAAGTTGTAATTTTTTTCACTTAAGAATGTTTTGCATCATTCTTGCCCTTCACCCCAGTCAGAACAACTTTATCAAAGTTACTCATGACCCTACAGGGGGTTCCTTCTTCTTTGCCAACCAAACTGTCTCAAACAATAGCATCTCAGCCTTGACTCTCTGTTTCCTTTGTTTCCCGGGGGGTTGGAGGAACGGGGGGGGGGATTCAAGATTAAAATGATTGTGATGACCGTTGTGAAGCGCAAATTTCCCTAAAAAATTCGTAATCAGAAAACATTTCAACCCTAAAAATACTCCTGGCCCTAATATTATATTTTACTTTTGTTAATCATTTACAAAATTATCAACCAATTATTTTAAATGTGCACCCAGAAATGATTGGAATTACTGATTTTCTATTTTCTTTGTATGTTTCACCCCCTCATCTCAGTATTCAGCATTTTTCTTTTTGTAAGGGCCAACAACATATTCTCTGTCTCCAGCTGAATCCCACTTGTTTGACTTTTGTTTGACTTTTTCTACTGTACCCCTTTGCCAGTGAAAACTGTGAAAGAGTTATATAAGAAAATGTGGAACATCTGCACTTTTTCTCTCTGCTAGCACATAGTTTTCCATTCCAAGAAGACAATAGTTTTGAGTTTTATCCAGACTGATGTCTGTATTCTTATACAATTCACATTGGCATTTTGGTCTGACATCCAGGAAGTGACAGTTTTGTTGATGGAACATCCAAAAACTAGCCAAATTTCACTGACAGCAGCAGCAACTTTGTTAAGTATTAATTATTTATTTTGCATTTGGAAAATTATTAGCCTTTTTGTATCCCTAGTTTTTAACTGTTTTGATGAATTATGGCATTATTAATCTATATCAATTCCAAATGCCGTAGAAAACCAGAGAGCTCAGTGTATGGGCTTTATAGGCATTTTAGTGTGCAGCATTTATTTTTTTAGTGTCTAGTTCAAAAGCATAAACATAAACTTGTTTGTTGTTTCAAGTTCAAAAGCATAAACATTAACTGGTTGATTTGCCTTTTGTGTTTTTGTCATTAATTTATGTCACAAGGTTTATAATATTGAGGAGAGTAGAACAAGTTAAAACCTCCGTTAACATTCATTTCTAGAGAAGTATTTAGGCGCTGCCATAGAAGATTCTTACAATGTGAAAAATGTAAACTAAAAACTTAAGTACAATCGGCCAAGCTCATCCTCCATCTTATTTGGGAGTTTTCAGACAGCAAAACGTCTTCGGCTTTTCGGTTATGAAATAAATGGAACTCAGATTTGCTGATTTGTTGACCAAGTAACTGTTTATTTGTCAATGAAGATGAGTAAACTTGTCTATAAGACTTCCGACATTTTCGTTTTTCAAAAATGAAGAAACTTACCACGCAAATTCTGTGCCGCGCGGCAGGGCTGAAAAACGTCTACGCATGCGTGACCGCGCACGGCAGGGAAACTAGGAACGGCAGCAAAACTCCATGGTAACGATTGGAAATGGCGGTGTTTTCAAAAATTTTGAAGACACCCAAAGGAATAACGTAAAATAAGAATTGACTTGCAAACATAAGGCCTATTTTTTAAATGGGCTTTCTTTGATTATTGCCGAGTGTCTCATCTTTTGTACACTGTGTGTTCAAGGTTGTACAAGCATTGAAAATCGTACGCGAAGTTGCATCTTGCTATGTTAAAGTTTTATAGAGGCGGTAACTTCCTTCGAAAATCTGCAAGTAGGTCGCGATTTTGGAGCTTCAAGTCATGTAGAAACGGCATGGATGTGTTAACAGATGGATTGAATTAAAGCTGCATCACAACTGAGGCGTCAGATGGTTGGAAATACCTTGGTTTTGGATTGAAGCTGTGTAAACTACATGTTCGAACATCACGTTCCAACTCGAAAACATGTCAAAATGGCGGGATTTCAGCTCATTCAGCTGCCGAAAAACTTGCCACGTTTCTTCCGAGGGTAAGAAATTGCCAAACTGTGTAAGGTCGGGGACAAGGTCATAGCTTCGTTATTCAATTTTACACAATATAGGTGATAAACTCTAAACGTTTTGTTGAACCTCCTGAAAATCGATCGATCGCTAAATTCATTGCCATCCAACATATTGCACGTGCTTCCCCAAGTTTCTGACGAGTTCTCTTTCAGATAAAGCCAACACTCAAGTTTCTGATGCTCTAGATTCACACTTTCCAATATAATTTTGAATGCAAACTTGTTCTGCTCCCCTGCATGGGCCTGGTCCATGGTCCTTGCCCCTCATTCTAGGTAAAAACAATTGTTTGAATGCTTTCTCTTGTATTTGAAGCATAGATAAGCTAACTGGAAAATATCACACCACGTTGCTAGTATATTATTTGATGTAAACAATGCACATAAGACATTGCTCCTTGAAATAAATAGGCAACAATTGCCCAAAAAATACCCTGTTACTGGAGTGAAATTCCAAAGTGGGTAATGGGTTCCTGGGTGATCATGCAGAATTCACTGGAATAGCCTGGGATAGACAACTCAAAATTTCCAGCATGGATAGCAAAATAGAGAGAGTGCAGTGACTGCATTTGCTTTGAACTCTTGAATAACCCTTCTTCTGTGCCAAAAAAATAGTTACAGTCAAAAGACATGAAGGTGCCCCCCTAGAGTTGAATATTCAATTCATTATTCCATTATTGATTTCATTATTCAATCCAAAAATGCAATTTTGAATTCAATATGTTGTAATCTAAATCATTACTCTGGGTGAACTATTGCTTATTCAGAAATCAAAATTTGAGCATTTAACATTTTTAATATTGGATTGACACCAGCCAGCTTGTATATTAGCCAGAATTTACCAGACCTTCTCTGAAGCAGGCAGCTTTTTAATAAAATATACCAGAAAATTAGGTAAAGAGGTAAATGAAAACCCAGAAATATCTCACAAGAACATGCATCTCAAGGTAAGATTATAATGTAGAAATCCTATTCTGATATTCTGAAGTTTTCTTTCGTTTCCTGCTGAGAAAAAGAAAAAATAATTATAATTAGTATCTCTTTAGTTACAACATCTAAATGAAACAGAAGGTTTGATTGGTAACATTTGTTTTATAATATAACCTTATAATTTTGGACGACAAGGGTCAATAAAGAAGAATGTAACTGCAGTGCTTTTTGTAAAACAACATTAACAAATGTCAAATGGGCTGTTCCACAAAAAGCCATAACCCCTATTGAGGAACTCTATAAATTCAAGAATTGATGTACCCCTGTTGAGCAACCCCTATGGAAATTTGAAGCAACCCTAAGGAAATTCCAAGTTCTCTTCAGCCCCCAGTTGGAATTCAGGATAAAAAGAAAGGCACTGTGGAAATTATTGGATCAAAAACAGTATAGGCCCCTGTGGAAATTCAAGACTCAAAAACAAAACAAAAAACCCTGTGGAAATCCCAGTGTCATAAATTCCAGGTTCCTCAAAAGGCTCAACCAAAGAATGACATGGACACTAGTCCTCCTGGGGATAGAAAGCTGTTTAACCCACCTTTGTCAAACATTTGAGATTTTCCCTTGCATGGCAGTCAATACAGAAAATGTATGAAAAAATCCAGTGACAATGAGGCTAATTATACAGTCAAATTAATTTATGAAATGTTTGGGTATCTCACGGTTTGCTGTGAAAATCTCACAGTTTTTGAAAATGTTGTTTTATTAGAGAAAAATAAATGATTTGAGCCATGATTTGTGCAATCCAAATTGAAACTAGCCCTAAAAAAAAGGTAAACCGATTTGAATTATAAGAGCAAAAAAGGTAACAAAACAATATAATAAGGAACAAATATATTGTAAAGTCCTTTTTTGGTTATTTGACTTTTTTTAATATTATTCAGAAATTGTTTTATTGGTTTGTACAGCCGTTTGGCTGATCTCCAGGTTTTGCGACAATCTTCAGATTTTTTTATGGCCAGTCTCCAGGTTTTGACTTCTGAGTGGTTGGCAGGCTGGTGATAGGTCTAAAATCTTGTGACACCTGCCTAATAAGGGTGAGTGACAGCTATGGAAAGGGCAGGACTGTCATCACCCGGGGGTGATCTACCCTACCGTAGACCTACGGTCAATATTGTATACCCTACCGTAGACCTACGGTCAAAATTGTCTACCCTACCGCAGACCTGAAGTTAGTCACCAGGGTGATCCAATTGGTCCCAATCAAAGCGGAATTTTGATAATCATGAAAAGGTTTCAAAATAAACCACCTTTCCAATAATTGTGGTACAACTTTGATCACATTTTGTTTGCACTTGGGTAGCCATACTGAAATACAGCGACCAAACAAGCGAAAAACGGTACCCTACCGTAGACCTCAGGAGCCCAAAAAACATACCCTATAGGGCGGCGCATACCTGTATACCATATATGAGGGAGTACCCCCTCCCCCCCCCCCCCCCCCCCCCGGGTGTCATCATAATGTGCTATTTTTTTTATGAAAAGGAAACATTTATAGCAACAGAAATCCTTAGAACCTCAGCAACCTCATTTTATATTCTGCCTGTCAGAAAACCCCTCAATGATTTGCTTCCCCTTATAGTGATGCCCACTCTATACAACCAGATGCCTCCCAGCTTTGTTATTATAAGTCAAGGAAGTGAACTGGCATATTAAGACGTCAATTGTATCAAAACCCATCTCGTACAGGTGGCAAGTGTTAAGTGAATCCGGATTCATGAGTCCAACCAGTTGCCATACTATTAAATTGCCATTCCCCAAAAAACATTGGGATACTTTTACTTTTACAGAATTAGGTGACCTTTGTGCATACCTTCGACGTGTTTCTGTGCTTCCAGCACTTGTTGATCAGCTGCATAAGCCATATTCGCGCATCTCGGTTGAATAAATTTCGTCTCGGGGAACGCCATTTTGGCACTTGGACGTCCGTGATTTGACAGCATTTTGAAGCTTTTTTGGGTTATTTTGCTAAATATTTCATGGTTGACCCAGTTCTTGATTGCAATCCTAAACTAAGACGGTCAAATCACACCAGAAAATAGGATATAAGGTTGGAAATCCAGGGAAAAGTAATTTTCACCTCAACAAACACTTGTTGTCTTCCAGAATACCGCGAAAAGTTCAAAACACCACAGGGTTTCGCGCATGCGTAGACGTTTTTCAGCCCTGCCGTGCCGCGCCAAATGCATTCTCGTACCCAGAGCTCCCCGGCTCGTCTGCTCGCAGGGGAGGCTCTGGTGACATCCATTTGAAGACCTTTGCTGATTGGCTGGTTTTGAACGTTGGTGCATGCGCAGAAAGATCTTTCTCTCAACGGCTCTGTATCAAATCTCGCGCATGCGTCAGTGGCTGTCACCAGAGCCTCCCCCGCAAGGAGACGAGCCGGGGAGCTCTGGGTAAGAGAATGCGCCAAATGACAATAGATTCAGTACCAATCTACTATGATCTCTAGCGGTTACAAACGATCGGAAAAGCCTGGGTTTGAATAAGAAGCTGCAATGAATGATGGGAGGCTTTGAATACAAAATGGAGGAAGGGAACGGAGGGTTTTTCGCGAAGAATCGCTGCCGTGTTATGGTTGTTTACGCGCGCCGATCGTGCATTCGAACAGGAACTGCACTCCAAACGTTCTCAGATGCCATTTTTCACTAACTTGAGCGAAATATGGAACCAGTTTAGCCACTGTTTCTCATTATATTTTCCACGTGAAAACTGTGTTTACATCTTAAACTTTCAATCTGGATATATACAAAAATTGCCCGTATATCACAAGTAACCGGAATAACTCGTTGTTTTCGCGCGAAATGACGAAAAACACTGCTTCTCTGTACAGAAGCATTGCCAGATGGCCGAAAAACTTCAAGCGTGAATGGAACCTGTTGGGAAAACTTCCCCGACGTTATAAAACACCTAGAATCCACGACTATGGGGAGACTTAAAAAAATAGATATATACAAAAATGACGCACACAAACTGATCTTCTACAGAAAGCAAAATATACCAAAGCATCGAACGTTTCAGTATTAATTTTTCGTTCTTCTTCTCTACTTTTTAAAGATTCTAGTGCGCATGCGCGACGACCAGACTGTATAGAATTGTGCGCCATGGTAAGTAAGAGTTAATTACCAAGATTCGAGGCAATAACCCAAATACATCCCAATGGTCGTGAGGGCCCTGCATGTAATGTATTTCTAGTTTTCAAAATACCCCTTCACTTTGAATGTCTTAAAGGGGCAGTCAAAAATTCTAGGGCTATTTTCGGTAGCTTAAATGTAACCAAAGTCAAAAGAAATGAGCAAAATAATCATCTTGGTTTGTTAAATAACCTATCAACTGCAAGATAAGCACAAATTTGGAGTATTTTCGTGTGTTATCGAGCGGATGGAATTGGATTGCGAAATGGTATTTTTGATTTCTTTCCAGGCTGAACAGTTATCAAACTTGGAAATTTGACAGCGAAAGCTATAAAATCTTACGTAGGAATGCCTATATTATAATGCAAGTTTCAGATCCTTTTTCTTTATAACACTAAAAAATAGTACAAGGTATTATTCTGAGTTGTTTATGTAGATCACTGGTCTTATTGTATAACATTTTGTTGAAGGAACCATGACATAGTCCCTTTAAGCCCCTAATAGCAGACGATCGATATGATGTGAAATGCATATAATCATTAATGCTTTTAATTTATGAATATGAAAACAAATAATAGATATCTACAATTAGGGAGGTTTGAACTAAATATTATGAGGCCCTCTGGCGAAGTAACCCCAGCTGGTTTTGTTATATTTACCTAGAATAACCTTTACCTTTAGGAATTTGGGGGTTTCGGTGGATTTGGGATAGTGCCAGTAGATAAAATATACATTTTACAAACTTAGCGAAAATACCTCTATTCGACAACGTGTTTGTTAGACGTACAAATTTGATGTCAAAAGGTTGAGATTTATGCAGATTAACATAATTCTACGAAATAACCATTGTATTTGTTACCCGTGAAGTTTCCTGGCTGTGCGATTCGACATAAACAAATGGGAGACATTTTTCGAAGACCATTGTTTGGAGGGTGTTTTTCGATCGCCACAACGGAATCGAATTTCTCGAATAATTCTTGAACTCTGTCATTTTGGACAAAATAAAGCCCAGCATGTTATTTGTATCATCCAAGCGATCTCATAGACACTTTTTGAGGGTAGGTTAGAATTTGGGTTGTGTCCGCGCACTTTGCTCGATTTTCTATTTTAAAACTAAATTTTATGCCTATTTGACTTTTTTTCTCTATCTTTCAACCAGTTAAGGTATATGCTCAAAGTTTTATCGCGACATGAAATCCAACTTATTACATCAGTTCGTTTGAATTCTATCTATCATACTATTACAATCGGGTTGTCTGCGCAAACGTTCATGACTGGCTAAATCATTCGCACTCACTCCGCCTAGCCCTGAAGCTGTGCCGCCAAACGAAGTTCACAAACCTGAAGAGAAGGTGGAATTCTCGACTGGTACTACAAATTGTATCTTACCTTAGCCTGCATAGCTTGCCTTCCCGTTAAGTTTTAGTGTTGTAATAGTATGATAGAATTCTATCTATCATACTATTACAATCGGGTTGTCTGCGCAAACGTTCATGACTGGCTAAATCATTCGCACTCACTCCGCTTAGCCCTGAAGCTGTGCCGCCAAACGAAGTTCACAAACCTGAAGAGAAGGTGGAATTCTCGACTGGTACTACAAATTGTATCTTACCTTAGCCTGCATAGCTTGCGTTCCCGTTAAGTTTTAGTGTAAAGAAACATTGAGAAAAGCCGAGAAAATTAGACGCGATCGCTATTTGAAAAGCTCCAAGGGGACACTTGTATGCGGTCTAACTTAATCCAGTCGTCCCCGTGAAACAAATTCCCTCTCAGCATGCGAAACGTTCTTAACTTTAAAAAGTTCTAAGAGCTGAACGTCATTTTTTTTTACACGCAGCCTTAGAAAGTTAGACGTCGTTTGTTTACGGAAAAGTTTTTTCAGTGAAAGTAAAAGTTTTTTTGCTTCCTGGTTTTTATTTTTCTGTTTATTTGTCATTTGTTTTTCTTTTCGTTAGTGCTCTCTTTGATTTATATGAGTTAAGTGTTTTGTTAGAAGCATTTTGTTTTCCCAATTGTAAATGAAAATCAAATTATTAAAAATGAAATAAAAATGAACTATGGAAAAAGTTTCCTTGCTCGAATTCAGTCTTCCTCGACGAAAAGCTACCTTGAACTATAGTCATGTATGTGCAATATTAGCGTAAGCACTGAATATTCATGTGGAACATAATTGTGAACCTAAATGTACATTAAAACGTTTGATATGTTTTTTTTTTTCAAATTTGAATTTTCACGTACAGAAGACTATTACATTACATTACATGATAAGAAGACGTCTTCTTAGAGAATGAGTGTAATTTGTTTTGTTGTGTAGTTTTAAACTTTTCGGCAAATTTGAAGTTTCTCGTGCAGAAGATGACTTTTCGGGCACGCACGAGGAGGCTTGTAGGTACATTAAGAGTGTGATTTTAAGGTGGCGTTAACTGTAATAGCTTCGAAACAATCATTTGTAAAATTATGATATGCCAAATTATAGATACCAGTTTGGAGTTTTTTTCTTTATAAAATTCGAAATATTTTTTTTGCTGCTTTTTTAATCTCAACTTACCCAATCAGGAAATACTTACGTTTGTTGCAAAGCTCCAATTTCATAAGTAGACGTTGCCTTTTGGAATAAATATAATTCGTTGTGTGCTTAGTAGTGTAGATTAAAAGCGGATAGTTATTTGGATGGTGTTAATTATTTAAAAGAAGAATTGGAGCTCCTCATTCATAAATAATATTAATAATAATGTCTGCAGTTAACTAGTTTCTATCACAAAAGAGGGCGCAGTGTGAGTAGAAAAGCCTGGACTTTTATTGGTTGACGTAATATCATACTTCTAGTCCCATTGCAATGAAATTTTATAAAATAAGACCAGTGATCTTCATAAACATCTCAGAATCATACATTATACTATTATTTAGTGTTACAAAGAAAAAAGAACCGAAACTTGCATCATATAGGCATCATTTAACGTACGTTTACAGACTTCCCTCATTCATAAAATTAATCCAATTCCATCCGCTCGATAACACACGAAAATACTCCAAATTTGTGCTCATCTAGCAGTTGAAACGTTCCAATTTCAATTCACTGCGACTTGATTTCAATGTGAAAATGGAAAGTTAATTACACACCAAGTGGTCGTAAGTCGTCTTTACAGCTAAAATCGTTGCATCGCGACCCGCGTTTTCAAAACATCGATTTGTTTTTGGCTTTTCTGTCCCGCCAATCAAACCTTATGAGCCAATCAGATTCTTGCCTTGTTTCGCCTAGTGCAGTTGCCTGGCTTTCCGTCGCGACATTGTCTGGTTTTAGTTCAGAGAAAAGCCATTTGAGTGCACTAGGCAAGAGTTTCATTGGCTCAGATAGTTTGATTGGCGGAACAGAAAAGCCAAAAACAAATCGATATTTTGACAACGCGGGTCGCGATGCAACGATTTTAACTGTAAGATATGAGGGGTTACACTTTTTGGTTTCTGCAGCACTTTTCGACATTTTTTGGTAGAATTGTACAATTTGCAATAAAACGATCTGCAGTAACCAAAGTTCGGCAGCTGATATCTTGAAGACGGATCAATTAGAAAAAAGTCGTATTTGATATTTGTTTCTTATTGTATAAGGATGCTTTATGCAAAGAATCAAGCCTATCTGACTTACAGCCATTCTCAGTTACACGCGGTCGCCGGGAAAAAAGCTTACAAGCGAAAACTCGTTTTTTCCGTCTTGTCTGAGCGCGACGAGCCGACGAAAGCACGTGCGTTGCCATGGAAACTTTGACAAAAAACGAGTTTTCGCTTGCAAGTTTTTTTTTTCGGCGACCGCGTGTAACTGAGAATGGCTTTCTAATAGTTGTCATGAGTCAGCTTGAGTCAATCAAATCAGCTTCACGTTAGAAAAAACCCCTAGAATTATCCTAGAAATATTTGCCTTATATAAACTAGATTAACTTAGCAAAAATATAAACGTAACTCTACACTATTACAAATAGAGAGAAAGGACAAAACAGACAAGATTTGTGCCGACGTTTCGGACTCTTTACTTTCAGTCCTTCATCAGGGCGGTTACAGAAACTATAACAAAACGTAATCAACACGTTTTTAATAAAAAGTATTTTCACATGAGATATTGAACGTTAACGTTCAAAGTAACCCAATGCTACATATCTTCGACAGTTTCTAAGAAAAACGAATGAAAATCCAAAACTGTACATTCCTTTAACAAAATTCCTCTGACTGACATGGCCTTGTTTAAGCACAGACTAGCTGTGCGTGTGGTTGCTTATTAAGAGTCGGATTTGTTCAGCTCACCACGCCGAAAATTTAGAGCCAAGCATGTGAAATTTCTGCATGATTGGGGGAACTTTGATAAGCAGAGAGACTTGCATGATCAACTAGTATAGCGAAGCAAACACTTTGAAAAGACACAGAATTAACGCAATTTCGTCTCCATTCTCTCGCACCTCCCTGGTTCCATGAAAGAAGTATGGGCAATGGATTTCATTTCCATTTCTTTATTATAGTGCTTCGTGGAAGATAATTGACTAATTGTCAGAGTGAAATTTAACCTTCATGATGCCTTCTATAGTATACAACATTCGCTTATTACGTAACGATAACATTAAGCTTATGAAAGAGGCTTGGACAAAGGTTTGCTTTAGTTTGCTTTATCAGCTTAAACACGTACCCCAAATCACAGTATGTTCCGTGCTATGAAAGTTGGTGACTTGAATCGTGCAAGACCTCTTCACTTATAACTGGACATTGTGGAAGGTCATCAGTAATGATGCTACGTTTTAATGATTGTAGCATCATCCCGCCACGCATTGCTGAATACGTGTGGCCTTTCCAATCTTTCCAGTTAAAACCGTCAGCATCAGAAGTGTGGGACCCGTTCAGATTTAACGAGCGTCCAAGGATCATGGCACCAAGCTCCCTTGAGAAATATGACATTAACGATTGTACGCTATGGCCGTAGCATCATATCGGCGCATTGCTGAATACTTGTTGGCTTTCCAGGTATACGGCCAATAGCGCGAGAGGTATGGGTTTCATTCAAAATTAAAATAGAGTCCGTTCAAGCTCGAAACATGACAGTCCTAATACCGCCAAGCTCCCTGTGAATGTGCGCATTTTCCAAAATCTCTGATCTCGTTCCCTATGTCTTTCAGTTTCTATTCAACCTCGAAACTTTGCATGGCCTCAACAAAACCAGCGTCATAAGGACTGATGTTTACTCAGGCAATACATGAATGGTCAGACAAGCTTGTGGCCGACTAGCAAAGGTACAAAAAATGAAATTAAGGAGTTAAACTTATATGTAAGCTAAAGTGATAATCAAATGTTTCAAGTTTGCTTTTGAGAGTCAGACCTTGTACGCGGCGAAAGAGAAAAAATCTCCGAGACGGATTCAGATACTTTTTCTTTTTCTCTGCTTAGTAAGTGAACTCAGTCATAATTCTGTTCTTCTTGTTTTGCTAGTTTAGTCGTAACATCATCTCAGCACGTGTTGCTGAATAATAGTAACCCTTCCACGCCATCCAGTTAATACCATCGGCAAAGCTGTTATGGGATCCGTTCAGATAGAGTCCGTTCAAGTGTGATAAATGACAATGTTTATACCACCAAGCTCCCTTGAAATTCGTAGCACAGTTTCCACTCCAGGCATCGTTGTCCCTGTCTCTCGTACTAAATGGGTAGCCGTTGTGACTAGTAAGAGAATCGCCGGTTGTTCCTGCAAAAAGAGAATTTTCTCAACATCGAAAGTGTTTCTCAATTTCAGTCCATTAGACACAGCCAGAGGCAGCTTGCCCGTGATAATAAATGTGTTACACTGAAGCAGTAATCAACGTGGAGATGTGTAATATAGATAGTCAGAGCAGGTTTTGTATGGCTGGCACACACAATTTGCTGCGCGTTCAGTGTCGTAACATTTTGCGGCGTGCCACCATTTCTATTGGTTGAACAGTGTGTGCTGCGCGATTAATATTTCGTGCGGTGACGTGACCATGCCGTCTAAAGAACTAGACAAATGATAAGTTCTACATGTTACACTCTAAATAAATTATTGTATTGTTATTGTATTGTATTGTATGTATAACGCATCTCGCTTTTTCCGCCAGTCCGCAATGGTCACTCACCTGAGTAGCCACCCACGCTCAGTCGATAGTTGTCCTGTTCTCCTGCCACTACAAACGTGCTATACTCAGCATAAGCCATGTTTCCCTCCATGTCCACCAGCTCCACCCTTAGCCTCATCTTAAACGCTGTTGTCAGGCGATGAATGTTATCGAGACCTAACCAGAACTCGCCATCAAGATTCCCGAACCCATTCTTGTAGTCCTGCCACACGCGATAGAAATCAACGGATCCGTCGACCCTTCGCTGTATAACTGTCCATCCGCCCCCCGATGTATGTTGATTACAGTAGACCTTGATTATATTAAAGAAATTGTTTAATGTTAACGTCCGTGAATCGAGGGAAATGTTTTTTTTTTTTACGCGCAGCGCGCTTCGAGTTGTGTCGAGTACGGTGTCTAGTCGCGCCTTCATCTCCTGGGAAACTCGACATCGTAAACAAATCGAAAAGCGCCGCGAGAGGAAAAAAAACATTACCCTCGAATTCACGTACGTTTGCCGAAGGACAGTTGCTGCATAGCAGGCTAGAAAACGGTGCTACAAGAAAGCAACCAATCAAATTAATATCTGTGTTAGTCTGCCACACTTGTCCATAGAAATCAACGCTTCAATCGATTCTGGGCAGTTTGGCGTCTAACAAATTGTCATATATTTTCACGAAATTCCTTCTTCACCAACTTAGCTTTGCCGTACAATGTCCCTGATCTCAGGCTTGTATTACCCGGATATGCATAATAACGGCAGAATTTGCAAGAACATACAACCGGATTTGTAATACCCACAGGATTTGTAAGAGAAATCAAAATAATTACAGTTCCTGTTGATTGGTTATCACAAATCCGGTTAGCTATGCTTTTACAAATCCTGCGCCATAGTATAATATGGCTAGATTAGAATTGTTGCCACTTTTAGTGAAGGCGTTTGAGCACCCTTAACATTGTATCTTCCTCGTGGTCAGCGGTCACATGACCAAAGACCTTAGTTCACGGTTCGGGCGCCATTGTCGCCAAGTTGGATTAAACTGTGGTGAATGAAACCCGACTCGCTGTCTCCTTAACCCAATGGCGCTGTTGAAAATTTATTAGAAATCCGGTTAATATTTTATTACAAATTCGTTTGATTTTTATTACAAATCCGGTGACAAATCGTGTAGCTTATTACATATGCGGTGATACACAGGCTCTTTCCTTCCAATATCTTACCGGAAACACCCCTCGACTATCAGGTTTGATTTCGTACACTCCATTGGGCTTCCCACGTGCATTATAGCCTTGACAGGTACCTATAGAGACAATAATAAGTGTTACCTAATATATAGATTTAGGCACTGCCAAAAAGCGGAGCTCCCAGTCGGTTTTATACCTTTCCTAGTTCCCTGTTTTGGTGACGTCATCGATAACGTGAAAGCGCCTGACCATTTCGTTGCACTTCTCTTGTCGCGCAGACAATTTTGCCAAAGTTTGGTTGTCTTGGAGTCTTCCTTTCACGAGATATTAATTTTTCAAACTTTTATGACGTCTTCTTCTTCTTCTTCTTCTTCCTTATGAGCCCACTTCCTTCTGTGCGGAAGATTCTTGTGGGCGTGTGCTGTGCTGTGCTGGTGTGAAAAATTAAAATTCGACGCGAGTGCAGGTGCAGATTAAACCAAAGGTACTATCGGTCAGTCGGTGGTGAGGAGGTGGGCCCAGAGCCGCCCCTTAAAGGCATCAAGGCTGGGGGCCATCACCACTGTGTCCGGCAGAAAGTTCCAGTCACGCGTTGTCCTGGGGACGTATGAATATTTATGATAGTCCGTGCGTGAAGGTGGAATGAGAAGTGCCAGACAGTTAAAGTGGCGTGACTTGCGATGAAGGGGCTGGACGATGTTATTTCCTAGATCCACCAGGCCATTTTGTATCTTGTACATAATTATCAGTCGGTTGGCAAGCCTTCTTGTTTCCAGAGAGGGCCATCCCAGCTGGTCAATCATTTCAGAGACACTGTCCGTACGGCCGTATCGATTAAGTACGAATCTTGCCGCCCTACGTTGTACCGACTCGATGCGGTTGATGTTACACTTGGTATAGGGGTCCCAGACAGATGAGGCGTATTCGAGTGAGGGACGAACGAGTGCAGTGTAGGCCATTGTTTTGAGAGTAGGTGTTGATATTCTCAGATTTCTTCTAAGGAAGCCTAGTGTGCTGTTGGCCTTGTTTGTGACATTGTTAACATGCTGGTTCCAGCTGAGGTTCGCTGATAGGGTCACTCCCAAGTACTTTGCGGAGTCGGCTGTCTGTAGTGTTGTGCCATTCATGGTGTAGTTGTGAATGATGGTGCTCCTCTTGCGGGTGACCCTAAGCACCTCGCATTTTTTGGGGTGAAACTCCATTTTCCAGCGTGCTCCCCAGAGGGCCAGCTTGTCGAGGTCATGCTGTAGGGCCTTGCAGTCCCCGTCTCCTTGGACTGTCATATAGACGATAGTGTCGTCCGCAAAGAGCCTGGCACTCGAGACTAGTGAGTCCGGCAGGTCATTAATGTAGAATAAAAATAGGCTTGGTCCTAACACGGAACCCTGGGGGACTCCAGAGAGCACGTTGATCGTCTGAGACGATTCCGATTCTAGGACAACTTGCTGCGAGCGGCCAGTGAGGAAAGATTTTAGCGGAGCTCCTTAGCGGCCGAAGGCCGCAGAGCGGAGCACCATACCTAAGAAAAGAGCGTCCCAACGATGGCAAATGTAGCGCATGTATGATATCCACAGGGTACCCAAAGTATCACAGGCGGGAATCGGCGCAAAGGGATACGACTGAATTTTGAACGTCGAGCGTGTGTGCTTCCTGAAGCCTGACGTCACAGGCGTGACGTCACAACATGCGCCGCCGGTCGAGTGACGATTTTTTTTTTAGACGGGGGCAGGGGTGATTTGTCGGGGTGGCGCCGCCGGTCGAGTGACGGGGGGAGGGAGGGGAGAGTTGTCGGGGCCGGGGATGATAGGAGGTTGCTCAATATTGGTGAATTCTCGAGCAATCTGCTTGAAAATATATCAAGAGTCTTTTGATCGAAAGACATTCTTCCAAGCGACTGCAGAACTGTCCTACTGAAAAGTATGTTTACAAAATGCCAGGGACTACGAGTGTCTGAAGAAATCTCCTGTTGTTATCTGACAAGAAGGCAAGAAAGTTAAACTTTTCAGCGCAAATCCTGCTATGGCGGCGGCAGAGATTGTTACCTAGCCATTTATTCGCCCTTTCCTAATGGGACAGAATTTTGTCGAAAGGTAAAAGTAACTGCGAGACGCTAAATTTATACATTACGGCAGTAGCGTGAGTCAAGAAGGTCATACTTTGAGAATTAATTTGTTTGGAGAGTCAATGGCGGCAAGTCGTTAAAACAATCTATTCGATTCGTGAATCAAAGTCACTGCTGGATAAGAGCACTGTTTATAGGGAGATGGCAGGACATTAACAAGTTCCGAACAGATTTACATTGAGGTTGTTCCTACACGGGGGAAAAGCTACTCGACAGGATGAAGGTAAAATTCGCTGTTTCTTTTTTCGAGCATGTCGACTTTTGTTGAATCTGAGTGAGAGGTCGCGAGCCTAGTCACAACTCAACGTGTTTAGCTTAAGATGCGACCCTAACTAAAGATCTCTAGAATCTATTATTAGTCCTTTAAGAACAACTTAGTCGTGTTTTCTAACAACGAAGGCTATGTAATTAAGCCTTCTCAGCTTTCTGCAAACGAGATATAAAAACACTCCCAAACGTATTAGCTTATTTCGATTGACACAAGGAAAATCTCAGGCAAAAGTGCTGCAACCGGAAACTGGTTAATGGTATTGGAGTCTGGTGATCATGGACTTCTAAGCGGCAAGATATTGACTTATGGTACTGAAAAGTTTTTTGTAGCAAAAAAATATGGTATTACAGTAAGTTATTTAATTAATTCTGTTGAATTGGCTCTAATCACTTGACTTTCAACATGCATGGACTGTGTAATTTACTACCAAATGGCAGTGCCAGTACAGTAGTAACAATAGGAAAACAAATGAATTAATGTATTTAGTATAGTACATGTTGTTTGCTAGAATCTCATTCACTATTTACGAAGTCATTGTGATTAGTAGAAGTATGCCCATTCCCTGTGGAAAAGAAAATTGTGTTATACACTGTACAAACAGGGTTTTATTTAGATTAAAAATACCAATTAGTCATTGAGACAGTAAAATTTAACACCGAATTTTTCCATATGGCATACTTTGTGTCTAATTTTTTTTGTGCCTTTGGACAATTCCAGAAAATATATATGTACCCTGGGGATGGCCAGCATTTGGAAATTCTGAATGGGAGGGGGGGTTTCAAGCTCGGAATTCTGCCTGCATGGGTTTTTTGGGGGTGGGGTAAGCCATTTTGGAAATTCTGGATGCATGGGGAGGGGATGGTCAAAACCTATTGCCGCCTGTGGTTGGGGTACATATGTTTTCTGGAATTGCCCATGATGGGTTATCAGGCAGTGTATCCATGGGGATTGAAAATTTTGTATTTTTCCCTCTTGGTCCATATGGCATGTGTCTAAAATTTTTTGTGCCTTTGGACAATTCCAGAAAAAATATGTGTTACCCGGGGATGGCCAACATTTGGAAATTCTGAATGGGAGGGGGGTTTTCAAGCTCGGAATGGGCAATTCCAGAAAATAAAGGTACCCCCCACACGGGCGGCATTTGGACATTCCGATGGGATGGGGGGGGGGGGGGGGGGGGGGGGGTTAAGAGCTCGGAATTCTGATTGCAAGGGGGAGGTTTTCGAAGCTGGATTTCTTTAACCTGCCCGGAATTCTATATGCATGGGGGTAAACCATTTTGGAAATTCTGGATGCATGGGGGGGTCAAAAACTAGTGCCGCTCGTGGGGAGGGTACCTTTATTTTCTGGAATTGCCCAATTCTGCCTGCATGGGTTTTTTTTAAGCTGGAAGCTATTGTAGGTTAACCTCTCAGGAATTCTATATGCATGGGGGTGGGGGGTAAGCCATTTTGGAAATTCTGGATGCATGGGGGGGGGGGGGGGGGGGGGGGGGAGGTCGTCAAAACCTGGTGCCGCCCGTGGTGGGGTACATATATTTTTTGGAATTGCCCATGATGGGTTATCAGGCAGTGTATCCTTGGGGATTGAAAATTTTGTATTTTCCCTCTCGGTCGTATAATGGTTTCCATTTGTCTTTGAACATTTTTTCAGTGCTTTTGATAAAAAAATTATCCAACTTCACTATTGCTTGGCTTGGATCTATTCTTCAAACTAGCGTCTAAATAACACAGTATAGAGCCCCTTGATGGAAATCCACTGACTCAATATGGTGTAGCCAGGCCCATAGTGCAGTGACCACCAATTTAGGGGACTCAGAGCGATGGGCACAGAAAGAAGTACGTTAGAGAATGTTGGAAGGTTTCCATTTCTCTTTGATAATTTTTAACTAAGAACACACATTGAGATACAAAGTTACTCAAAGTAGTAAAATCTTACATATTCCATGCTTTGCCAAATGGAATATGTCAGTCTAAAATTTACCCCTATGTGTTTATCAGGCAAACCCTAGACTTGCTCAAAGTCAACCTCTCATAGGATACAAACAAGCAAAAATTTGAAGGACTTCTAGGAAGTCTAGGCATAACCCATGGGGATTGAAAAATGTGTCTTTTCACTGTTAGTGGTATATGGTTTCCATTTATGTCTGACATAATTTTCAATGCTTTAGATAACAATTTTACCATCTTCACTATTGCTTGACTTGGATCTGCTGTACAAACTAGCATCTAAGGCTGCATTCCATTATGTATGGGGTGGGGGGTGGGCAGGTGAAATTCTAGGGGGATACACACATTTTTCTGACGAATGAGGAGGATGCAACTAACTTGTTCTAAGTTCTGTTAGTTCCAGTCATATTGTAAAATTGAAATGTCAACAATTTCTCTTGGGAAGAATGCCCCCACAACCCCATTGAAGAGGTTACAGTTTACAGTCCCTTGCACAATAATCAAGTAACACTGAATTTATTTGTTTTGTCCACTTATAGAACCTTGTAAAGTTCCTAATTTTTCTGGCTCATTACACTTTTTGCATAATATTATTTTCACAAAATTTCAGACCCCCTACAAAATTCCTCCATCAAAAAGGAATTATGTATTTTGAACACTGGACTTTTCAGCCTACTGCTTGCCACCCCCAACATACATAATGAATGCAGCCTAAATAATATAATTCCTACATGGTTAGAGCCTCCAGGGGGGGGGGGGGGGGGGGGGGGGTTTCAAAGCTGTAAGCTAGTTTAACCTCTCAAGCATTCTATATGCATGGGTGTAACACATTCTGTATGCATGGGGTAACACATTTTGGAAATACTGGATGCACGGGGGTCAACAACTAGTGCTGCCCATCCCCAGGGCACATATTTTCTGGAAATACCCATTATTAATATCAGTGGGCTGGTAAAAAAAAGACAGGGCCTCAAAATGTTTTACTGCAGCTCAAGGGGGGGGGGGGGGGGGGGGGGGGGTCAATTAAATGTTTACAAAGGATGTTTAGTGGCAGAAGTTGATTATTGTACTTGGAAATGAGAAACAGAACACCTATTAAATGTATTTTTGATACCATAACTTTACATATTTGATTCAATGATTGGGAGCTCCGCTTTTAGGCAGTGCCTAAATCTATATATTATCCATTGGCTCGTTTTACCAGTGACTCCGTAGTACCGGAGTTTGTCTATGAGATGACTGTGACTGACTTTGTCAAACGCTTTACTAAAGTCCAGGATGACTACATCTGTTTGGGTCCCGTCGTGCATGGAGTTGACAAGGTCGTTTACGAACCCCAGCAGCTGTGTCACACATGATCTCAAGTCGCGAAAAACCATGCTGGAAACGATACAAGATTCCGTGAGTATTAGCGTGCTGCATGACGGAACTAGCGATGATGTGCTCGAGCAATTTACAGCTGATACAGGTAAGCGAAATGGGTCTATAATTCGCCGGATCGGACTTAGCACCCTTCTTGAACACGGGGACAACGTTTGCATTTTTCCAGTCCTCAGGAATCTCACCACATTCGTAGGACTTTTGGAATATAACAGTCAGAATTGAGGCGACAGGTTCCTGAAGGGTTTTCAGGACTAAGGGCGCAATATCATCAGGTCCAGGTGCTTTGTGAGCTTTTAGGCCTTTTATGAGCTTCAGCACACCATTCCGTGTGATTGTGATGTTTTCCATATCTGGATAAGGCGACATCGGTAACCGCTGATCGGCAGCATTTTGCGCGTCATGGGTAAAGACTGAGTGAAATTGGTCATTCAGCAGGTTGGCCTTATCCTTGGGGTGAGAGAATGTGGTGTTGTCTTTCTTGAGCGAAGCTATGCCTACACTGTCCTTTCTTTGGTGTTTGATGAACGACCAGAAACGTTTCATTCCGCAATACTCATTTCGATCTTCCTCCAGCGGTGCGACAATGGACTCTATGTGTTGCCAGTATGCGGACCTGGAATCCCTCTGGATTTTAGCCTTGAGCTCCTTGATCTTCTTATCTAATTTATGTACAGTGGGTTGATTGCTCGAGGCTCTGGCTTCCTTGCGTGACCACGTGATCATTTTGTTCGCTTTTCTTCTACCCTAGACAATTTTTCCCAAGATTGGTTCTTTCGGTTCTGGGGGCCGTTTCTCAAAACGCCCGGTAACTTATCGGACCCGTAAACCACCCGGTAACACCTCCCGATACATTTTGACTGTTTCTCAAAACTCCCGTTATTTTCGAAATCGTAAAAGTTCCCGTTAAATCAGCCGATTTTTTACGGGAGCTCTTGACCTCCCGTTAATTACCGGGAAGCATTTTGAAGTCTTAAAATAAGGTCGAAAATAGATTTGTTTTCCTGAAATTTTTCACTCTAAGTAAAGCTTAGTTATTCAACTAGACTCTGCCAAGTTAAAATTACCGAAAACTTACTCTTTTTCCATCAAAACTAACCATTTTCTGGCCTGTCTCGTTTTGACTCGAAAAATTCTCGCTTCGCAGTGCCATGGTTTCCCGTAAACTTACCGGGATTGTTTTCCCGCCATTCCGATAAACTGGGAGAGTTTTAGCCAATCAGATGCAACCATCTTGCTTCTCAACCAATCAAAACGATTCGTTTGACAGCTTAGCTGTCAATCAGTTTGACGTGTTGATTGCAAGAATGTAAACAAATGTTCAATCTCAGTGCACAATTTCACGACAAATTGCTCTTGTTTTCGTACATTTTAGCTGATTTCTTTACTTTTTCGCTGGAAATACAAACTTTGCGGTACACTTTGTAATCTAGTGTCGACAAATTGCTGAGTTTTTCGTTAATTCATTGATTTTTGTAATATCGGGAAATTATAAATTTGATTCTGGGGCCCCGATAACTATCGGGAGGTTACCGGGAGCTTGAGAAACGCTCGCTCGTATCCGATAAACTTCCCGTAAACTCTCCCGATAAGTTTTACGGGTCCGTTAATTACGGGCGTTTCGAGAAACGGGCCCCTGGTGCGCTGTTTATGTACCACGTAATCAATACTCTCGGATACCTTGAGCTCCTGTTGTTTTATTGCTCTCAAACGAACTCACATCTTAAAATGTTGATCACTTGGTACAAATACAACGCTTCACGTGATACATAAACGTTGATCACGCTTTCGGTTTGAAGCAGCCGCCGGCGGGCGAGAAACTCAGGCCTAATTATCATACCTATGAATTCAGGGGCGGCAGAGCACCCTCAAAAGTGGGGGTGCCGAAGAAGCAAAAAGTGTAATTTCGTTTGTCATGTTTTCACCTACATCTCAGATGAAAATAGGTCACAATATAATCGTAACCCCTACGTTCTCTGAGCCTAATGTGAAAACAGAAACAAAGGATACCGTTCTGTTCCTTTTCTCCTTTACGTGCAAATACAAAAAATATATACCTTTTCCGGGATACGTTGTCACCCTAAAAGCCTATAAGCTTGGTGCGTGGGGAGTATGTGTAAAGATTTATTTAAATTCTGTAAAATATTAGAAACAAACATGCTTGGAAATGTGCTGAAATTTAATCATTTCACCTGTGGTGCGATAACTGTCTGAATTCAGATCAAACAGTAGCAGTTTAAATGCCCCCATCATCCTTTGCGCTTCAAGCTTATAGGCTTTTGGGTGACAACGTTTCCCGGAAAACGGTATATATCGTTTTGAAAAGTGAAAAAGTGGGGGTGCTCAAAAAGCCTATGGAATTCGGCCTAAGGCTGCCGCGGTCTTCTGGGATACAGCAAGTGCAACAAACAGCCCTTTTCTAGCGGTCGTGTATTCGACAAGGTTAACGTTTAATCCCTTACGATTAGGAAATTAACGTTTTATTATAAATTCCTTTTCCGAGTATCGGGGCCGAGCTTGTGAGTGTGTTTTGGCATTCTTTGAGCATTCTTTGAACTTTAATTTGACGAAGAACTCTGTGTTTACAAGTATGTAAGTATGTATTTGTAGTAGTACAAATGGTGTCCTCACCTGGTGAACATGTGTAACTCGTCCCATCCTGATTTACATAGCATATTGTTGTGTTCTCCCCGCATAATGTTCCACTACAGTTATATACGGACGGTGTGAGTATAACATATAGGCCACTTGAGATCTGTTTGTCATATCTTCTGGATCGCTGAGATGGGTTGCATTGTTGAGCTCACAAACTTTAGTGTTCAGATGTAGGTTGATGCTGTGGCAGTTCTTCTTAAAGGAGCAAGCCTTCCAGCATGCTGCATAGTTAGAAGCTTCAACTCGTTTCACCACGTGATCAGAGAGAATTCTGTTGAATTTGTCTACAGCATCAGGGCCGCACTGTAGTGAAGCCATCGTGCGTTGCCATGGCAATGATGTTATTAGAAGAATGAGTAATAACATAAAGCTGGAATGGACTGTTGAAGGGGAACGATATTTAACACGTCAGATATCAGTTCATCTCGGTGAATATTCGCCGGTATATTACGGAGCCTAAGGCGACTTTGCTTTAGTATAATTACTCAAGTGACTTTTAAGATTTTCGACGAAAAAATCGCGTTTTGGGGATTTTTTAAATTTCTCGGAATAAAGTGTACGCGCGATCCCCAATGCGTTCAATGTTATATTCACCTATAGGTGAATATGATGAAGAACTCTCTATTCACCTATAGGTGAATGTGACAACGTCTCGATCAATCAGCGCGCGGAATCGCTTGAGTAATTGTAATGTAAAAAAAAAAAAAAATGTAATGTAATGTAGGCACTTGTATACCGCAAATTATCATATGAATATGTTCAAATGCGGTTTACAGATGTGGACATGTCTGATCCCTAAGATGCGGACTGCGATTTATACAATGCAGTTTACAATCATGAGTGGTTGTTAGAGTACATTCTGTGGTGAGCACTGTGATTGTTTAACGTCCCTCGCATAGTGGTTAAGTGTAGTGGGCTGAGAGACGGGACCTCAGTTTAGTGTCTCATCCGAAAGACGTGAAATACAGGAGAAATGACGAATCACTTCAACCCACGATGGACACAAGGCTCGAAACAGCAGAGAAAAATCCCGACTGGGATTCGAACCCGGTGCACAGAGGTGAGAGGCAAACGCTTTACACGCTGCGCCACCCGTGTGGTGCAGCGTGTAAATCAGTCATTAATTATACTAAATAACATTGTTATATAGCGAGTGCTCACTCTATAACCGAGCGCGCGCTTTTATTGGCTAAATCGTGGTGAAGTACAAATCAAATGTTCCCCGATCAGTCAATATTTTTTAGAAAATTATTGACCGATTGTGGAATATGCTTTCGCGCGTCGCGTTGAGAACGGGAAAATTAGGAGGGGAATTTGGTGGCCGCGTGTATTTTTTGACTTTTCATTCAAAGCGAGATGGAGCCACCAAAGAAACGATTCGCAAATCTTTCCTAGGCTGAAGTTGTGGAGCTAATGGTAGAAAAAAGCACACAAATCAATCCACGAAGACTGTTGTTTGACTCTACGTGCTTTTGTCGAAGAGACCGGGGAAGATTTAAACTTTGAAACAGCTAGTACAAAGTGGGAACTGAATGAAATTCTAATAGAAATTCAAACGGCAGGAAAAAAGAATGGGGAACGGTACAAGGAAACTACTTTCACAAGTCTTATGTTGGCCTACAGGCACTTTATGAGTACCATAGGGAGTTCAATATCATAACAGAAATCGCAATTAGAAGTTTATTTTGATAAATTGTTGCTAATGCAAGAAACTTGTGTTATTTAGGAGTGTTTTCCTTTTACATGATGCAGTCGCGCGCACACTTTGTAACTTCTCTTTCATTCTTGAAATACATTTGAATTTGACTTATACTAATTGTAGTTATTTTTTTGCTACAACAAAAAACTTAATGACTACTCCTCGGGTAATATATAACCAATTTTGTTTCCCTCGAATCTCGATGTTTCATCAATCATCGAGATTCTCGGGAAACAAAACTGATGTTTCCCTCGGGAGCAGTCATTAAGTATATAATATATTTCATTGGCTGAGGGAAGCATTTTCAAAATGAAATGAAAACAGCGAATTGGTAATAAAGCTAACAGCAGGAAAAACGCTGACTACAAATTGTATCACACCTTAGCCTGCATAGCTTGCGTTCCCGTGAAGTTTTAGGGTATAGAAACATTGAGAAAAGTCGAGGATCGCTATTGAAAAACTACGCGGGAAATGCTAAGCAGGCTAACTAATCTAGCCGTCCCCGCGTGTGACAAATTCCCTCTCAGCATGCGATATTTAAGAGCTGAACGTACTCAATGTTTTTATCCGCAGCTTTGGAATGTTTGGCGTCGTTTGTTAACGGAAAAGTTCAGTGAAAGTAAAAGTTTCGTTGCACCCTGTTTTTTTTGTCTGTTTATTTGTTTTTCCTTTTGTTAGCAGCCTCATATTTTCCCAATTGTAAATAAATAAAATCAGTAGAATTAGATCATGAAATGAAAATTTATTATGAATGAAATAAAAATGAAATGGAAATGATATATGGAAAAAAGCTTCCTTGCTCGAATTCTTCCTCGAGGAAAAACTACGTTGAGCTGTCGTAATGTATGTGCCGATTCTCTTACCAGAGCTCCCCGGCTCGTCTCCTCGCGGGGGAGGCTCTGGTGACAGCCACTGACGCTATGCGCAAGATTTTATACAGAGCCGTTGAGAGAAAGATCTTTCTGCGCATGCACCAACGTTCAAAACCAGCCAATCAGCAAAGGCCCTCAAATGGATGTCCACCTCCCCTGCGAGGTGAGAACGAGCGGGGAGTACTGGCTACGGGATCAATGTGTATGTGCAATATTCAATCGCGTACATAAATGTACATAAAAGCGTTTTATTAATTTTCACGTACAGATTTAAATATCTTCGAAACTACCTTTTGTGACATTGTGATATACGCCTCATAAAAGGGACCATTTTGAAAATGTTTCCTTTTAAAATTCTGTGATTTTCATTGCAACTTTTTCAGGCTGAAAATTCTCACCGACGTTACTTAAAAAAACACAAGACAAAAAGTATACTGCAAAGCTTCAATTTTAGAAGTAGACGTCTCGGGGAATAAATATAATTTGTTTTGTTCTGTAGTTTTAACTTTTCGGCAAATTTGAAGTTTCCCGTGCAGATGACTTTGCGGGTGCGAGGAGGCTTATGAACATTAAGAGTGTGATTTTTTTAAGGTGGCGATAATGTTACATGCAATAGCTTTCGTAATCATTTCTGACATTATGATGTGCCAAATTATAGAGACCAGTTTGGAGTTTTTTCTTTATAAAATACTTTTAATGCTACTTTTTAACCTCAACTCTCCCGATCAAGAAATACTCACACGTTTGTTGCAAAGCTTCAATTTCATAAGTAGACGTTGCCTTAGGAATAAATATACGTCGTTGTGTGATTTGTAGTGTAGATTGAAAGCGCATAGTTAAATGGATCGTGTTAATTAAAGAATTGGAGCTCCTCATTCATAAATAATAATAATAATAATGTCTGTAGTTAACTCGTTTCTATCACAAAGAGAGCGCAGTGTGAGAGGAAAGCCTGGCCTTTTATTGGTTGATGTAATATCATACTTCTAGTCCCTGTCTAGTGTCTAGTGCCTCTTTCTGTTCGAGTAGAGACAGGTTCATATCGTGGGATGAACTTAGTTCTACTGTGTTTCCTAAGTCTTTCAGATGAGACAATAAACCGAGGTCCCGTCGGCCTTCCCTTCTACCCCTGCTGACAAAGAACCCATTTCGCTCTTCGTAAGAGTAGTGTTTTTGTCTCCCAGTGCAATGGCTTGGTTCTCGGAGGCATATATACTGTAAAACAGCCCTCATGCGCGGAGGCTGCAATTGCGCCATCTAAATGCAGCCCGTCTTTCCTCTGGGGGCAGAGGATTTTGGGTAATACAAGGTCAAAATACTGTGATCCTCTCTCTATAAGTACAATGATTAATGTGATTCCCCTCAGTAGAGCAGTTAAATGTTTTCGTGAACCACCCGCCCCCTATTTGACCTAGTAGAAGACAATTTACAGATAGAGGGGACCGCATTGCGCGCACGAATTTTGATAAACGCATTTCATCAAGCCTTAGAGAAAGTGTAGATGAATATTCCGTTTTTCTATGTATAGTAAACAAATCCTTTATGTTTTATTATTCATGCGCGCAATTGCGCGCCGAAATGACGAAATTATTATTATTCGTTAGCGTGAAGCGCCATATGACGAATTTCTATGCCTCTAACGTCGAACTCACGTCGAACATAGCGACTGCCCGCCAGGCCTATCACTGCAGGGCATTTTTGGTAGAGTTTGTTTTTCCTCGCCAAGATACACTTGTTCTTGTGAACGGTGCGAAGGTAGTGTATTCGTTGCGCGAGTTGGCAAATACTTTCTTAGATGATATTGTTTATGCGCGCGATGCGCGCCGAAATTTTTATTACGCATTGAGTGAAGTGAAGTAGAAAAATGTAAATGATAGAGATGTTGCTGGAATAACTACTTAGAAAATTTCTTGTGGTCACTCTTTTCAAGGGTTTCAGGTTTTGAGAGATCCCTTTCGCTCGTCCCAAAATGAAGTGATCCCCCCCAAATCCCCCCCCCCCCCACGGCGATAAGTAATGACCGGTCCCTAATCGGCGGCCACTTTTCAAAGTCACGAAATATTTGTCAATCATGTACTGTATCTTGCGTTTCCACTTTCTCTGCATACCCATTTGTATGCTCGCTCGATGGTTTTGTAAAGTATTTTAGTGGTTAAGATGAACATTTAGAGCGATAATTTAGTAATGCGACGAGTAAAAACAACGAAGTTAAATCGGCGGTACTTGTCGCAGACTTGATTTCAATATAAAAATTCCAATTTCAATTCTCTGCGATTTGATTTCAATGTAAAAATAGAGAGTTAATTACACACCAAGTTGACTTGTCCAAGAAACAGCTCTCCCTGGGACTTGTCCTCCTAGTCTGTTATGGCCTCTTTCTGATAGTTGTCATGTCAAATCAGCTTCACGCTAGAAAAACAAAATCCTAGAAATATTTAAAATTCGTGAAAAACACCACATATTCTACGGTTTGAATCTTCTCTGACGCCTGTGATTATTCTTTGCGCCCGAGATTGCGTGATGTCAGTCACGTTGAGATGTCTCACGTTTGACCAATGAAACGTCTGTGGTATCGCACATTTATGACACGAAACGATCACTGAAAAACAGAGGAGGGGGGAGGGCTCGATGCAAAATTGGCTTTCGATAAACCTAGATAAATTTAGCAAAAATATAAACGCAATTCTACACTATTACACAAACTATCAACAAAACTTGTCAGAACACGTTTTTAATAAAAGTATTTTACGTACACCATGAGATATCGAGCGTTAACCTTCGAAGTATCCCCATGCTATATATCTACAGTTTCTAAAAAAACGAATGAAAATCGAAAACTGTACACAGAAACGTTTGAAAATAAGGTCAACCACACTCCCTTAAAAACAAATTCCTCTGACTGACAAGGCCTCGTTTAAGCACAGACCAGCTGGTTTATCTACAGTGCACATGTCAGCCAGAGTTCTAAGCTATTGTAGCTATGGAAAACCGTTTTCATTTGTGTCTAATAAAATCTAACCTGCATTTTGGTTATGTAAAGTCAGTTTAACTGTCTCCACTTAGATATTTCCTAAAAGTATTTACATCTTTAACTAATAAATATTGTTCAATTTGACATGTCAAGATAAAATCATCTAGTAATAGATATAGCTCATTGCAAGGCCTGCTAAACACGCAGTCAGCAGTAATAAACTGTAACCATGCTTGACGCCACTGCTTTTTTCATTGGACGTTGTTTGTTTTCCAGGCCTCCCGCCATCGTCCCCAGGATCCTTTGCGTCTTTACAGAAAGGATTGAAGTTCCCGTATATGAAGTTCATCTCTTTGATTTGATTTTTCTCCAGTTTGCAGTGTGTTAGGGTCATGTTTCGGGCGCATTTCTTTACATCTTCGTATTCCCTAAGGAGAGAGGTTATTATCAGATTAACACTACTGACCTCATTCTCGAATCGCTGGTGACAGCCATTGACGCATGTGCGAGTTTGATACAGCAGCATGGTAACTAAATCGAATTGATGATTATCATCAAATCTTAATCGCCTTCGAACTGACGATTATCATCAATCTTCTGGGCATGACTATATTCCAACTATCGTCAATAAATAAATAAACATGATCCAAAATAGTCCGAACCAAAAAAACAGCCTTATAACTGTACTACTTAAACCTACAGCCATGTGGGACACTTGCGCATGTCAAATAACGATGATAATCAACAATTCGTTTTAGTGACCATGTTGGATACAGACCCGTTGAGAGAAACGACTTTCTGCACGTTCAAAATAATCGAGGGCCCTCAAGTGGATGTCCCCGGCTTCCCCCGCGAGCAGACGAGCCGGGTAACTCTTGGAACGAGAATGTACTGACCTACTAAATATTGACCAGCTCGGAAAATTACGTGTATATAAACTGTGAGTGCGTCGTGGCGGAAGAAACTTTCAATTTCGGACGCCGCAGGTAAGCTGGCGAACATAACCTCTCACTCATTTCCTTTCGTATGCGCGGCTTGTCGTTCCAACTCCAAAAATCCATTAACCTATTTCACTATGACATCATACTCTATTGTTTTAGCGCTATGAATCATGGTCGCCAGATCAGTGGGGCAGCAGCATTTAGAAATGACCAAAACATATTGACAATGATGTTAAAGCATCATGCAGTCCCACATCTCGAATATATCTTTATTTGAACCAAATTTCAGCTATCTTGTTCATAAACAATACCATGACGTCATAAAGATCATATAGGACAGTAGACCTAGCACCAACGGCGAAACTTCGCCTGTCGATCTTTTCCTTTCTCAGTCAAAAGGAGGCCGTTTGATCATGTACAAAAGTATGTCAATGTTTAGTGGTACCAATGAGATTGATCGAACAAGTCGATAAACATTCACATTTCCAAGAAGCGCCTAAAAACAACTAAACACATGCGTACCAGCAAAGGTTAGGATCAGCCCTGTTCTGTCTGTATTTGGCGATGAACTGGTTGTTACACCTCCCTTGTAGCGTCTCGAAGTATTCTTGACTGCACTGATTCGCTTTCAATCTCATCGTCTCCAAGTACCCTCCTTCGCAGAAACGATTCTGAATGGAGACTTGGTTTCTAGTGAATAACGCGTTCAGCTGGCTTTCAAGTTGTTCTTCGCTCCTTGTTCCTCTGAGGCACCGCTTCTTGGTTCTTTTGATACAGGGAAGAAGGATGTTCGTGACAGTAGACCTGTTGATGAAGTTTATTATCTTAAAATGATTCATGTTCAAACTACGAAAGTAAATGGTTTTTACTGTAATACTTTTGTCAACTGTTGGGTGATGGGGATCGTTTCTGCTGCATTGCACTGGGCGAGACAAGACAAAAGTTGGATTGGCTCAGACAGTTGAATTTTTTGAGTCAACCAATTCGTCGTCAATCTATTCACTGTTTATGACTTTTATATCTGCATTAAAAACTACTAAACATGATCTGGACAACATTGTCAAAATTGTTAAATGTTCTAGTGATCATCAACTATGCATTATCAATTTAAAGGAAATTAAGCTTTTACTCTGCCATTAAGTTTGATGTAAGTAGTTCTGATACCCTTAATCATATTCATAATCCAGCCACTGACAAATGTTAGCAAATTTACGTGCAGCTAATCATTCACTCGTCATTGAAACGGGAAGACATTGCAAGCCAATTATACCTCTAGATCAACGAATATTGGAATCATTGTAACTTAGCCTAGCCTCTGTATTGAAGATGATTGTTCTGTCTTGCCCCTCTGATGTCAATCTTAGAAAAATATTTCTTGATGATTTAACTTAATTATAGGCAAATTTAATTTAAATCCCTTAATAAACTTATGTTCCTCTTCAATGTTGATCCCTTTAATATAAGCAAACAATTGGGACACAAATAACAAATAAGGATTAGCAAGTTGATGAAAACAGCTTGATATACACTCATTTCAATTAGGTTTGACTATATTATGTAAATGGCAAATAGCGAAAGCCTGATCGCAGGGGTTGATGGGATTGATATCGAGTGCTCTCTCGGAGTTGCTTGTATTCAAATAGTCAATGACACAAAATGCCGCAACCGTGATGATTTGCGATTGATTTGCGATGGCGAATCCTTCGCATGAAGCTAGAGCTAGGAGCGAGACAACTTGTCAGATTGCATGCCATTAATGCTAAACATGTTCATTATTAGCTAGTAGTTGATTACGATATTATTTGTACTTCTTTCATTGCTTGTGTTATTTAGGTAATACCATTTATTGCATGTGATGCTGATAGAGCGGTTTTCATATGACTACAGTGAAACCAATCGCAAAGTGATTACACAATTCTGAATAAAACGTATACGAGTAATTACAAAGTAATTGTGAATTACTCACGACACAGTCATCTAAAATCCGCTCTAACGCTCTAAAGTTATTGCATTGTACTGTATATTATTCAATTTTAACAAAACTATCTAAGGCACAGAAGACCGAATTGTTTTAGGGTCGGAGCGGCGCTACACAAGCTTAACTTACCTGCACTGTTGTCCATTGTTGCGTTGTAACTGCGAAAGAAACTAACAATACATGCACGTGATTGATGACGTATCCATGAGCGGAACACCGCCCAAATGGGCTTGTAAGGGCTGGGGAAATATAGAGTGAATATCAGTTTAGGAACGAGTTTCAGCGGCGTAGCCAGGAATTTCTGAAGGGGGGGGGGGGGGGGGGGGATACATGGGACGAAAATGTTCAAATTTTCTCCAGCAAATACAGTAAGTGTATGGGAACATTTCCGAGAACTTAAAAATTCGCTGTCTCTCACCTTTTCCCGAGCCAGGATCTAGCCTAGTTTTTCTACAGTACGGGTTGTACTCTTGCTGGTAGCCTGCCATCAGGGAGTGGATTAGACGAGTTGGCTTGCAGAACTTACTCAGGTTTCGGTACATGCACGTTTGGCTCGGGCGTAGCGTCTAAAAGGTAGGAAAGCAGTAAAATTAGTTTGTCTTTAAGAATTGTTTACTGTATCTTTGGATATTCCTTTCATCCAGACTATAAGCTTCAACGTTTCTAAAAGGAAGTTTTCGTAAAAACGGGGAAGAAGAAGAGGAAGAAAACTTACCTGCAAAGAGTTCGATTTCCTCGACTGCTTCGAAACTTTCTCAGAAAAATCGACCTACACTGCGCAGCCTTCTTGAAGAACTTAGCACTACATGTCGATAGCCGAGCGGGCGTGAAGTTTACTAACGTCATGAGGGTACCATCATTACAATAGAACGCTTCGTTTGCCACATAAAGCCGAGCTGTGTGGCTAATAAAGCGAGAAGTTCTACTGTCAAGCTGGCTTGTCAAGCACTCGCTTAGCTCGTGGTTCACACACGTCTTGGCTTGGTTGTACACTGAAGTGCAGTTTGCCGCTGGAGTTCTTTGAAAGGTGTCAGCAAACTGATTCACACATTCCCTTGCCTGCTGGGTGAAAGTCTGGATGGTGCACTGTGGATTGCTAGTCGCCCCGGCTCCTCCAATCAGAACAGCTGTTATTGCTGGGAATAAAAAAAATATATAAATATATTCTTTATCTGTCCAAAGCTTTACCACCCAACCTGTAAAACTCACAGACGCGGCTTTCATAGAACCAGAAAGTCTTACCAATATTTTGCTAATTTCAGAACCTGGATTTGAAGGACCAGTTAGGCTAATGTTGTCCTTACCAATGTACCTTATTCCAATGTACGGATATTTTTAATGTCAAATCCGAACATTGTTTAGGCTACAATTCTAGGTTCTTGAGTTATTTTGAACACCTTGAACTTTGAACACCTTTACAAGCTCAAGACAGAAAAGGCGGAAAAATGAGACAAACACAGTTAAATATAATATATGATGATATTGTTGAAATTGTTATTAGTTTTGTGACGTAACATGATGACCTTTCGAAACGTGAGGTGAATAAATGAATAGTTTAAAAAACTTACCTCACAATTTTTTTTTCTTCTAATTCTTGCTTTATTCCAAATTATCGGAATACGATTTACAACATTTACATTTATTGTGTTTTCCAGGTCGAGAAAAAGGAAATAGGCAATTACAGCTCGCTATAACTCGGCTAGTATCGCATAATACCTTATTTCCAAGTGCCCACAAGCTTCTCTGCTTCGTGCGATTTGTGATATAAAGCATGAAAAGAAATTTGCTCGCCGCATAGCCGATATTTCAAGTCTAGAGCGGAAGGCATTGGAGCTCAAGCACCGATACAATGTGTTTATTTTATCGCTAATATCCTTTAAACTTACTTATTTAGGTGTTGTATTACTTAAAATTGAAAGCCAATTTCATTCAAACCAACAATGAATCATTCATATATAAAAATATATCTGAACCTTTCGTCACATCAGTCCCGGACGAAAACGGGAAATTTTGGCGGGAAATCTACCGAATGTTATTTGTTGAGTCAACAAATGGCAATAAGATCCGCTAACAATAAGAAATCACGCAGACGAAAACCTTTCAAAACTAAATTTCCCTCGAAAATGTAAACTGTAGGGGAAGTAAGAATTTGCGGCTTGTTCTTGTAATTTACTCCGTTACAGAAGCGTTACAAGCGTAGGCGTAACAGCTATAATAAAGTAGGAAGAACTACTTGTGTTTTCAATACTGCTACGCTTTATGAATTTATTCCAGAGAATTTTCTATTCATGAAAGTGTTATCTTTCGATGTTCGATGCGTTTTGAAAGGCACAGTGAATCACGCTTTCAACTATGTAAACATTTTAACACTAGCCGCGTGTTTTGTGGTCTGAAAACTTTGGTAGCCTCAAACAACAGAGTGACTGAAGTGAACTCGGTTCAGCCTAGCCAACTGCGAGGTAAATGCTAACACACACTTATCCGAGCACACGATGAATGATTAAAACTTGAGCTCTAGAGCCCTGACAAATTCAAGGTCAGCTTTGTTTTTGAAATGCCATGTTTTCGAGCAAAAATGGAATTTTGCCAAACCTATGATTCTAGTTTAGTGAGACAATTCCATCTGAAGTCTCGCTTATATTATTGCCGACTCTGATTCATATACTAAAACTGCTAATCAAATAATTGCAAAATAATAATTCTGGATGCTTGCTAATGATTTAATACCGCACTTACCTAGAAGACACTCCAGGCATCTCTGCATTTTGCAGTTCATAGATGATTTGCTAAAGAGATTTTCCGAGTCATGTTCCATGCACGCCGCATGCTCACCTTTAATTAATTTAAGGTCTGAGTAAGTTGCTACATTGCTTGCTATTTCATGCAATGCCTGGATGGGCACAGATAATTTGGGGTTTTCCCAAGATGTGTGCCAATAAGGAAAGAGATTCCGAGTGGTACAAGTCAAGAGGTTATTTCTGGATTATTATTTAATATTTCTATGCGGAAAAAGAGCGCCATTACACTTGTTTAATAGATTGACCCCTGAGATTTCATGATTCAGATTTCATGATTCAGATTCAAGTTAAAAAGTTATTCTTTACCATTTCAATGGCTTTAAGACGCATTTCCAAAAACATTTTCTTTGCCGATTAAGCAAATAATTAGTGACACATAGATTATAAAGGCCCAGGATATTTTTAGACAAAACAAATCACCTCTCGGTTACGACTGCTGAGTCTTTTGTTTTATATTTATAGCTATTCTAAAATGAGCTCAACATATCGATTTTAGAAAATATATATAGATAGCAAGTGCATGAAATAAATA
This sequence comes from Scolanthus callimorphus, assembly GCA_033964015.1. NCBI lineage: Eukaryota > Metazoa > Cnidaria > Anthozoa > Actiniaria > Edwardsiidae > Scolanthus > Scolanthus callimorphus. The sequence goes on from JAWWUD010000064.1 coordinate 220,093, forward strand.
TTTATTGTAACTGATATAATATTTTCCGGACCCCTATCCTGTTTTTCTAAGAAATCAAATACACTAAACAAAAACACCTCCGCAGCCCAGTTCTCGCATGACAGCTAGGTTACGGCCTTCCGGTTTCTATTTTAGTAACTACGTTATCGCTAAGCCAACGGGGCCGTGTTTCTTTTACCACGAATCTTTGCATTTTGTTCTTTTTCTTTTTATCATGTCAAGTAGTTCCTACAGAAATTGCGTCCGGCCTCTGCTTGCAAAGAAGCCCATATTTTTTGTGTATTGCTCGATGATGGGTTTTTTTGTATCCTTACGCACGCAGCCATCGCGCTACATCAACTTTTACTGCAACGACGATTGTAATTGAACACATGTTCATTATCAATGTGGACTAGTTACAAGCGCTGGTTATTGAATATGGCCCGACTTGAAAAAATAATTTTCTTTTTAGGGAATGTTTCATCTTAGGTTTCCGTAGCACGTCCAATTTGCATCATTTGTGTCGAAGAAAACTCGTGACCAGCTTGGCAAAGTGTTTTGATATTGGACCAATCATAAGAATCCAAAGACTTCACTTCCTGATAGCCTGTTTAACAAGAGTGTGAAACATTGAATGACTTGTGAAGTTAGCTTACAAACCATCTCGAACAATCGGGATATCTCAAGCCAGGAGTCGTGGTTCTCTTAAAATTGCCCTGAGTGCCCTGGAGAAGAGGGTTTCTGTTTATCGCGCAACATGAAAGTTATTCTCGTTTCTATGTTTTATTTCACAACGGTGCTAAACGCTTACAATTTTTGCACGTCATAATGGTTAATACTGCCTACCATTTCTATAAGAGTTATATCGATGCAGTCCGTAGAAAATAGCCTTTTGGCCGCCTTTCGTGCCCCTCCGCTTGGGCACCAAAATAGCGGCTCCGCCATGTCCAATCAGGCGGCCCCAGTATGCGCAGAGCCCGTCATCTTTTGGTCAATTTTTTAAAAAACCCAGATTCTAGGTTTCCGGTTCAAACTTGTTGTGTAAAAGTTCGTTATGTTCTTGAGATCTACCACGCATGCTCACAAAACGGATGGCCCCCAGAGCCCCAATCTCGTACCCAGAGCCCGTCATCTTTTGGCCAGCGGCAAGAGGCTCGAGGGGAGAATCCAAATTTGTATGGTACCTTTATTTACAGACGCTAACTCTGACAGCTTGTTTAGCTGATTTCCACAGAGGGCGTCCATACATAAAAAAGTAAAATACCATATATGATTTATGTAAAAAAAAAAAATGAGAGCTAAGACCTACAGTGGTTTTATGGCAAAACTGAGCAGCCGGAAGCTCAAAATCTTGGGTGAAAAAAACTCGCTTTCTCCAGGGAGAAGCCGCGAAACTTGCAGGTGGCCAAAAATGACGCAGCCTCTTAGTACGAGATTGTCCTCTGTTCTTCAAAGTTAACGCTGGTACACAAAAATGGGCAAATCGTTGGTCAAATATAGTTGTCAAATAAAATTTGTTCGTGCCGACGACGGCGCTCTGTAGTCATATTTTTTTCCGAGTCTGTTTCATCTTCACTTGTGCACCTCATGCAGGTTTCAGAAACGATATTTTGGATGGTCAAAGCTGTCATCAACTGTATGATATTTTATTATATATTTGGAAACATCAAATCCTCGATAGAGCAAAGTCTCGTCATATGTTATGTGAAAACCCATGAACCTCCCTGATCCGCTACTTCTAAACTCTACGCGAGGAGGGAAGCACACACAGGCCAGATTAGTGCTGTGGTTTATTTTCATATAACATGCATGGTTGACACAAAGTTGTTCTGTGTAAACCATGCTTTGTTGTGCCTGTCCGCCCTCAGTCTGGGCCTCTTTCAATATTTCCTGCTTTGCCTTTAACATTTGCGCGAGCCGTTTTTCGAAAATAGCGGCAGGCTCAGGTTCAATTTATTGTGCACTGTTTGTTTGTTTGTTTAAATTATTTAAAATAGAAGACAAATACATCCAAAAAGAGAAAAAAAAGAGCATTAGAATTAGGTAGGAGAAAAAGTAAAGGTACTCAGTGACCATAGTAGCTAGCTTTCGAGATGGTCACTTCCACTATTAGTACCGAGGCTAACCAAGTCATAAATTGGAGAAAAAAAATATATAGCTGATAAATTAATATATAGTAAAAACAACTCTAAATCAAAATCTGCACTTTTGCACTTTTGCCATTTTTTCCATGAAAGGGGAAAAATAAATATTTTCTACTTTTTTTTTCCCCAATTTATGTATAACAATGTGTACCCCAGGAAAAAAAACAATTCTTAGAATACAAAAACGGGAGGGTTTGATCCACAATTGCTATTTGCATTCTTGCCAATGCCCTTTTCGTATAACTCGAGGGCTTGTTCGCCCGAAGAGTTTGTGAAACCCGTTGTTTCGGTACATTTCCTATCATCGGTGCACCATTCATATCGACGCATACGGACAGTTTGAAGAACCTACGAAAAGCGTTTCGTAACACAGTTCAATTTGGGCAATTAAGAAATATAGATATTCTTTTTACAGTAATAACTATTCAAATTGGACATTTTATATATGGCAATAGACGCATTTTATTTTTCCCTTTTTCATTACATGCTGGTTTCTACACAAAATTACATCAACACTAAAATCGGCTCCATTTGGGTATGATTTATATTAACTAGAATCGGCCTTTCCATGTAAACCTACTAGAAAACGTAACTTTATGAATTTTACTAGAAAACGTAACTTTATGTATTTACTAGAAAACGTAACTTTATGAATTCTACTAGAAAACGTAACTTTATGTATTTTACTAGAAAACGTAACTTATTAATCTACTAGAAAACGTAACTTTTTGAATTTTACTAGAAAACGTAACTTTATGAATTTTACTAGAAAACGTAACTTTATGAATTTACTAGAAAACGTAACTTTATTAATTCTACTAGAAAACGTAACTTTATGAATTTTACTAGAAAACGTAACTTTATTAATTCTACTAGAAAACGTAACTTTATGAATTTTACTAGAAAACGTAACTTTATGAATTTTACTAGAAAACGTAACTTTATGAATTCTACTAGAAAACGTAACTTTGTGTATTTTACTAGAAAACGTAACTTTATGAATTTTACTAGAAAACGTAACTTTATGAATTTTACTAGAAAACGTAACTTTATGAATTCTACTAGAAAACGTAACTTTATGTATTTTACTAGAAAACGTAACTTTATGAATTTTACTAGAAAACGTAACTTTATGAATTTTACTAGAAAACGTAACTTTATGAATTCTACTAGAAAACGTAACTTTATGTATTTACTAGAAAACGTAACTTTATGAATTTTACTAGAAAACGTAACTTTATGAATTTACTAGAAAGCGTAACTTTATGAATTTTACTAGAAAACGTAACTTTATGAATTTACTAGAAAATGTAACTTTATGAATTCTATTAGAAAACGTAACTTTATGAATTTTACTAGAAAACGTAACTTTATGTATTTTACTAGAAAACGTAACTTTATGAATTTTACTAGAAAACGTAACTTTATGTATTTTACTAGAAGACGTAACTTTATGAATTCTACTAGAAAACGTAACTTTATGAATTTTACTAGAAAACGTAACTTTATGAATTTTACAGAAAACGTAACTTTATGAATTTTACTAGAAAACGTAACTTTATGAATTTTACTAGAAATCGTTACTTTATTTTTTAAGCTACTAAAAAACTTTTGTTTACGAGGCATTCTACCATCAGGGGCGGATTTAGGGGAAACACCGAGGGCCTCCCCCTTTCTCGGAAGATTATCCCATACATTTACTGTATTTGCTGGAGGGAATTTGAAATTTTCGTCCCATGTTTTCACTATCCGCCCCCCCTTTCAGAAATCCCTGTATCCACCCTGACCATATATGAAAAAGCCTTATTTGGGCGTCTTTCAAGAGGGAATTTATATGGAACTAAAATAAAGTTTGTCGAAAGTCTATGGTACAGTAAAAACCCGCATAAAAGAACAAGTGGATTAAGAACACTCAGGCTGGAATTAGGCCAAAAAGGTACCTTATACATAAGAACACATACAGCCTGAAAAATGAAACATTGTTCTTGCATAAAAAATGGCTGCCAGTTAGATTCAAGTCCAATAACCTGCTGTGGTACAGTACAGTAGATCAATAGACCATTGCATACAGATTTCTACAGCAGGTACTGTATGGGGATTTCCAGGGTGCATTTAGCCATGTAGCTTACTTTTCTGCCAATCATATTCTTTATTTGACTGTTGGTAGTGAAAGCAGTATTTGATTTTAAGAAACAATTTTAAGAACCCTTAAGAACATTTTCAGGCTGATTTTGCAGAAAACACCCAATGTTTAAGAACAAAATCAGCCTGAATCCCCAAAACACCTGTTCTTTTATGCGGGTTTTTACTGTAGTCGGTAAGATGCTACTGTATATTAGTCCGGCAGATTAATGAAAAAATTGCGCACTTGGGTACCTTTATTTCTGGATTGCCCATTTCTCAATTTTCTTTGCCAGAGCATGCCCCCACAACTCCTATGCAGAGTCCCTTTCACGATATTATATTATCAAGTAACACTTGGAAAGTACTTGTTTTTTCACTTGTACAATTTTGTCAAGTTCCTAATTCTGTTTTCCAACCTTCAAATTATATCAAATAATTTTTGAAATAAATTATTTCTCTGATGCATTCATCAATAGTATGTTTCTCACTTATAACCATGCAAGGGGTTTATTGTCATATCAACTGTCAATATCCGCTAGCTATTTTGTCAAAGTAATTTTACTTACTGGTTGAAAAAATCGGAATTTGCAACTAATGATATCCAGTATGACATCAATGTTTTTGAAGTTGAAAGAAAATTCTTGTTTTCATATTAAACACTTGATATCAGTTTGATAACTCGAGATGAACGGTTGACTTCGGGAATAAGTTCTAAATTGTCCAATTGTATTCCTCCTTTTTTTCCAAATTGTTTTAAAACCGGTTAGCAAGAAGCTATGAGAAGAAATATTGAGTGGATATCGGATTTTGTCAAATGTGTACCGATATTTCAGGCAAGCGTTTGATTGGACGAGGGATAGGGCCGGTACATGAACACTCAAGTGTCCTTTTGTTATTTTACTGAACTAGAAAATAACAAGTTTTGAAATTACCATATACAGGACGAGCTGGAATCCTTAAATCGGCTGTTCCGAAGGGTTTTTGAACCAAATGGAGACAGTAGGGTAGTCTTTGGGGGTTTGGTGTTGATTGATTTTAACACAATAGAATGCGCGCCGACGTTTGCTAAACGTTTGAGAATTGATTCAAGACAAAGGACTCGCGTGTCGAAACTACAGGGACTTGGCGCGAAATAGCTTTTGCTTTTTCTTTGATATTGATAGTTAGACTATTCTAGCCCATTTTATGAATATTTGTAAAGCTAGAATCATGCTTTGAACCTCTGATTTTATTCATTCATTTTTGAAACAAGACAACAAGGAAAATTTGATGATACAGAATCGGCAAGAACACAAATCCATGGCGTGAAAAAACAGTTGAAAGTTCTTTTTATTGGGCAATCTGAGTTCTGATGGTCAGAACGATTAACTCTAACATAAAAATGATTGCACCCACTTAACCGCTTGCCATGTAAATGACTAACAAGTGATTTTGAAGGAACATAACTTGAAGAGATTTTATCTACAACCTTACAGATTTGAATTTATAATGTCAAGCTCGGTGCACTTACCCCAAAGTAGGGTTTGATTCTCCACCCACGTTTCATTTGTTTATGGTTATCTGTTCAGTGTTTGTATGTGATTTCCTGTACGATTTGAGCCCACTCTCAAGAATGAGCTGTGCAAACTCTCCGCTTGTCTTAAAACTATCTCAGGGGTTTTCCCTCGTTAACATGCATACATCACGGAAAACCCCTAGTTTCTCACGTCACGAAGTCACAGCAAGTCACGCGTAACGTTAGAAAACATAACAGAGAACAGAATATTTTAAACTTTTACTTTATGCGTTGTTGAAGTCTAATTTTAAGCGATTTTATGCCAAAAACTTTATGAACAATAAATCACAAAACCTTACTAACTTCTGAGACTTATCGCACAGATAATTTTAGATGCAGTTCAATGTTTTCAGGTTTTAATTTGCTTCTCTGCAAAGCTCAGTTCCTGTAAGGCATGGCTCTCGAAAATCACCGACCCAAAAAACTTAGGGGGTGGTCTATCTTCATCAGTTTTAACAATTTCAAAAATCAGACATCGTTCAGCTTGTAAGTGGCCAGAAATAAGTATGTTTTGAGTATTGTCACCATGACAACGAGGAATGTGACCTTTGAACTCTGTGTTTTAATCATTTCCAAAAACTGCCCCTGAAAACGTAGAAAGACTGGAGTTCCTAAATATGTTTCAATGTAAGGTAATTAAAGTCGGAGCAGGTATTACCGATCCAACTGGAAATCGTGACTTTTTCAACGGAAATCATATTTAAGGGGATTTTGAAATTTGATACCTTCCATTAACTTTGGCATCTAAATTGGTGTACATGATTTCCAGTTGGATTTGTAATACTTGCTCTTAGTTGAATAGGTTTTCGTTTAGAGATGCTTGGAAAATCTAGCTTTTCCCCGTTTTCAGAGACGGTTTTGAAAATCTTATAACACAGAGTTCAAAGGTCACATTCCATGTTGCCATGGAGACAACACTCAAATCTAGCTATTTCTTGGTGCCCCATAACATGAGTGAAGTTTAGTAATGAAATTGTGAAATGTACTCAAGATAGACCACCCCTAAGGTTTTGGCTACCTCCTTTGAGAGCCATGCCTTACAGGAACTGAGAGTTTAGCTAACTTTTGTTCGAGTACAATTGCATTAAGATAACATGACTTCTCACTTGGTGGCTTTCGATTTCACTTCAATTTCAACAGCTTGCAATTTGAGTACGTCTCCCTACCGCACAACAGAGAACATTTCCTGATATGTCCTTCATGTTCTTTGTTAGTAAGTATTCAGTGGTTTTGCACTCGATTGATTCCACTTAGGTTTGAGAGAGTCATATTAAGTTAATTTGTAAAATCGCCAAGTCGCTTTATTTCTACGTGGGTTCTCTTGTCTGAAAATTATGGCTCAGTCGTGACATAATTATTTAGGGGCATGCATCAATTGTACTGAAGCTACATAAGATACCCCTGTTTGGAATCATTTTTTTGGAGGGATATACCCTGCGTATACGGGAAGATTAAATATCCCAGGCGGTCTAATTATATGTTGTATAAGCAAACCATTGTCATGGACACGGTCTGAGAACGTGACATTCTTGTGAATCAATATTTGCCCACATGATGCTAAGTTGTTTCTTTCTTCCGCGTAGCAAGAGGTGTGCTCGGTTGTGGTGTAAAGCAACAGATACGTTTGGTGCAGGTCTATGGTGGCCCATTAGCAAAATCAAGAACAAAACTGAAAATCAGCGGTAAAAAAAGATATAATGGAGTTGTTTTTTCTGATTAAGTTTAACGTTGAAAAGAGAGACAAAAAAAATTATGGAAAAAATAATTTGAATCATCCCAAAAAATACATAAAAATGAAATAAAAAAGTAGTAACATCGAAAGTCTGAAACGTTGAAAAATCAACATTGAAAATAATATTCTCGTGTATTTAAGTATGCAGCGGGACAACTGGGACTATATGTGTTAGTGATAGACTAGACGAAATATCAGAAAATTGCAATATTTAAGGCGCATGAGGCATTTTTAGTAAAAGCTGGCAACAAGAGTTTTCTTATGTTATTTTTCACGCTGAATCCGAATTTTCTTGTTGCCATCCCTGATTTTGCATTTTAATGGATTAAAATGACGTCATCGTGATTGACAGCTGTTCGCGAACCCCTTAAAACAGTTTTGTCGCTATATTTCAAATTCGAACAAATATTTAACTTGAACAGGATAGTTTTAGAATGTTCTATACGAAAAATGTCGCATTATTCGGATATGGCGCTGCTGTGATATTCAAAATGGCGGATCCAAGATGGCCGCCATATCGTCAAATTTGATTTTTAGAAACTATCAGTCTGGTAGTCACAAAAGACATGGAAATAAATACCTGACAATGAATTCAAGGTATCACAGTATGGAATGCAGTGCTGCTGGTCGAATGAAGCCATATTAAATATATAAAAGGCAAATCAATATGAAAAGATGAATCAGATTCACCGCCGCTTGATTTTACGATCTAAACGATATCACCATTTTTTGATTCTCAGTCCCGGCAACAAAATTGTGCCTTTGAAGTCCTTATACCAAAAGCTCGTTCAAAACGATCATGCAATCTGCTGCCCCCGTGGCATAATCGAAAAATAGCGGAAACCTCAGGACCAGCAGAAAACCTCAAAAGGAAACCTCAGACAAGAAAGGGGTTGGAATAGGAAAGGGCTTTCAAGCATAGAGAGGAAAGCTACTCGGAGGACAAATTAAAGTCTTACATTCGCTACTTTTGCTTATAAGTTCAAAGTTGCTACCACCAGTCCAGGCTATAAAAAGAATTCGGGAAAGGCTGGAGCAACGCCTATTTTGCCATAGAATGATTTCCACTTTTATCCCTGCTTTTTTTATCATTATTATTCCTGTGTGTGTAAGAGGAATATTCTGCATGCATTTAAAACAATAGTCGTAGATGTAGTTGACTCAGTGATAGGCTTTGGAATCAATAGTCATAGTGAGAACTTTTACAGTAGGGACGACTAACTTGCTATAATTTTGTGGATTGCGCTTCCTACCTAAATTCACTAACAACAATCATATATTTACCTATATATTATTCTCTTTCCACCATAATCGTCAGTTGCTACTTTTATGTATTGCAGAATCGTTTAAGTTTTGTCTTTTATTTGTTTTTAAAGTTTAGCCTTTGAACGTGATGGCCTCAAACAATCAACAGATATCCAAAATGGCGGCACGGCGGCCATCTTGGATCCGCCATTTTGGATGACGTTCTACGCCCATCAATCACCCTATCCCATAATATAGATACATTTTTTTGAATATCGCATTGCCACTTATACATTTGAATTTCACTGGCCGTTAAAATTTGAAAAGAAAAATCGGCGAAAAATTCATTGTAGAGGTTTGTGTGACAGCTGTCAATCATGACGTCATTTCACCTCTTAAAATGCAAAATCTGCGTTGGCAACAAAAAAAAATCGGATTCAGCGTAACATTTCGCATAATATGGCACTTGTTGCCAGCTTTTACTAAATGCCTCGTGAAGTACGATTTTCCGAAAGTTCGTCTAGTCTATGAGATGGTTTTTAGAGGGGTTGATCGAAAATACGCTATTTTTATCTGGGGGTCTTCCTTTTCCACTTTCGAAATCGAATTTACCCGGAACCTTTTTAATAACTCTAATATTTGTTAGACTCTGCGTGTTGGATAATCATTTCTGTGTAGCTTTCGTAGAGGTCTTCGTTTTGGGGTCTTCGTTTTCCGTCGGGTCTCGGTCTTCGATCTTCCTTTTCCAAACACCCAAAATGTTTTGGGGGACTTTGGTACAAGTATACTGCACTGCATTCACTAGCTTGGCCTGTAGAATTACAAAATCCTATGCATTTCCGAGCTTGTGACTGCAACTTGTAAAAATCCTGCGTACGCCTCTGGCTTGTCTGCACGGTATTTCGCGTGGTTGTCTTGATATCAATATACAACTACGCGAAATACCAGACACGCGAACAATTTTGCTAGCTAAGAGGAAAGACAAAGGAGAATGCCGACGCACTTCTACTCGCACTGATTATGTACCGACGGGGCACACGGAGAGTTCGATCTACTGAAACTCGCAAGGGGTGATGGATAACCCATTCCGCAAGAAGACACCAAGAGATGTGAGATTCTCTATCAAAAGACGAAGTCGTCGCCCTAAAGCACAGATATAAGAAGTATATCATTCCTTGTATTTCTTGCAGTTCTTCTACAAGAACTTTACCATAACGGCGTTAAATTCGCAGATCATGTTTCTTTTAAATGGTTGGAGAGTCAGAAAAAGATCCTCGTGTATTTTGGGATTGGAAACCCGACGATAGGAACTCACCTGAGGTGCATCATCGGGCAAACAAACTGAAGATGGTAACAACTTCTATTTTAGACGCCAACAAGAGCAACGCTTGCAATGTTGCAGGGGACAGCTCAGTTTAATGGTTCATCTGACTCCAGTGGCGCTGAAGATGAAGCCAAAAGGGAAGAGGTCCAGATGGAAAAACGTCTCGGGGTCGGTCACATTCCAGGCTGATACTAGATCTAGAAGGCGCACAACCAGATATGTCTTTTGTTAGCGGATTTCATTATTGTTAAAAGTTATGTGCAAGGTGAATATACCTAAGCCAAGCTGCACAAAAAATCAGAGAACCAACTAATCACGTCCGAGAAGATTGTGACGTGTCAGTCATCAGAAACGCGGCTCGAAATTAGAAACCAAAAGTAAATGTCCAGTTTCCTTTTTGAAAGCTTTATTTTTATATTTTTACTTGTTGAACAATCCAAAACGGGTCTTATTTTGAATTTGTTGGATTTCTCAGAATGTTACAATGTTTTGAAGAGGACTGAGAAAGGAAAGACTAGCTTCGCACTAATACGTCTTGAAATGTTTCCCATTGTAAGCCAGCCAGTTCAACCTGCTTGGCCCGTTGCGGGGAGATGTTGCGATCTAAGCCGGTTTCCCCACCAGTGTAGTCTGGTGTCGGGGGGTGGTTGTTGCTGCAGGACGGAACACCGCCGTCCGTCCAACAAAGATTGCGTAGGCTTAGACCCTAAGATTTGCTACCTAAAAGCGGATCTCCCGCGCGGCGCGAAGCACCATAGATAAGAAAAAAACGTATACAGTAACCCATGGAGTTCATTTTTGAACGTCACGGACATTGTGGTCCATTTTAATGACGTCATTGATGACGCAAGGGCACGTGACTTTGGTGTAAAGTTCCTCTTATGGTCTTTGAAAGTTTGTCCAAGTTTGGCTTCTATAGCTTCCCTTCGGGAGATATGATGTTTTCTTTATTTTTCTGGTATTAAACATATAGTGTCCGTCCGTACGTCCGTCCGTGTACACATGGGAACCCTGTGGTATACAAAGAAAAAAATATTTCTCCTCAAGGGAACATGCTAAGATAACCATACTTGGGATATTTTGTCTATGCTACAAGGGGGGTGCTGTAGCACGGTCACGTGATGTGACGTCATCGATGACGGCTGATTACGGCTGCGCCCGCGATCTCTTACCAGAGAAAACCCGAAACCGGAATGATGATTGAGACATTCATTTCTCGTGGGAAGGGAACACTCTAAATGAACTAACTTGGGTAGTGTTGTCTAGGTCACCAGAGGAGTGAAATCTAGTGGTCACGAGGAGTGAAATAAAGTGGTCACGTGATGTGACGTCATCGATGACGTCATCTATGCTTGAAACATTAATATCTTGTGAAGGGAAAAGTCTAAAACAACCAAACTTGGGTAGTGTTGTCTAGGTCACCAGAGGAGTGAAATATAGCGGTCACGTGATGTGACGTCATCGATGACGTCATCTATGCTTGAAAAAATTAATATCTCCTGAAGGGAAGGCTGTAAGACAACCAAACTTAGGTAGACTTGTCTAGGTCATTAGAGGAGCAAAATAACATGGTCACGTGATGTGACGTCATCGATGACGTCATCCTTGCTCGAAAAATTAATATCTCGTAAAGGGAATACTCTGAGACAACCAAACTTGGGTAGAATTGTCTAGGTCATTAGAGGATCGAAACAAAGTGGTCACGTGATGTGACGTCACTGATGACGCCATCCTTGCTCGAAAAATTCATATCTGGTAAAGGGAAAAACTGTAAGATAACCGAACTTGGGTAGAATTGTCTAGGTCACCAGAGGAGCGGAACAAAATGGTCACGTGATGTGACGTCACTGATGACGTCATCTATGTTTGAAACATTTATTTCTCGTGAAGGGAAGGCTCTAAGACAACCAATTTGGTAGAATTGTCTAGGTCACCAGAGGACTGCAACGAAGTGGTCTCATGAATGATGTGTGCGTCATAGAGACATGACGCCAAGCTTTATAAATGGCATAAAATTGACTGGGAGCTCCGCTTTTAGGCAATGCCTAAATCTATATATTATTGAGTACTCACAAAAGCATTAGTTCAGCACTAAATCAAATTGCATGTTCTTGAAAAGCGAGAGGTCGAGATAGTTTATGAAGTTTGATACTTAGGGTGAACTTCTGTTCAGGAATGAATATTTATATCTGAAAAGAGGTCACTAAGAGATAACGGTGAAAACCAATTCATAAAAAAAAAACTGTTAAAAATATTATTATGAAAGTTGTGCATATTCGGTCTTTTGAATCCGTTTGTAATAATCTAATTTTGATTTGTAGCATTTTGTATAGGGATCATTCAAGCGTTTGGGAAATCGGGGGCAGGGATCAGATCAGGACTCAGCGTGTCCTAGAATACCATGTTACGAGTCTGAGTATAAGTTCTGCACAGTAATGAAATGGGTCACTAAGGCTCCGTAAAAAGAGATACTAAGGGTAATTTTTTACAATTATATAATCTTTTTAATGTTAAGTACTATTTACAATATGAGGGGCCGATTTGTATGGGATTTACAATTTCGAAGCCGCAGGCCGAGAAATTGTAAATTCCATACAAATCGGACGCGAATATTGTAAATGACTTATGATATGTCAAGACAACAACTCTTTGTTGAAAATTCTTTGTTTGTATTCTTTTGTTGAAAACAATTTGAATTTACTATTGAAAATCAACAGGGGACTTTTTTGTTTATGCCATGCGCAATAACCGCTGTTCCCCAAGTTTACATTGCAGACTCAACTCAGGGAAAAGCACTGTTGAGTATCACGAATTTGTAATCAAATAGCGCTCTGTTTCTATTTCTCGTTTGTTTTGTTTTTATTCTGAAAGCGGGAAGGATAAAATAAAACGTTAATTCAGCTGCCTGTATATTGCAAATAAAAATTGTTTGATTTTAGGATCTGTGGACCTCATCTGCGACTGTTTAAAACTGGGTCAGACTGAATTTCAGACTGCAAGTGCAAGAAAAATGACGTTGTTTTTGTTTAGCAATCGTAACGCTTTCTTTTTTATCCTATCAGTTTACCCTGATATTTCGTGGCCTTCCAGTGGAATTAGATCAAGTGGAAATATGTCATAGTTTTGGGTTGAGAAATAAAAGTTCTGCACCATGCACATACATAAATTTTGCTTGAAAAACCTGGTCACACTGTTTTAGTGTAATGAAAAAAAAAATGTCATGGTGACCAAACAAAACATGTTGATTAGTTTGTGTGATATCCTTATTAGAAAATGTCTGGACAAGTTTCACCATAACCTATCCTGGAATTCAATTGATTTGACTACTGATGATTTACAACCCCAGATTGTGTATCTTCTGAAAATCAATCGATGAAATGCTCTCGTAATACTGTAACATCTAACATGTTGCATCCCTGGACCACCAGCACTTGTGCTAGAAATTGCTATTTGGTTGCAGGATGCAGTTGTTTTGTGTCATCCAGACAAGAATGGCATTATGTTCCTTTTGTGAATTGGGCATATACATGTACACCTACACTTCGGAACCTGCAACAAACAATGCACAGCAAGTTACTTCTGAATGTCCTACCCTCTATTATATCTTTTATCAGGTGCTTCTAAAAAAACTTTCCTTTTAATGCATAGTAGCTACAATCCGGGACAAAATTGTTGTCGCCTAATTGACAAACCATACATAATTCAGAGCATATACACAGGCACCCTTTCCCCTCCCCCTCTCCCCGTTCAATGTTGTGCCTAGGGGATGATCATGTTGGCATTTCAAAGTCTATTCATCAACAACATTGTGTGGGGGAAAGGGGTTGTGATGAACAATTTTTTAGGAGAAATAATTTTTTAAGTTGTCAATGCCGCTAAAATGAACAGTTTTCGACATAGGCGACAACACATATTGTCCGCGATTGTATTTGGAGCTTTTCTACGTATTTCTCAAATTTTCTCTGTACGTAACCGATGCAATTAGCTATATCGAATCTAACGCGGTGGAAGCGAAAATTGGAATCGTTGTTTCATTGTTCCTTTACTTGTTTCCAGAAGAACAGGCAAAAAAGACGATTTTTTTTTCTCGTGGGAGAGGACGTTTGAAACGTTTTTGCTACCTAGCACGTGCGTTCCCATAAAAAAAGGCTACTTTAGATTCCGTTAGGCACGTTTGTTCAGAACTTGAAGCAATTCTTGTGTCAATTCAAGTTTTCAAGAATAGTTTGGTGCTGTTTTGATCATGAAATGGATGAAATTCAGGCGAATAACTCGGATTTGAGCGCAAGGTGTTTGTGGTCTGATAGAAGTTATTTGTAGGCTAAAAAACTGCACTCAAACAAGTGCGAAAAGACGACTTCACAACTTATAGCAAAGCAAAGATTGATAAATTCTTAACTCGTGAAACATTTGCCGATGCAGTAATAAACTCGGTAGATTCAACCGAGAGAGACCGGGGACGGGTAACACGGGTAACACTAGATTAAAAAGATGAATAATGAATCTAGTTACTTTTCTTTGTTGCCGAAGCGTTACCCGTGTAACCCGTTGGCGATTTGTTCACAGCCGTGCAATTTTTTCATAACGAGTATATGTCACAAGTGAGTGCTGTTGTAAATACATATTTACAACAAATCATAGAAATGAATAAAAATAAATAAATACTGGTTAAATCATATTAATATTAACATCTTCCAGAAGCTAGTGTGCGATATAAAGCCGTGCGCTCCAGCATTGCGTCATATCCGGTTCATTTCTGGGAATTTAAAAAACGTAATGTTCACGTTTCATTCCTTAGTTTGTAAGCCGTTTTCGTTTCTGTTGATGATTTTGACAATTCTTCAGGAAAGGTTCTATAGTTTTATCTTTTATAGGTTTATTGCGTACAGTTTCTCTCCGGCCGTACCAGCGCCGTCCTTTCGCTGTGCCGAATTTTTTAATCTCGAGTGTTTTTCTCCCGTCTGTTCCTTTCTTTTTTTTTACTGGGAATTCGCAATATACTGGAATTTCCGCTGTTATACAATATCTTTTCGAGAGTACTGAACACTTCACCCCAGTCTGAGATCGCAGAAAGCCCAGGTTAAGCTCTTTTTCTTCCGTAGTTGTGGCTTCGAATGCGATTTTCTCGTGTACCATTTCTTTGCTCGCGCGCGTGACTCAAAATTCTCTTAAACTGATGATATTTTTATTGTTGCTAGACAATTACAGCAAATCTAATTACCCTTCTATATCATGCCTATCGAGTCTCATACACCACCGATATATCAGCCCATGCTTCTTTGTTTCTTTTTAAAGAAAACGAAAAACGTACTAAATACAATCCGGGACAAAATTGTTGTCGCCTAATTGACAAACCATACATAATTCAGAGCATATACACAGGCACCCTTTCCCCTCCCCCTCTCCCCCGTTCAATGTTGTGCCTAGGGGATGATCATGTTGGCATTTCAAAGTCTATTCATCAACAACATTGTGTGGGGGAAGGGGGGTTGTGATGAACAATTTTTTAGGAGAAATAATTTTTTAAGTTGTCAATGCCGCTAAAATGAACAGTTTTCGACATAGGCGACAACACATATTGTCCGCGATTGTATTTGGAGCTTTTCTACGTATTTCTCAAATTTTCTCTGTACGTAACCGATGCAATTAGCTGTATCGAATCTAACGCGGTGGAAGCGAAAATTGGAATCGTTGTTTTCATTGTTCCTTTACTTGTTTCCAGAAGAACAGGCAAAAAAGACGATTTTTTTTTCTCGTGGGAGAGGACGTTTGAAACGTTTTTGCTACCTAGCACGTGCGTTCCCATAAAAAAAGGCTACTTTTGATTCCGTTAGGCACGTTTGTTCAGAACTTGAAGCAATTCTTGTGTCAATTCAAGTTTTCAAGAATAGTTTGGTGCTGTTTTGATCATGAAATGGATGAAATTCAGGCGAATAACTCGGATTTGAGCGCAAGGTGTTTGTGGTCTGATAGAAGTTATTTGTAGGCTAAAAAACTGCACTCAAAACAAGTGCGAAAAGACGACTTCACAACTTATAGCAAAGCAAAGATTGATAAATTCTTAACTCGTGAAACATTTGCCGATGCAGTAATAAACTCGGTAGATTCAACCGAGAGAGACCGGGGACGGGTAACACGGGTAACACTAGATTAAAAAAGATGAATAATGAATCTAGTTACTTTTCTTTGTTGCCGAAGCGTTACCCGTGTAACCCGTTGGCGATTTGTTCACAGCCGTGCAATTTTTTCATAACGAGTATATGTCACAAGTGAGTGCTGTTGTAAATACATATTTACAACAAATCATAGAAATGAATAAAAATAAATAAATACTGGTTAAATCATATTAATATTAACATCTTCCAGAAGCTAGTGTGCGATATAAAGCCGTGCGCTCCAGCATTGCGTCATATCCGGTTCATTTCTGGGAATTTAAAAAACGTAATGTTCACGTTTCATTCCTTAGTTTGTAAGCCGTTTTCGTTTCTGTTGATGATTTTGACAATTCTTCAGGAAAGGTTCTATAGTTTTATCTTTTATAGGTTATTGCGTACAGTTTCTCTCCCGGCCGTACCAGCGCCGTCCTTTCGCTGTGCCGAATTTTTTAATCTCGAGTGTTTTTCTCCCGTCTGTTCCTTTCTTTTTTTTTACTGGGAATTCGCAATATACTGGAATTCCGCTGTTATACAATATCTTTTCGAGAGTACTGAACACTTCACCCCAGTCTGAGATCGCAGAAAGCCCAGGTTAAGCTCTTTTCTTCCGTAGTTGTGGCTTCGAATGCGATTTTTCTCGTGTACCATTTCTTTGCTCGCGCGCGTGACTCAAATTCTCTTAAACTGATGATATTTTATTGTTGCTAGACAATTACAGCAAATCTAATTACCCTTCTATATCATGCCTATCGAGTCTCATACACCACCGATATATCAGCCCATGCTTCTTTGTTTCTTTTTAAAGAAAACGAAAAACGTACTAAATACGTATTTGGAGCTTTTCTACGTATTTCTCAAATTTTCTCTGTACGTAACCGATGCAATTAGCTGTATCGAATCTAACGCGGTGGAAGCGAAAATTGGAATCGTTGTTTTCATTGTTCCTTTACTTGTTTCCAGAAGAACAGGCAAAAAAGACGATTTTTTTTTCTCGTGGGAGAGGACGTTTGAAACGTTTTGCTACCTAGCACGTGCGTTCCCATAAAAAAAGGCTACTTTTGATTCCGTTAGGCACGTTTGTTCAGAACTTGAAGCAATTCTTGTGTCAATTCAAGTTTTCAAGAATAGTTTGGTGCTGTTTGATCATGAAATGGATGAATTCAGGCGAATAACTCGGATTTGAGCGCAAGGTGTTTGTGGTCTGATAGAAGTTATTTGTAGGCTAAAAACTGCACTCAAAACAAGTGCGAAAAGACGACTTCACAACTTATAGCAAAGCAAAGATTGATAAATTCTTAACTCGTGAAACATTTGCCGATGCAGTAATAACTCGGTAGATTCAACCGAGAGAGACCGGGGACGGGTAACACGGGTAACACTAGATTAAAAAGATGAATAATGAATCTAGTTACTTTTCTTTGTTGCCGAAGCGTTACCCGTGTAACCCGTTGGCGATTTGTTCACAGCCGTGCAATTTTTTCATAACGAGTATATGTCACAAGTGAGTGCTGTTGTAAATACATATTACAACAAATCATAGAAATGAATAAAAATAAATAAATACTGGTTAAATCATATTAATATTAACATCTTCCAGAAGCTAGTGTGCGATATAAAGCCGTGCGCTCCAGCATTGCGTCATATCCGGTTCATTTCTGGGAATTTAAAAAACGTAATGTTCACGTTTCATTCCTTAGTTTGTAAGCCGTTTTCGTTTCTGTTGATGATTTTGACAATTCTTCAGGAAAGGTTCTATAGTTTATCTTTATAGGTTTATTGCGTACAGTTTCTCTCCCGGCCGTACCAGCGCCGTCCTTTCGCTGTGCCGAATTTTTAATCTCGAGTGTTTTCTCCCGTCTGTTCCTTTCTTTTTTTTTTTTACTGGGAATTCGCAATATACTGGAATTTCCGCTGTTATACAATATCTTTTCGAGAGTACTGAACACTTCACCCCAGTCTGAGATCGCAGAAAGCCCAGGTTAAGCTCTTTTTCTTCCGTAGTTGTGGCTTCGAATGCGATTTTTCTCGTGTACCATTTCTTTGCTCGCGCGCGTGACTCAAAATTCTCTTAAACTGATCATATTTTATTGTTGCTAGACAATTACAGCAAATCTAATTACCCTTCTATATCATGCCTATCGAGTCTCATACACCACCGATATATCAGCCCATGCTTCTTTGTTTCTTTTTAAGAAAACGAAAAACGTACTAAATACAATCCGGGACAAAATTGTTGTCGCCTAATTGACAAACCATACATAATTCAGAGCATATACACAGGCACCCTTTCCCCTCCCCCTCTCCCCCGTTCAATGTTGTGCCTAGGGGATGATCATGTTGGCATTTCAAAGTCTATTCATCAACAACATTGTGTGGGGGAAGGGGGGTTGTGATGAACAATTTTTTAGGAGAAATAATTTTTTAAGTTGTCAATGCCGCTAAAATGAACAGTTTTCGACATAGGCGACAACACATATTGTCCGCGATTGTATTTGGAGCTTTTCTACGTATTTCTCAAATTTTCTCTGTACGTAACCGATGCAATTAGCTGTATCGAATCTAACGCGGTGGAAGCGAAAATTGGAATCGTTGTTTTCATTGTTCCTTTACTTGTTTCCAGAAGAACAGGCAAAAAAGACGATTTTTTTTCTCGTGGGAGAGGACGTTTGAAACGTTTTTGCTACCTAGCACGTGCGTTCCCATAAAAAAAGGCTACTTTTGATTCCGTTAGGCACGTTTGTTCAGAACTTGAAGCAATTCTTGTGTCAATTCAAGTTTTCAAGAATAGTTTGGTGCTGTTTTGATCATGAAATGGATGAAATTCAGGCGAATAACTCGGATTTGAGCGCAAGGTGTTTGTGGTCTGATAGAAGTTATTTGTAGGCTAAAAAACTGCACTCAAAACAAGTGCGAAAAGACGACTTCACAACTTATAGCAAAGCAAAGATTGATAAATTCTTAACTCGTGAAACATTTGCCGATGCAGTAATAAACTCGGTAGATTCAACCGAGAGAGACCGGGGACGGGTAACACGGGTAACACTAGATTAAAAAAGATGAATAATGAATCTAGTTACTTTTCTTTGTTGCCGAAGCGTTACCCGTGTAACCCGTTGGCGATTTGTTCACAGCCGTGCAATTTTTTCATAACGAGTATATGTCACAAGTGAGTGCTGTTGTAAATACATATTTACAACAAATCATAGAAATGAATAAAAATAAATAAATACTGGTTAAATCATATTAATATTAACATCTTCCAGAAGCTAGTGTGCGATATAAAGCCGTGCGCTCCAGCATTGCGTCATATCCGTTCATTTCTGGGAATTTAAAAAACGTAATGTTCACGTTTCATTCCTTAGTTTGTAAGCCGTTTTCGTTTCTGTTGATGATTTTGACAATTCTTCAGGAAAGGTTCTATAGTTTTATCTTTTATAGGTTTATTGCGTACAGTTTCTCTCCCGGCCGTACCAGCGCCGTCCTTTCGCTGTGCCGAATTTTTTAATCTCGAGTGTTTTTCTCCCGTCTGTTCCTTTCTTTTTTTTTACTGGGAATTCGCAATATACTGGAATTTCCGCTGTTATACAATATCTTTTCGAGAGTACTGAACACTTCACCCCAGTCTGAGATCGCAGAAAGCCCAGGTTAAGCTCTTTTTCTTCCGTAGTTGTGGCTTCGAATGCGATTTTTCTCGTGTACCATTTCTTTGCTCGCGCGCGTGACTCAAAATTCTCTTAAACTGATCATATTTTTATTGTTGCTAGACAATTACAGCAAATCTAATTACCCTTCTATATCATGCCTATCGAGTCTCATACACCACCGATATATCAGCCCATGCTTCTTTGTTTCTTTTTAAAGAAAACGAAAAACGTACTAAATACAATCCGGGACAAAATTGTTGTCGCCTAATTGACAAACCATACATAAAAACGCGTTCCAAACTAGTTTGAGGTTTCCAAAATGGGTTGATTTGTAGGATTTCTTTTGTTTCTCTACATAAAAAAAATAGTTTCGAGGAGATATATGGATTATCACCGACTGTGAAAACAATTTCGCGGTGTTCTTCAAAATTCAACATAGATTTAAAGATATTAGAACTTTTCATGAAATTTTTTCTTATCTTTTTTTTCAGAAATTCTACGCAATTTGAACCTAAATTCACACCCATTTAACCTTTCAAAACTTGCTCGGAAATTCTTAGCCATTTCAACCTCTTTGAAAAGGCTAGGAAATTCGTAGCCATTTCAACCTCTAACAAATGGCTAGGAAATTCTTAGCCATTCAGTTGAACCTCTAAAATGGTAGGACATTCTTAGCCATTTGAACCTCTAGCAAATGGCTAGGAAATTCTTAGCCATTCAGTTGAACCTCTTAAATGGCTAGGAAATTACTAGCCATTTTTTAGAGGTTAAAATGGCTAAGAATTTCCTAGCCATTTTTGGAAGTTGAAGCTGTGAAATGGGCTAACGCATTATTTCTATGCGCGCGTGCGAGCCACTTGAGTGGATATCTACAACTTATTACACAAAAATACTTCTATATCAATTAGAAAACGATTTAAAATGTCAATAATAATGTATAAACTTTATTTACAGGTAATACAGGTATAAACAGTTAGTAACATAGACCAATACAATAATGATCAGCGTTTACGACTCTTCTATCTGTGCGGTATTCTGAAGTAGAGATTGTTTGGACCAAAAGTAAAGGCTAATGTTATTTTTCTTCCAAAAGTCCTTATTCTGGTTAGAAAAAAAACATAAAGTGAGTGTCATCACTACCAAAGAAAATTCAAAATGTTTGAAATTTACAGCGCTGGGCTTGCCAGACCCCGAAACGTAAGGTGGAAATTTCCATCATGCATCGTCGGACAAATGTAATGCTAAAATTTTGATTTTGCCAGACCCCGAAAATCGTAAGTGGAAATTTGCACCAAGCATCGTCGGACAAATCTAATGCTAAAGTCTTGATTTTGCCAGACCCCGAAAAAGTAAGGTGGAAATTTCCATCAAGCATCGTCGGACAAATATTATGCTAAAAGTCTGGATATGGCAGACACCGAAAAAGTAAGGTGGAAATTTCCATCATACATTGTTGGTCAAATGCAATGCTAAAAGTAGAGAGAGAGAGAGAGAGTGATGGAGAAGCAAATAGTGAGTAACTCTTTTTTCTCTAATCAATATCTGTTATACGCATTCTGAAGACCCGGTTACCAGTCATTTAGCCACTGCGTAAAACGCAATGTTTTTCGTTCCATTATCATAACTGTCTTCTCCTGGAGATCAAACGAGATTTGGTAGATACCTAAAGCAGAAAATAATGAATTGTCAAGAATTATGTGCGTTCAGAGTCAGAGAGTAGAAAATATTTTATAACGTAATTATTCGTTGATGATTATCGATGCAATCAAGACGTTCATATGTTTAGATGAATCGCAAAATAACAAATAGTAGATTTTCGCGGTAAGAAATATGTTCGTTGAGTCAGGCTGATTTCGGCTTGAGCCGGTGAAGAGAGTTATAATGAGCCCTGAGAATGGTAAACAACATGTAAGCCAAGAACATAAATTGTATTAACTATTATAATAGCAGAGCCAAAAACTAGGGGAAAAACTGAACTACGCCGTAATGCCTTAAACTTATTATAATCGCGCATCTGTAATTGTTCAGTAGCGGTTTGTTTTCTATTGCGTGTAACACTATTACACTTTGCCTTTTATTCCGTTGAAACTGATAGTAAATAGCTGCCTGTCGCATTGTTTTTGCACCGAGCATCTAATACTAGCTATTTAGGAGTGAGGGAAGCTAAATACTTTCCATAACAATAACAGCAAGCAGTCATTTCTGCCTAATCTTGCTGTGTACTGTCTAGCAAGGACAGAAAGCCTGAGTAAGGACAGAAAGCCAGTGAACATTTTCTGTGCTTAATATTTGTAAATAAACTGCAGCTTACCTTTCATACTCTTCGTTTCAAACTTGATTATTTTGAATTTTGTAGTACCAGCGGTTATTTTCCGGAGCAGCCTTTGGCTGGTGATTGTAACCATACAAAAGCAGCGCAGACTTCTCTTTATCCGAAGACTCTTCCTTTGCAAAGCAAAGCGAACAATGAAGTTTATTTCCGTTTAGCGGATGCTGCGCTGAAACCAACTCAAAGTTAAATTTCGAATTATCCAATCAAAAAAGGAAAGCAAATTTAATGACCAATCAAAACGCGGGATTATAGGTCAAGACCTTACACACGTGACCACTCATAAACATCAACACCATGGGTGCTGCATGTTCTTGCAACGGACTGATCATTGTCCTTTGTATTTTGAACATAAGTGTTATGGCCGTCGATGGCTACAATGTCACGTAAAAGGAAAGGAAAAGCCAACCGAGGGCCGTAGACAAAAGTTGTACTTCCAAACAAAAGCAAGAAGGAAAGGGCGAACATTTTACAAACGAATAACAATATGCTCTTCAAGCTTTTAAAACCAGTTCAAAGTTTCCTCTCGGAGACATGATTGCGACATCTTCCTACTCGGGTGATATGGAATATAAGGTAAACGCTGATGTCTATAATATAAGTAATATAGCCTCGGCTATTTACCATTCTGGGTTAATAGGAGAACTTTGCGTAGGAAACCTGGACGTAAGAAAAATGTATGCACTCAATAGTTGTGACGAACATCTTCGCTACAGGAAAGTTTGCGGTTATCTATTTCTATCACGACCGTGCTTTGTCTGAGATTTCCGCGATTGTTCATCTAGTTACACGAGGAAGTTGCCAGCGTATTATTATAAGAAGCCACGTTATAGTTCGAAATATGAAATCGAAATGTAACATTTCCAGTCAGTCACGTCGAACAACATACTAATATGTACCTAGACTAGGTACATATTTGTATGTTGTTCGACATGACTGACTGGAAATGTTACGTTGCGATTTCATTTTAGTGGCCTCATCCGGCGGTGTTTTGACGCCTGGTTTGACACTGCGGGTTCCATTGACAATTTAAACTTCGAATTTATAAATAACTAATAACGAATGCCGAGAAGACGTTTTTACAAACTCAAGTTGAAATTAAAGTTAATGCATTAAGTTGAAGGATTTCATATTTTCTTAGAGTATGAGGCAAACCTTTAGCATTGTATTTTGGAAGGCTGCTAGAGTTTCCAACACAGTAGCTTTCTAGACTTTGAAGATGGTATTTTTACAGCGCTGTAACGGTTGGAAACTTTCATCTCACTTTTCGGAGTCTCTAAGCTTTAGCTTTACGAGTAGCATTTTATTGCTCTGGCAAAATCCGGACTTTTAGCATTAGATTTGTCCGACGATGCTTGGTGGAAATTTCCACCTTACTTTTTGGGGTCTGGCAAAAATAAATACTTAGCATTAGATTTGTCCGACGATGCACGGTGGAAATTTCCACCTTACTTTTCGGGGTCTGGCAAAATCAGGACGTTTAGCATTAGATTTGTCCGACGATGCTCGGTGGAAATTTCCACCTTACTTTTTCGGGTCTGGCAAAATGAATACTATTCTGCGTCATTGATGTTTAGCCTTTTCTCAAACACCCGCACATAAGAACCTAGAATGTTAGCTTAAAACAAGTGCTAATCTGAACTGAAAATACTGAAAACGTGGTTTATAAGCAATATCTTAGCCTAATAGGTTGTTAAAATCCAGGTTCTTATATGCGGGAGATTACAGTACTTAACGCCACTTATTTAAAGGTTCGAATGGCTAAGAATTTCCTAGCCATTTGTTCGAGGTTCAAATGGCTAAGAATTTCCTAGCCATTTGTTCGAGGTTCAAATGGCTAAGATTGTCCTAGCCATTTGTTCGAGGTTCAAATGGCTAAGAATTTCCTAGCCATTGCTCGAGGTTCAAATGGCTAAGAATTTCCTAGCCATTTGTTCGCGGTTCGAATGGCTAAGAATGTCCTAGCCATTTGTTCGAGATTCAAAGGCTAAGAATTTCCTAGCCATTTGTTCGAGGTTCAAATGGCTAAGAATTTCCTAGCCATTTGTCGGAGGTTCAATTGGCTATGAATTTCCTAGCATATTTTTCGGGCTTTAACGCGTAGTGTTTTAAACACAAGAAAAGTTGATATGTATAGTGTTTCATACTAGAGTTTTTCGTGTTCAGAAGAATAATACTTTTTACAACACAGTTTTTGCGATTGATTTTGATGTCAGAGGAAATAATTAATATCACAATAAAGAGTTAAATGAAATTGCTGTGTTCTGTGTAAAATGCGTGTTTTTCAACATCGGGTAATGGTCATGTATTTAGAACGATTTACCGACATAGCGCCAACAAATAGAAGGGTCCGTTGTTGATTTATTTTATTGCTCTGAATAAGTTTCGAGATTTAGAGTTGTGTGATGGCTTGACTCCATTTTTTTGAGTTTTGGAAAACCTCAAACTAGTTTGGAACGCGTTATAATTCAGAGCATATACACAGGCACCCTTTCCCCTCCCCCTCTCCCCGTTCAATGTTGTGCCTAGGGGATGATCATGTTGGCATTTCAAAGTCTATTCATCAACAACATTGTGTGGGGGAAGGGGGGTTGTGATGAACAATTTTTTAGGAGAAATAATTTTTTAAGTTGTCAATGCCGCTAAAATGAACAGTTTTCGACATAGGCGACAACACATATTGTCCGCGATTGTATTTGGAGCTTTTCTACGTATTTCTCAAATTTTCTCTGTACGTAACCGATGCAATTAGCTGTATCGAATCTAACGCGGTGGAAGCGAAAATTGGAATCGTTGTTTTCATTGTTCCTTTACTTGTTTCCAGAAGAACAGGCAAAAAAGACGATTTTTTTTTCTCGTGGGAGAGGACGTTTGAAACGTTTTTGCTACCTAGCACGTGCGTTCCCATAAAAAAAGGCTACTTTTGATTCCGTTAGGCACGTTTGTTCAGAACTTGAAGCAATTCTTGTGTCAATTCAAGTTTTCAAGAATAGTTTGGTGCTGTTTTGATCATGAAATGGATGAAATTCAGGCGAATAACTCGGATTTGAGCGCAAGGTGTTTGTGGTCTGATAGAAGTTATTTGTAGGCTAAAAAACTGCACTCAAAACAAGTGCGAAAAGACGACTTCACAACTTATAGCAAAGCAAAGATTGATAAATTCTTAACTCGTGAAACATTTGCCGATGCAGTAATAAACTCGGTAGATTCAACCGAGAGAGACCGGGGACGGGTAACACGGGTAACACTAGATTAAAAAAGATGAATAATGAATCTAGTTACTTTTCTTTGTTGCCGAAGCGTTACCCGTGTAACCCGTTGGCGATTTGTTCACAGCCGTGCAATTTTTTCATAACGAGTATATGTCACAAGTGAGTGCTGTTGTAAATACATATTTACAACAAATCATAGAAATGAATAAAAATAAATAAATACTGGTTAAATCATATTAATATTAACATCTTCCAGAAGCTAGTGTGCGATATAAAGCCGTGCGCTCCAGCATTGCGTCATATCCGGTTCATTTCTGGGAATTTAAAAAACGTAATGTTCACGTTTCATTCCTTAGTTTGTAAGCCGTTTTCGTTTCTGTTGATGATTTTGACAATTCTTCAGGAAAGGTTCTATAGTTTTATCTTTTATAGGTTTATTGCGTACAGTTTCTCTCCCGGCCGTACCAGCGCCGTCCTTTCGCTGTGCCGAATTTTTTAATCTCGAGTGTTTTTCTCCCGTCTGTTCCTTTCTTTTTTTTTACTGGGAATTCGCAATATACTGGAATTTCCGCTGTTATACAATATCTTTTCGAGAGTACTGAACACTTCACCCCAGTCTGAGATCGCAGAAAGCCCAGGTTAAGCTCTTTTTCTTCCGTAGTTGTGGCTTCGAATGCGATTTTTCTCGTGTACCATTTCTTTGCTCGCGCGCGTGACTCAAAATTCTCTTAAACTGATGATATTTTATTGTTGCTAGACAATTACAGCAAATCTAATTACCCTTCTATATCATGCCTATCGAGTCTCATACACCACCGATATATCAGCCCATGCTTCTTTGTTTCTTTTTAAAGAAAACGAAAAACGTACTAAATACAATCCGGGACAAAATTGTTGTCGCCTAATTGACAAACCATACATAATTCAGAGCATATACACAGGCACCCTTTCCCCTCCCCCTCTCCCCCGTTCAATGTTGTGCCTAGGGGATGATCATGTTGGCATTTCAAAGTCTATTCATCAACAACATTGTGTGGGGGAAGGGGGGTTGTGATGAACAATTTTTAGGAGAAATAATTTTTTTAAGTTGTCAATGCCGCTAAAATGAACAGTTTTCGACATAGGCGACAACACATATTGTCCGCGATTGTATTTGGAGCTTTTCTACGTATTTCTCAAATTTTCTCTGTACGTAACCGATGCAATTAGCTGTATCGAATCTAACGCGGTGGAAGCGAAAATTGGAATCGTTGTTTTCATTGTTCCTTTACTTGTTTCCAGAAGAACAGGCAAAAAAGACGATTTTTTTTCTCGTGGGAGAGGACGTTTGAAACGTTTTTGCTACCTAGCACGTGCGTTCCCATAAAAAAAGGCTACTTTTGATTCCGTTAGGCACGTTTGTTCAGAACTTGAAGCAATTCTTGTGTCAATTCAAGTTTTCAAGAATAGTTTGGTGCTGTTTTGATCATGAAATGGATGAAATTCAGGCGAATAACTCGGATTTGAGCGCAAGGTGTTTGTGGTCTGATAGAAGTTATTTGTAGGCTAAAAAACTGCACTCAAAACAAGTGCGAAAAGACGACTTCACAACTTATAGCAAAGCAAAGATTGATAAATTCTTAACTCGTGAAACATTTGCCGATGCAGTAATAAACTCGGTAGATTCAACCGAGAGAGACCGGGGACGGGTAACACGGGTAACACTAGATTAAAAAAGATGAATAATGAATCTAGTTACTTTTCTTTGTTGCCGAAGCGTTACCCGTGTAACCCGTTGGCGATTTGTTCACAGCCGTGCAATTTTTTCATAACGAGTATATGTCACAAGTGAGTGCTGTTGTAAATACATATTTACAACAAATCATAGAAATGAATAAAATAAATAAATACTGGTTAAATCATATTAATATTAACATCTTCCAGAAGCTAGTGTGCGATATAAAGCCGTGCGCTCCAGCATTGCGTCATATCCGGTTCATTTCTGGGAATTTAAAAAACGTAATGTTCACGTTTCATTCCTTAGTTTGTAAGCCGTTTTCGTTTCTGTTGATGATTTTGACAATTCTTCAGGAAAGGTTCTATAGTTTTATCTTTTATAGGTTTATTGCGTACAGTTTCTCTCCCGGCCGTACCAGCGCCGTCCTTTCGCTGTGCCGAATTTTTAATCTCGAGTGTTTTTCTCCCGTCTGTTCCTTTCTTTTTTTTTACTGGGAATTCGCAATATACTGGAATTTCCGCTGTTATACAATATCTTTTCGAGAGTACTGAACACTTCACCCCAGTCTGAGATCGCAGAAAGCCCAGGTTAAGCTCTTTTTCTTCCGTAGTTGTGGCTTCGAATGCGATTTTCTCGTGTACCATTTCTTTGCTCGCGCGCGTGACTCAAAATTCTCTTAAACTGATCATATTTTTATTGTTGCTAGACAATTACAGCAAATCTAATTACCCTTCTATATCATGCCTATCGAGTCTCATACACCACCGATATATCAGCCCATGCTTCTTTGTTTCTTTTTAAAGAAAACGAAAAACGTACTAAATACAATCCGGGACAAAATTGTTGTCGCCTAATTGACAAACCATACATAATTCAGAGCATATACACAGGCACCCTTTCCCCTCCCCCTCTCCCCCGTTCAATGTTGTGCCTAGGGGATGATCATGTTGGCATTTCAAAGTCTATTCATCAACAACATTGTGTGGGGGAAGGGGGGTTGTGATGAACAATTTTTAGGAGAAATAATTTTTTAAGTTGTCAATGCCGCTAAAATGAACAGTTTTCGACATAGGCGACAACACATATTGTCCGCGATTGTATTTGGAGCTTTTCTACGTATTTCTCAAATTTTCTCTGTACGTAACCGATGCAATTAGCTGTATCGAATCTAACGCGGTGGAAGCGAAAATTGGAATCGTTGTTTTCATTGTTCCTTTACTTGTTTCCAGAAGAACAGGCAAAAAAGACGATTTTTTTTTCTCGTGGGAGAGGACGTTTGAAACGTTTTTGCTACCTAGCACGTGCGTTCCCATAAAAAAGGCTACTTTTGATTCCGTTAGGCACGTTTGTTCAGAACTTGAAGCAATTCTTGTGTCAATTCAAGTTTTCAAGAATAGTTTGGTGCTGTTTTGATCATGAAATGGATGAAATTCAGGCGAATAACTCGGATTTGAGCGCAAGGTGTTTGTGGTCTGATAGAAGTTATTTGTAGGCTAAAAAACTGCACTCAAAACAAGTGCGAAAAGACGACTTCACAACTTATAGCAAAGCAAAGATTGATAAATTCTTAACTCGTGAAACATTTGCCGATGCAGTAATAAACTCGGTAGATTCAACCGAGAGAGACCGGGGACGGGTAACACGGGTAACACTAGATTAAAAAAGATGAATAATGAATCTAGTTACTTTTCTTTGTTGCCGAAGCGTTACCCGTGTAACCCGTTGGCGATTTGTTCACAGCCGTGCAATTTTTTCATAACGAGTATATGTCACAAGTGAGTGCTGTTGTAAATACATATTACAACAAATCATAGAAATGAATAAAAATAAATAAATACTGGTTAAATCATATTAATATTAACATCTTCCAGAAGCTAGTGTGCGATATAAAGCCGTGCGCTCCAGCATTGCGTCATATCCGGTTCATTTCTGGGAATTTAAAAAACGTAATGTTCACGTTTCATTCCTTAGTTTGTAAGCCGTTTTCGTTTCTGTTGATGATTTTGACAATTCTTCAGGAAAGGTTCTATAGTTTTATCTTTTATAGGTTTATTGCGTACAGTTTCTCTCCCGGCCGTACCAGCGCCGTCCTTTCGCTGTGCCGAATTTTTTAATCTCGAGTGTTTTTCTCCCGTCTGTTCCTTTCTTTTTTTTTACTGGGAATTCGCAATATACTGGAATTTCCGCTGTTATACAATATCTTTTCGAGAGTACTGAACACTTCACCCCAGTCTGAGATCGCAGAAAGCCCAGGTTAAGCTCTTTTTCTTCCGTAGTTGTGGCTTCGAATGCGATTTTTCTCGTGTACCATTTCTTTGCTCGCGCGCGTGACTCAAAATTCTCTTAAACTGATCATATTTTATTGTTGCTAGACAATTACAGCAAATCTAATTACCCTTCTATATCATGCCTATCGAGTCTCATACACCACCGATATATCAGCCCATGCTTCTTTGTTTCTTTTTAAAGAAAACGAAAAACGTACTAAATACAATCCGGGACAAAATTGTTGTCGCCTAATTGACAAACCATACATAATTCAGAGCATATACACAGGCACCCTTTCCCCTCCCCCTCTCCCCCGTTCAATGTTGTGCCTAGGGGATGATCATGTTGGCATTTCAAAGTCTATTCATCAACAACATTGTGTGGGGGAAGGGGGTTGTGATGAACAATTTTTAGGAGAAATAATTTTTTTAAGTTGTCAATGCCGCTAAAATGAACAGTTTTCGACATAGGCGACAACACATATTGTCCGCGATTGTATTTGGAGCTTTTCTACGTATTTCTCAAATTTTCTCTGTACGTAACCGATGCAATTAGCTGTATCGAATCTAACGCGGTGGAAGCGAAAATTGGAATCGTTGTTTTCATTGTTCCTTTACTTGTTTCCAGAAGAACAGGCAAAAAAGACGATTTTTTTTCTCGTGGGAGAGGACGTTTGAAACGTTTTTGCTACCTAGCACGTGCGTTCCCATAAAAAAAGGCTACTTTTGATTCCGTTAGGCACGTTTGTTCAGAACTTGAAGCAATTCTTGTGTCAATTCAAGTTTTCAAGAATAGTTTGGTGCTGTTTTGATCATGAAATGGATGAAATTCAGGCGAATAACTCGGATTTGAGCGCAAGGTGTTTGTGGTCTGATAGAAGTTATTTGTAGGCTAAAAAACTGCACTCAAAACAGGTGCGAAAAGACGACTTCACAACTTATAGCAAAGCAAAGATTGATAAATTCTTAACTCGTGAAACATTTGCCGATGCAGTAATAAACTCGGTAGATTCAACCGAGAGAGACCGGGGACGGGTAACACGGGTAACACTAGATTAAAAAAGATGAATAATGAATCTAGTTACTTTTCTTGTTGCCGAAGCGTTACCCGTGTAACCCGTTGGCGATTTGTTCACAGCCGTGCAATTTTTTCATAACGAGTATATGTCACAAGTGAGTGCTGTTGTAAATACATATTTACAACAAATCATAGAAATGAATAAAAATAAATAAATACTGGTTAAATCATATTAATATTAACATCTTCCAGAAGCTAGTGTGCGATATAAAGCCGTGCGCTCCAGCATTGCGTCATATCCGGTTCATTTCTGGGAATTTAAAAAACGTAATGTTCACGTTTCATTCCTTAGTTTGTAAGCCGTTTTCGTTTCTGTTGATGATTTTGACAATTCTTCAGGAAAGGTTCTATAGTTTTATCTTTTATAGGTTTATTGCGTACAGTTTCTCTCCCGGCCGTACCAGCGCCGTCCTTTCGCTGTGCCGAATTTTTAATCTCGAGTGTTTTTCTCCCGTCTGTTCCTTTCTTTTTTTTTTACTGGGAATTCGCAATATACTGGAATTTCCGCTGTTATACAATATCTTTTCGAGAGTACTGAACACTTCACCCCAGTCTGAGATCGCAGAAAGCCCAGGTTAAGCTCTTTTTCTTCCGTAGTTGTGGCTTCGAATGCGATTTTTCTCGTGTACCATTTCTTTGCTCGCGCGCGTGACTCAAAATTCTCTTAAACTGATCATATTTTTATTGTTGCTAGACAATTACAGCAAATCTAATTACCCTTCTATATCATGCCTATCGAGTCTCATACACCACCGATATATCAGCCCATGCTTCTTTGTTTCTTTTTAAAGAAAACGAAAAACGTACTAAATACAATCCGGGACAAAATTGTTGTCGCCTAATTGACAAACCATACATAATTCAGAGCATATACACAGGCACCCTTTCCCCTCCCCCTCTCCCCCGTTCAATGTTGTGCCTAGGGGATGATCATGTTGGCATTTCAAAGTCTATTCATCAACAACATTGTGTGGGGAAGGGGGGTTGTGATGAACAATTTTTTAGGAGAAATAATTTTTTTAAGTTGTCAATGCCGCTAAAATGAACAGTTTTCGACATAGGCGACAACACATATTGTCCGCGATTGTATTTGGAGCTTTTCTACGTATTTCTCAAATTTTCTCTGTACGTAACCGATGCAATTAGCTGTATCGAATCTAACGCGGTGGAAGCGAAAATTGGAATCGTTGTTTTCATTGTTCCTTTACTTGTTTCCAGAAGAACAGGCAAAAAAGACGATTTTTTTTTCTCGTGGGAGAGGACGTTTGAAACGTTTTTGCTACCTAGCACGTGCGTTCCCATAAAAAAAGGCTACTTTTGATTCCGTTAGGCACGTTTGTTCAGAACTTGAAGCAATTCTTGTGTCAATTCAAGTTTTCAAGAATAGTTTGGTGCTGTTTTGATCATGAAATGGATGAAATTCAGGCGAATAACTCGGATTTGAGCGCAAGGTGTTTGTGGTCTGATAGAAGTTATTTGTAGGCTAAAAAACTGCACTCAAAACAGGTGCGAAAAGACGACTTCACAACTTATAGCAAAGCAAAGATTGATAAATTCTTAACTCGTGAAACATTTGCCGATGCAGTAATAAACTCGGTAGATTCAACCGAGAGAGACCGGGGACGGGTAACACGGGTAACACTAGATTAAAAAAGATGAATAATGAATCTAGTTACTTTTCTTTGTTGCCGAAGCGTTACCCGTGTAACCCGTTGGCGATTTGTTCACAGCCGTGCAATTTTTTCATAACGAGTATATGTCACAAGTGAGTGCTGTTGTAAATACATATTTACAACAAATCATAGAAATGAATAAAAATAAATAAATACTGGTTAAATCATATTAATATTAACATCTTCCAGAAGCTAGTGTGCGATATAAAGCCGTGCGCTCCAGCATTGCGTCATATCCGGTTCATTTCTGGGAATTTAAAAAACGTAATGTTCACGTTTCATTCCTTAGTTTGTAAGCCGTTTTCGTTTCTGTTGATGATTTTGACAATTCTTCAGGAAAGGTTCTATAGTTTTATCTTTTATAGGTTTATTGCGTACAGTTTCTCTCCCGGCCGTACCAGCGCCGTCCTTTCGCTGTGCCGAATTTTTTAATCTCGAGTGTTTTTCTCCCGTCTGTTCCTTTCTTTCTTTTTTTTTACTGGGAATTCGCAATATACTGGAATTTCCGCTGTTATACAATATCTTTTCGAGAGTACTGAACACTTCACCCCAGTCTGAGATCGCAGAAAGCCCAGGTTAAGCTCTTTTTCTTCCGTAGTTGTGGCTTCGAATGCGATTTTTCTCGTGTACCATTTCTTTGCTCGCGCGCGTGACTCAAAATTCTCTTAAACTGATGATATTTTTATTGTTGCTAGACAATTACAGCAAATCTAATTACCCTTCTATATCATGCCTATCGAGTCTCATACACCACCGATATATCAGCCCATGCTTCTTTGTTTCTTTTTAAAGAAAACGAAAAACGTACTAAATACAATCCGGGACAAAATTGTTGTCGCCTAATTGACAAACCATACATAATTCAGAGCATATACACAGGCACCCTTTCCCCTCCCCCTCTCCCCCGTTCAATGTTGTGCCTAGGGGATGATCATGTTGGCATTTCAAAGTCTATTCATCAACAACATTGTGTGGGGGAAGGGGGGTTGTGATGAACAATTTTTAGGAGAAATAATTTTTTTAAGTTGTCAATGCCGCTAAAATGAACAGTTTTCGACATAGGCGACAACACATATTGTCCGCGATTGTATTTGGAGCTTTTCTACGTATTTCTCAAATTTTCTCTGTACGTAACCGATGCAATTAGCTGTATCGAATCTAACGCGGTGGAAGCGAAAATTGGAATCGTTGTTTTCATTGTTCCTTTACTTGTTTCCAGAAGAACAGGCAAAAAAGACGATTTTTTTTCTCGTGGGAGAGGACGTTTGAAACGTTTTTGCTACCTAGCACGTGCGTTCCCATAAAAAAAGGCTACTTTTGATTCCGTTAGGCACGTTTGTTCAGAACTTGAAGCAATTCTTGTGTCAATTCAAGTTTTCAAGAATAGTTTGGTGCTGTTTTGATCATGAAATGGATGAAATTCAGGCGAATAACTCGGATTTGAGCGCAAGGTGTTTGTGGTCTGATAGAAGTTATTTGTAGGCTAAAAAACTGCACTCAAAACAAGTGCGAAAAGACGACTTCACAACTTATAGCAAAGCAAAGATTGATAAATTCTTAACTCGTGAAACATTTGCCGATGCAGTAATAAACTCGGTAGATTCAACCGAGAGAGACCGGGGACGGGTAACACGGGTAACACTAGATTAAAAAAGATGAATAATGAATCTAGTTACTTTTCTTTGTTGCCGAAGCGTTACCCGTGTAACCCGTTGGCGATTTGTTCACAGCCGTGCAATTTTTTCATAACGAGTATATGTCACAAGTGAGTGCTGTTGTAAATACATATTTACAACAAATCATAGAAATGAATAAAAATAAATAAATACTGGTTAAATCATATTAATATTAACATCTTCCAGAAGCTAGTGTGCGATATAAAGCCGTGCGCTCCAGCATTGCGTCATATCCGGTTCATTTCTGGGAATTTAAAAAACGTAATGTTCACGTTTCATTCCTTAGTTTGTAAGCCGTTTTCGTTTCTGTTGATGATTTTGACAATTCTTCAGGAAAGGTTCTATAGTTTTATCTTTTATAGGTTTATTGCGTACAGTTTCTCTCCCGGCCGTACCAGCGCCGTCCTTTCGCTGTGCCGAATTTTTTAATCTCGAGTGTTTTTCTCCCGTCTGTTCCTTTCTTTTTTTTTACTGGGAATTCGCAATATACTGGAATTTCCGCTGTTATACAATATCTTTTCGAGAGTACTGAACACTTCACCCCAGTCTGAGATCGCAGAAAGCCCAGGTTAAGCTCTTTTTCTTCCGTAGTTGTGGCTTCGAATGCGATTTTTCTCGTGTACCATTTCTTTGCTCGCGCGCGTGACTCAAAATTCTCTTAAACTGATCATATTTTTATTGTTGCTAGACAATTACAGCAAATCTAATTACCCTTCTATATCATGCCTATCGAGTCTCATACACCACCGATATATCAGCCCATGCTTCTTTGTTTCTTTTTAAAGAAAACGAAAAACGTACTAAATACAATCCGGGACAAAATTGTTGTCGCCTAATTGACAAACCATACATAATTCAGAGCATATACACAGGCACCCTTTCCCCTCCCCCTCTCCCCCGTTCAATGTTGTGCCTAGGGGATGATCATGTTGGCATTTCAAAGTCTATTCATCAACAACATTGTGTGGGGGAAGGGGGTTGTGATGAACAATTTTTTAGGAGAAATAATTTTTTTAAGTTGTCAATGCCGCTAAAATGAACAGTTTTCGACATAGGCGACAACACATATTGTCCGCGATTGTATTTGGAGCTTTTCTACGTATTTCTCAAATTTTCTCTGTACGTAACCGATGCAATTAGCTGTATCGAATCTAACGCGGTGGAAGCGAAAATTGGAATCGTTGTTTTCATTGTTCCTTTACTTGTTTCCAGAAGAACAGGCAAAAAAGACGATTTTTTTTTCTCGTGGGAGAGGACGTTTGAAACGTTTTTGCTACCTAGCACGTGCGTTCCCATAAAAAAAGGCTACTTTTGATTCCGTTAGGCACGTTTGTTCAGAACTTGAAGCAATTCTTGTGTCAATTCAAGTTTTCAAGAATAGTTTGGTGCTGTTTTGATCATGAAATGGATGAAATTCAGGCGAATAACTCGGATTTGAGCGCAAGGTGTTTGTGGTCTGATAGAAGTTATTTGTAGGCTAAAAAACTGCACTCAAAACAAGTGCGAAAAGACGACTTCACAACTTATAGCAAAGCAAAGATTGATAAATTCTTAACTCGTGAAACATTTGCCGATGCAGTAATAAACTCGGTAGATTCAACCGAGAGAGACCGGGGACGGGTAACACGGGTAACACTAGATTAAAAAAGATGAATAATGAATCTAGTTACTTTTCTTTGTTGCCGAAGCGTTACCCGTGTAACCCGTTGGCGATTTGTTCACAGCCGTGCAATTTTTTCATAACGAGTATATGTCACAAGTGAGTGCTGTTGTAAATACATATTTACAACAAATCATAGAAATGAATAAAAATAAATAAATACTGGTTAAATCATATTAATATTAACATCTTCCAGAAGCTAGTGTGCGATATAAAGCCGTGCGCTCCAGCATTGCGTCATATCCGGTTCATTTCTGGGAATTTAAAAAACGTAATGTTCACGTTTCATTCCTTAGTTTGTAAGCCGTTTTCGTTTCTGTTGATGATTTTGACAATTCTTCAGGAAAGGTTCTATAGTTTTATCTTTTATAGGTTTATTGCGTACAGTTTCTCTCCCGGCCGTACCAGCGCCGTCCTTTCGCTGTGCCGAATTTTTTAATCTCGAGTGTTTTTCTCCCGTCTGTTCCTTTCTTTTTTTTTTACTGGGAATTCGCAATATACTGGAATTTCCGCTGTTATACAATATCTTTTCGAGAGTACTGAACACTTCACCCCAGTCTGAGATCGCAGAAAGCCCAGGTTAAGCTCTTTTTCTTCCGTAGTTGTGGCTTCGAATGCGATTTTTCTCGTGTACCATTTCTTTGCTCGCGCGCGTGACTCAAAATTCTCTTAAACTGATCATATTTTTATTGTTGCTAGACAATTACAGCAAATCTAATTACCCTTCTATATCATGCCTATCGAGTCTCATACACCACCGATATATCAGCCCATGCTTCTTTGTTTCTTTTTAAAGAAAACGAAAAACGTACTAAATACAATCCGGGACAAAATTGTTGTCGCCTAATTGACAAACCATACATAATTCAGAGCATATACACAGGCACCCTTTCCCCTCCCCCTCTCCCCCGTTCAATGTTGTGCCTAGGGGATGATCATGTTGGCATTTCAAAGTCTATTCATCAACAACATTGTGTGGGGGAAGGGGGGTTGTGATGAACAATTTTTTAGGAGAAATAATTTTTTTAAGTTGTCAATGCCGCTAAAATGAACAGTTTTCGACATAGGCGACAACACATATTGTCCGCGATTGTATTTGGAGCTTTTCTACGTATTTCTCAAATTTTCTCTGTACGTAACCGATGCAATTAGCTGTATCGAATCTAACGCGGTGGAAGCGAAAATTGGAATCGTTGTTTTCATTGTTCCTTTACTTGTTTCCAGAAGAACAGGCAAAAAAGACGATTTTTTTTTCTCGTGGGAGAGGACGTTTGAAACGTTTTTGCTACCTAGCACGTGCGTTCCCATAAAAAAAGGCTACTTTTGATTCCGTTAGGCACGTTTGTTCAGAACTTGAAGCAATTCTTGTGTCAATTCAAGTTTTCAAGAATAGTTTGGTGCTGTTTTGATCATGAAATGGATGAAATTCAGGCGAATAACTCGGATTTGAGCGCAAGGTGTTTGTGGTCTGATAGAAGTTATTTGTAGGCTAAAAAACTGCACTCAAAACAAGTGCGAAAAGACGACTTCACAACTTATAGCAAAGCAAAGATTGATAAATTCTTAACTCGTGAAACATTTGCCGATGCAGTAATAAACTCGGTAGATTCAACCGAGAGAGACCGGGGACGGGTAACACGGGTAACACTAGATTAAAAAAGATGAATAATGAATCTAGTTACTTTTCTTTGTTGCCGAAGCGTTACCCGTGTAACCCGTTGGCGATTTGTTCACAGCCGTGCAATTTTTTCATAACGAGTATATGTCACAAGTGAGTGCTGTTGTAAATACATATTTACAACAAATCATAGAAATGAATAAAAATAAATAAATACTGGTTAAATCATATTAATATTAACATCTTCCAGAAGCTAGTGTGCGATATAAAGCCGTGCGCTCCAGCATTGCGTCATATCCGGTTCATTTCTGGGAATTTAAAAAACGTAATGTTCACGTTTCATTCCTTAGTTTGTAAGCCGTTTTCGTTTCTGTTGATGATTTTGACAATTCTTCAGGAAAGGTTCTATAGTTTTATCTTTTATAGGTTTATTGCGTACAGTTTCTCTCCCGGCCGTACCAGCGCCGTCCTTTCGCTGTGCCGAATTTTTTAATCTCGAGTGTTTTTCTCCCGTCTGTTCCTTTCTTTTTTTTTACTGGGAATTCGCAATATACTGGAATTTCCGCTGTTATACAATATCTTTTCGAGAGTACTGAACACTTCACCCCAGTCTGAGATCGCAGAAAGCCCAGGTTAAGCTCTTTTTCTTCCGTAGTTGTGGCTTCGAATGCGATTTTTCTCGTGTACCATTTCTTTGCTCGCGCGCGTGACTCAAAATTCTCTTAAACTGATCATATTTTTATTGTTGCTAGACAATTACAGCAAATCTAATTACCCTTCTATATCATGCCTATCGAGTCTCATACACCACCGATATATCAGCCCATGCTTCTTTGTTTCTTTTTAAAGAAAACGAAAAACGTACTAAATACAATCCGGGACAAAATTGTTGTCGCCTAATTGACAAACCATACATAATTCAGAGCATATACACAGGCACCCTTTCCCCTCCCCCTCTCCCCCGTTCAATGTTGTGCCTAGGGGATGATCATGTTGGCATTTCAAAGTCTATTCATCAACAACATTGTGTGGGGGAAGGGGGGTTGTGATGAACAATTTTTTAGGAGAAATAATTTTTTTAAGTTGTCAATGCCGCTAAAATGAACAGTTTTCGACATAGGCGACAACACATATTGTCCGCGATTGTATTTGGAGCTTTTCTACGTATTTCTCAAATTTTCTCTGTACGTAACCGATGCAATTAGCTGTATCGAATCTAACGCGGTGGAAGCGAAAATTGGAATCGTTGTTTTCATTGTTCCTTTACTTGTTTCCAGAAGAACAGGCAAAAAGACGATTTTTTTTTCTCGTGGGAGAGGACGTTTGAAACGTTTTTGCTACCTAGCACGTGCGTTCCCATAAAAAAGGCTACTTTTGATTCCGTTAGGCACGTTTGTTCAGAACTTGAAGCAATTCTTGTGTCAATTCAAGTTTTCAAGAATAGTTTGGTGCTGTTTTGATCATGAAATGGATGAAATTCAGGCGAATAACTCGGATTTGAGCGCAAGGTGTTTGTGGTCTGATAGAAGTTATTTGTAGGCTAAAAAACTGCACTCAAAACAAGTGCGAAAAGACGACTTCACAACTTATAGCAAAGCAAAGATTGATAAATTCTTAACTCGTGAAACATTTGCCGATGCAGTAATAAACTCGGTAGATTCAACCGAGAGAGACCGGGGACGGGTAACACGGGTAACACTAGATTAAAAAAGATGAATAATGAATCTAGTTACTTTTCTTTGTTGCCGAAGCGTTACCCGTGTAACCCGTTGGCGATTTGTTCACAGCCGTGCAATTTTTTCATAACGAGTATATGTCACAAGTGAGTGCTGTTGTAAATACATATTTACAACAAATCATAGAAATGAATAAAAATAAATAAATACTGGTTAAATCATATTAATATTAACATCTTCCAGAAGCTAGTGTGCGATATAAAGCCGTGCGCTCCAGCATTGCGTCATATCCGGTTCATTTCTGGGAATTTAAAAAACGTAATGTTCACGTTTCATTCCTTAGTTTGTAAGCCGTTTTCGTTTCTGTTGATGATTTTGACAATTCTTCAGGAAAGGTTCTATAGTTTTATCTTTTATAGGTTTATTGCGTACAGTTTCTCTCCCGGCCGTACCAGCGCCGTCCTTTCGCTGTGCCGAATTTTTTAATCTCGAGTGTTTTTCTCCCGTCTGTTCCTTTCTTTTTTTTTTACTGGGAATTCGCAATATACTGGAATTTCCGCTGTTATACAATATCTTTTCGAGAGTACTGAACACTTCACCCCAGTCTGAGATCGCAGAAAGCCCAGGTTAAGCTCTTTTTCTTCCGTAGTTGTGGCTTCGAATGCGATTTTTCTCGTGTACCATTTCTTTGCTCGCGCGCGTGACTCAAAATTCTCTTAAACTGATCATATTTTATTGTTGCTAGACAATTACAGCAAATCTAATTACCCTTCTATATCATGCCTATCGAGTCTCATACACCACCGATATATCAGCCCATGCTTCTTTGTTTCTTTTTAAAGAAAACGAAAAACGTACTAAATACAATCCGGGACAAAATTGTTGTCGCCTAATTGACAAACCATACATAATTCAGAGCATATACACAGGCACCCTTTCCCCTCCCCCTCTCCCCCGTTCAATGTTGTGCCTAGGGGATGATCATGTTGGCATTTCAAAGTCTATTCATCAACAACATTGTGTGGGGGAAGGGGGGTTGTGATGAACAATTTTTTAGGAGAAATAATTTTTTTAAGTTGTCAATGCCGCTAAAATGAACAGTTTTCGACATAGGCGACAACACATATTGTCCGCGATTGTATTTGGAGCTTTTCTACGTATTTCTCAAATTTTCTCTGTACGTAACCGATGCAATTAGCTGTATCGAATCTAACGCGGTGGAAGCGAAAATTGGAATCGTTGTTTTCATTGTTCCTTTACTTGTTTCCAGAAGAACAGGCAAAAAAGACGATTTTTTTTTCTCGTGGGAGAGGACGTTTGAAACGTTTTTGCTACCTAGCACGTGCGTTCCCATAAAAAAAGGCTACTTTTGATTCCGTTAGGCACGTTTGTTCAGAACTTGAAGCAATTCTTGTGTCAATTCAAGTTTTCAAGAATAGTTTGGTGCTGTTTTGATCATGAAATGGATGAAATTCAGGCGAATAACTCGGATTTGAGCGCAAGGTGTTTGTGGTCTGATAGAAGTTATTTGTAGGCTAAAAAACTGCACTCAAAACAAGTGCGAAAAGACGACTTCACAACTTATAGCAAAGCAAAGATTGATAAATTCTTAACTCGTGAAACATTTGCCGATGCAGTAATAAACTCGGTAGATTCAACCGAGAGAGACCGGGGACGGGTAACACGGGTAACACTAGATTAAAAAGATGAATAATGAATCTAGTTACTTTTCTTTGTTGCCGAAGCGTTACCCGTGTAACCCGTTGGCGATTTGTTCACAGCCGTGCAATTTTTTCATAACGAGTATATGTCACAAGTGAGTGCTGTTGTAAATACATATTTACAACAAATCATAGAAATGAATAAAAATAAATAAATACTGGTTAAATCATATTAATATTAACATCTTCCAGAAGCTAGTGTGCGATATAAAGCCGTGCGCTCCAGCATTGCGTCATATCCGGTTCATTTCTGGGAATTTAAAAACGTAATGTTCACGTTTCATTCCTTAGTTTGTAAGCCGTTTTCGTTTCTGTTGATGATTTTGACAATTCTTCAGGAAAGGTTCTATAGTTTTATCTTTTATAGGTTTATTGCGTACAGTTTCTCTCCCGGCCGTACCAGCGCCGTCCTTTCGCTGTGCCGAATTTTTTAATCTCGAGTGTTTTTTTCCCCGTCTGTTCCTTTCTTTTTTTTTACTGGGAATTCGCAATATACTGGAATTTCCGCTGTTATACAATATCTTTTCGAGAGTACTGAACACTTCACCCCAGTCTGAGATCGCAGAAAGCCCAGGTTAAGCTCTTTTTCTTCCGTAGTTGTGGCTTCGAATGCGATTTTTCTCGTGTACCATTTCTTTGCTCGCGCGCGTGACTCAAAATTCTCTTAAACTGATCATATTTTTATTGTTGCTAGACAATTACAGCAAATCTAATTACCCTTCTATATCATGCCTATCGAGTCTCATACACCACCGATATATCAGCCCATGCTTCTTTGTTTCTTTTTAAAGAAAACGAAAAACGTACTAAATACAATCCGGGACAAAATTGTTGTCGCCTAATTGACAAACCATACATAATTCAGAGCATATACACAGGCACCCTTTCCCCTCCCCCTCTCCCCCGTTCAATGTTGTGCCTAGGGGATGATCATGTTGGCATTTCAAAGTCTATTCATCAACAACATTGTGTGGGGGAAGGGGGGTTGTGATGAACAATTTTTTAGGAGAAATAATTTTTTTAAGTTGTCAATGCCGCTAAAATGAACAGTTTTCGACATAGGCGACAACACATATTGTCCGCGATTGTATTTGGAGCTTTTCTACGTATTTCTCAAATTTTCTCTGTACGTAACCGATGCAATTAGCTGTATCGAATCTAACGCGGTGGAAGCGAAAATTGGAATCGTTGTTTTCATTGTTCCTTTACTTGTTTCCAGAAGAACAGGCAAAAAAGACGATTTTTTTTTCTCGTGGGAGAGGACGTTTGAAACGTTTTTGCTACCTAGCACGTGCGTTCCCATAAAAAAAGGCTACTTTTGATTCCGTTAGGCACGTTTGTTCAGAACTTGAAGCAATTCTTGTGTCAATTCAAGTTTTCAAGAATAGTTTGGTGCTGTTTTGATCATGAAATGGATGAAATTCAGGCGAATAACTCGGATTTGAGCGCAAGGTGTTTGTGGTCTGATAGAAGTTATTTGTAGGCTAAAAAACTGCACTCAAAACAAGTGCGAAAAGACGACTTCACAACTTATAGCAAAGCAAAGATTGATAAATTCTTAACTCGTGAAACATTTGCCGATGCAGTAATAAACTCGGTAGATTCAACCGAGAGAGACCGGGGACGGGTAACACGGGTAACACTAGATTAAAAAAGATGAATAATGAATCTAGTTACTTTTCTTTGTTGCCGAAGCGTTACCCGTGTAACCCGTTGGCGATTTGTTCACAGCCGTGCAATTTTTTCATAACGAGTATATGTCACAAGTGAGTGCTGTTGTAAATACATATTTACAACAAATCATAGAAATGAATAAAAATAAATAAATACTGGTTAAATCATATTAATATTAACATCTTCCAGAAGCTAGTGTGCGATATAAAGCCGTGCGCTCCAGCATTGCGTCATATCCGGTTCATTTCTGGGAATTTAAAAAACGTAATGTTCACGTTTCATTCCTTAGTTTGTAAGCCGTTTTCGTTTCTGTTGATGATTTTGACAATTCTTCAGGAAAGGTTCTATAGTTTTATCTTTTATAGGTTTATTGCGTACAGTTTCTCTCCCGGCCGTACCAGCGCCGTCCTTTCGCTGTGCCGAATTTTTTAATCTCGAGTGTTTTTCTCCCGTCTGTTCCTTTCTTTTTTTTTTACTGGGAATTCGCAATATACTGGAATTTCCGCTGTTATACAATATCTTTTCGAGAGTACTGAACACTTCACCCCAGTCTGAGATCGCAGAAAGCCCAGGTTAAGCTCTTTTTCTTCCGTAGTTGTGGCTTCGAATGCGATTTTTCTCGTGTACCATTTCTTTGCTCGCGCGCGTGACTCAAAATTCTCTTAAACTGATCATATTTTTATTGTTGCTAGACAATTACAGCAAATCTAATTACCCTTCTATATCATGCCTATCGAGTCTCATACACCACCGATATATCAGCCCATGCTTCTTTGTTTCTTTTTAAAGAAAACGAAAAACGTACTAAATACAATCCGGGACAAAATTGTTGTCGCCTAATTGACAAACCATACATAATTCAGAGCATATACACAGGCACCCTTTCCCCTCCCCCTCTCCCCCGTTCAATGTTGTGCCTAGGGGATGATCATGTTGGCATTTCAAAGTCTATTCATCAACAACATTGTGTGGGGGAAGGGGGGTTGTGATGAACAATTTTTTAGGAGAAATAATTTTTTTAAGTTGTCAATGCCGCTAAAATGAACAGTTTTCGACATAGGCGACAACACATATTGTCCGCGATTGTATTTGGAGCTTTTCTACGTATTTCTCAAATTTTCTCTGTACGTAACCGATGCAATTAGCTGTATCGAATCTAACGCGGTGGAAGCGAAAATTGGAATCGTTGTTTTCATTGTTCCTTTACTTGTTTCCAGAAGAACAGGCAAAAAAGACGATTTTTTTTTTCGTGGGAGAGGACGTTTGAAACGTTTTTGCTACCTAGCACGTGCGTTCCCATAAAAAAAGGCTACTTTTGATTCCGTTAGGCACGTTTGTTCAGAACTTGAAGCAATTCTTGTGTCAATTCAAGTTTTCAAGAATAGTTTGGTGCTGTTTGATCATGAATGGATGAAATTCAGGCGAATAACTCGGATTTGAGCGCAAGGTGTTTGTGGTCTGATAGAAGTTATTTGTAGGCTAAAAAACTGCACTCAAAACAAGTGCGAAAAGACGACTTCACAACTTATAGCAAAGCAAAGATTGATAAATTCTTAACTCGTGAAACATTTGCCGATGCAGTAATAAACTCGGTAGATTCAACCGAGAGAGACCGGGGACGGGTAACACGGGTAACACTAGATTAAAAAAGATGAATAATGAATCTAGTTACTTTTCTTTGTTGCCGAAGCGTTACCCGTGTAACCCGTTGGCGATTTGTTCACAGCCGTGCAATTTTTCATAACGAGTATATGTCACAAGTGAGTGCTGTTGTAAATACATATTTACAACAAATCATAGAAATGAATAAAAATAAATAAATACTGGTTAAATCATATTAATATTAACATCTTCCAGAAGCTAGTGTGCGATATAAAGCCGTGCGCTCCAGCATTGCGTCATATCCGGTTCATTTCTGGGAATTTAAAAAACGTAATGTTCACGTTTCATTCCTTAGTTTGTAAGCCGTTTTCGTTTCTGTTGATGATTTTGACAATTCTTCAGGAAAGGTTCTATAGTTTTATCTTTTATAGGTTTATTGCGTACAGTTTCTCTCCCGGCCGTACCAGCGCCGTCCTTTCGCTGTGCCGAATTTTTTAATCTCGAGTGTTTTTCTCCCGTCTGTTCCTTTCTTTTTTTTTTACTGGGAATTCGCAATATACTGGAATTTCCGCTGTTATACAATATCTTTTCGAGAGTACTGAACACTTCACCCCAGTCTGAGATCGCAGAAAGCCCAGGTTAAGCTCTTTTTCTTCCGTAGTTGTGGCTTCGAATG
Source organism: Scolanthus callimorphus (assembly GCA_033964015.1). Lineage (NCBI taxonomy): Eukaryota > Metazoa > Cnidaria > Anthozoa > Actiniaria > Edwardsiidae > Scolanthus > Scolanthus callimorphus. The sequence goes on from JAWWUD010000064.1 coordinate 264,574, forward strand.
CGATTTTTCTCGTGTACCATTTCTTTGCTCGCGCGCGTGACTCAAAATTCTCTTAAACTGATGATATTTTTATTGTTGCTAGACAATTACAGCAAATCTAATTACCCTTCTATATCATGCCTATCGAGTCTCATACACCACCGATATATCAGCCCATGCTTCTTTGTTTCTTTTTAAAGAAAACGAAAAACGTACTAAATACAATCCGGGACAAAATTGTTGTCGCCTAATTGACAAACCATACATAATTCAGAGCATATACACAGGCACCCTTTCCCCTCCCCCTCTCCCCCGTTCAATGTTGTGCCTAGGGGATGATCATGTTGGCATTTCAAAGTCTATTCATCAACAACATTGTGTGGGGGAAGGGGGGTTGTGATGAACAATTTTTTAGGAGAAATAATTTTTTTAAGTTGTCAATGCCGCTAAAATGAACAGTTTTCGACATAGGCGACAACACATATTGTCCGCGATTGTATTTGGAGCTTTTCTACGTATTTCTCAAATTTTCTCTGTACGTAACCGATGCAATTAGCTGTATCGAATCTAACGCGGTGGAAGCGAAAATTGGAATCGTTGTTTTCATTGTTCCTTTACTTGTTTCCAGAAGAACAGGCAAAAAAGACGATTTTTTTTTCTCGTGGGAGAGGACGTTTGAAACGTTTTTGCTACCTAGCACGTGCGTTCCCATAAAAAAGGCTACTTTTGATTCCGTTAGGCACGTTTGTTCAGAACTTGAAGCAATTCTTGTGTCAATTCAAGTTTTCAAGAATAGTTTGGTGCTGTTTTGATCATGAAATGGATGAAATTCAGGCGAATAACTCGGATTTGAGCGCAAGGTGTTTGTGGTCTGATAGAAGTTATTTGTAGGCTAAAAAACTGCACTCAAAACAAGTGCGAAAAGACGACTTCACAACTTATAGCAAAGCAAAGATTGATAAATTCTTAACTCGTGAAACATTTGCCGATGCAGTAATAAACTCGGTAGATTCAACCGAGAGAGACCGGGGACGGGTAACACGGGTAACACTAGATTAAAAAAGATGAATAATGAATCTAGTTACTTTTCTTTGTTGCCGAAGCGTTACCCGTGTAACCCGTTGGCGATTTGTTCACAGCCGTGCAATTTTTTCATAACGAGTATATGTCACAAGTGAGTGCTGTTGTAAATACATATTTACAACAAATCATAGAAATGAATAAAAATAAATAAATACTGGTTAAATCATATTAATATTAACATCTTCCAGAAGCTAGTGTGCGATATAAAGCCGTGCGCTCCAGCATTGCGTCATATCCGGTTCATTTCTGGGAATTAAAAAACGTAATGTTCACGTTTCATTCCTTAGTTTGTAAGCCGTTTTCGTTTCTGTTGATGATTTTGACAATTCTTCAGGAAAGGTTCTATAGTTTTATCTTTTATAGGTTTATTGCGTACAGTTTCTCTCCCGGCCGTACCAGCGCCGTCCTTTCGCTGTGCCGAATTTTTTAATCTCGAGTGTTTTTCTCCCGTCTGTTCCTTTCTTTTTTTTTACTGGGAATTCGCAATATACTGGAATTTCCGCTGTTATACAATATCTTTTCGAGAGTACTGAACACTTCACCCCAGTCTGAGATCGCAGAAAGCCCAGGTTAAGCTCTTTTTCTTCCGTAGTTGTGGCTTCGAATGCGATTTTTCTCGTGTACCATTTCTTTGCTCGCGCGCGTGACTCAAAATTCTCTTAAACTGATCATATTTTTATTGTTGCTAGACAATTACAGCAAATCTAATTACCCTTCTATATCATGCCTATCGAGTCTCATACACCACCGATATATCAGCCCATGCTTCTTTGTTTCTTTTTAAAGAAAACGAAAAACGTACTAAATACAATCCGGGACAAAATTGTTGTCGCCTAATTGACAAACCATACATAATTCAGAGCATATACACAGGCACCCTTTCCCCTCCCCCTCTCCCCCGTTCAATGTTGTGCCTAGGGGATGATCATGTTGGCATTTCAAAGTCTATTCATCAACAACATTGTGTGGGGGAAGGGGGGTTGTGATGAACAATTTTTTAGGAGAAATAATTTTTTTAAGTTGTCAATGCCGCTAAAATGAACAGTTTTCGACATAGGCGACAACACATATTGTCCGCGATTGTATTTGGAGCTTTTCTACGTATTTCTCAAATTTTCTCTGTACGTAACCGATGCAATTAGCTGTATCGAATCTAACGCGGTGGAAGCGAAAATTGGAATCGTTGTTTTCATTGTTCCTTTACTTGTTTCCAGAAGAACAGGCAAAAAAGACGATTTTTTTTTCTCGTGGGAGAGGACGTTTGAAACGTTTTTGCTACCTAGCACGTGCGTTCCCATAAAAAAAGGCTACTTTTGATTCCGTTAGGCACGTTTGTTCAGAACTTGAAGCAATTCTTGTGTCAATTCAAGTTTTCAAGAATAGTTTGGTGCTGTTTTGATCATGAAATGGATGAAATTCAGGCGAATAACTCGGATTTGAGCGCAAGGTGTTTGTGGTCTGATAGAAGTTATTTGTAGGCTAAAAAACTGCACTCAAAACAAGTGCGAAAAGACGACTTCACAACTTATAGCAAAGCAAAGATTGATAAATTCTTAACTCGTGAAACATTTGCCGATGCAGTAATAAACTCGGTAGATTCAACCGAGAGAGACCGGGGACGGGTAACACGGGTAACACTAGATTAAAAAAGATGAATAATGAATCTAGTTACTTTTCTTTGTTGCCGAAGCGTTACCCGTGTAACCCGTTGGCGATTTGTTCACAGCCGTGCAATTTTTTCATAACGAGTATATGTCACAAGTGAGTGCTGTTGTAAATACATATTTACAACAAATCATAGAAATGAATAAAAATAAATAAATACTGGTTAAATCATATTAATATTAACATCTTCCAGAAGCTAGTGTGCGATATAAAGCCGTGCGCTCCAGCATTGCGTCATATCCGGTTCATTTCTGGGAATTTAAAAAACGTAATGTTCACGTTTCATTCCTTAGTTTGTAAGCCGTTTTCGTTTCTGTTGATGATTTTGACAATTCTTCAGGAAAGGTTCTATAGTTTTCTCTTTTATAGGTTTATTGCGTACAGTTTCTCTCCCGGCCGTACCAGCGCCGTCCTTTCGCTGTGCCGAATTTTTTAATCTCGAGTGTTTTTCTCCCGTCTGTTCCTTTCTTTTTTTTTTACTGGGAATTCGCAATATACTGGAATTTCCGCTGTTATACAATATCTTTTCGAGAGTACTGAACACTTCACCCCAGTCTGAGATCGCAGAAAGCCCAGGTTAAGCTCTTTTTCTTCCGTAGTTGTGGCTTCGAATGCGATTTTTCTCGTGTACCATTTCTTTGCTCGCGCGCGTGACTCAAAATTCTCTTAAACTGATCATATTTTTATTGTTGCTAGACAATTACAGCAAATCTAATTACCCTTCTATATCATGCCTATCGAGTCTCATACACCACCGATATATCAGCCCATGCTTCTTTGTTTCTTTTTAAAGAAAACGAAAAACGTACTAAATACAATCCGGGACAAAATTGTTGTCGCCTAATTGACAAACCATACATAATTCAGAGCATATACACAGGCACCCTTTCCCCTCCCCCTCTCCCCCGTTCAATGTTGTGCCTAGGGGATGATCATGTTGGCATTTCAAAGTCTATTCATCAACAACATTGTGTGGGGGAAGGGGGGTTGTGATGAACAATTTTTTAGGAGAAATAATTTTTTTAAGTTGTCAATGCCGCTAAAATGAACAGTTTTCGACATAGGCGACAACACATATTGTCCGCGATTGTATTTGGAGCTTTTCTACGTATTTCTCAAATTTTCTCTGTACGTAACCGATGCAATTAGCTGTATCGAATCTAACGCGGTGGAAGCGAAAATTGGAATCGTTGTTTTCATTGTTCCTTTACTTGTTTCCAGAAGAACAGGCAAAAAAGACGATTTTTTTTTCTCGTGGGAGAGGACGTTTGAAACGTTTTTGCTACCTAGCACGTGCGTTCATAAAAAAAGGCTACTTTTGATTCCGTTAGGCACGTTTGTTCAGAACTTGAAGCAATTCTTGTGTCAATTCAAGTTTTCAAGAATAGTTTGGTGCTGTTTTGATCATGAAATGGATGAAATTCAGGCGAATAACTCGGATTTGAGCGCAAGGTGTTTGTGGTCTGATAGAAGTTATTTGTAGGCTAAAAAACTGCACTCAAAACAAGTGCGAAAAGACGACTTCACAACTTATAGCAAAGCAAAGATTGATAAATTCTTAACTCGTGAAACATTTGCCGATGCAGTAATAAACTCGGTAGATTCAACCGAGAGAGACCGGGGACGGGTAACACGGGTAACACTAGATTAAAAAAGATGAATAATGAATCTAGTTACTTTTCTTTGTTGCCGAAGCGTTACCCGTGTAACCCGTTGGCGATTTGTTCACAGCCGTGCAATTTTTTCATAACGAGTATATGTCACAAGTGAGTGCTGTTGTAAATACATATTTACAACAAATCATAGAAATGAATAAAAATAAATAAATACTGGTTAAATCATATTAATATTAACATCTTCCAGAAGCTAGTGTGCGATATAAAGCCGTGCGCTCCAGCATTGCGTCATATCCGGTTCATTTCTGGGAATTTAAAAAACGTAATGTTCACGTTTCATTCCTTAGTTTGTAAGCCGTTTTCGTTTCTGTTGATGATTTTGACAATTCTTCAGGAAAGGTTCTATAGTTTTATCTTTTATAGGTTTATTGCGTACAGTTTCTCTCCCGGCCGTACCAGCGCCGTCCTTTCGCTGTGCCGAATTTTTTAATCTCGAGTGTTTTTCTCCCGTCTGTTCCTTTCTTTTTTTTTACTGGGAATTCGCAATATACTGGAATTTCCGCTGTTATACAATATCTTTTCGAGAGTACTGAACACTTCACCCCAGTCTGAGATCGCAGAAAGCCCAGGTTAAGCTCTTTTTCTTCCGTAGTTGTGGCTTCGAATGCGATTTTTCTCGTGTACCATTTCTTTGCTCGCGCGCGTGACTCAAAATTCTCTTAAACTGATCATATTTTATTGTTGCTAGACAATTACAGCAAATCTAATTACCCTTCTATATCATGCCTATCGAGTCTCATACACCACCGATATATCAGCCCATGCTTCTTTGTTTCTTTTTAAAGAAAACGAAAAACGTACTAAATACAATCCGGGACAAAATTGTTGTCGCCTAATTGACAAACCATACATAATTCAGAGCATATACACAGGCACCCTTTCCCCTCCCCCTCTCCCCCGTTCAATGTTGTGCCTAGGGGATGATCATGTTGGCATTTCAAAGTCTATTCATCAACAACATTGTGTGGGGGAAGGGGGGTTGTGATGAACAATTTTTAGGAGAAATAATTTTTTTAAGTTGTCAATGCCGCTAAAATGAACAGTTTTCGACATAGGCGACAACACATATTGTCCGCGATTGTATTTGGAGCTTTTCTACGTATTTCTCAAATTTTCTCTGTACGTAACCGATGCAATTAGCTGTATCGAATCTAACGCGGTGGAAGCGAAAATTGGAATCGTTGTTTTCATTGTTCCTTTACTTGTTTCCAGAAGAACAGGCAAAAAAGACGATTTTTTTTTCTCGTGGGAGAGGACGTTTGAAACGTTTTTGCTACCTAGCACGTGCGTTCCCATAAAAAAAGGCTACTTTTGATTCCGTTAGGCACGTTTGTTCAGAACTTGAAGCAATTCTTGTGTCAATTCAAGTTTTCAAGAATAGTTTGGTGCTGTTTTGATCATGAAATGGATGAAATTCAGGCGAATAACTCGGATTTGAGCGCAAGGTGTTTGTGGTCTGATAGAAGTTATTTGTAGGCTAAAAAACTGCACTCAAAACAAGTGCGAAAAGACGACTTCACAACTTATAGCAAAGCAAAGATTGATAAATTCTTAACTCGTGAAACATTTGCCGATGCAGTAATAAACTCGGTAGATTCAACCGAGAGAGACCGGGGACGGGTAACACGGGTAACACTAGATTAAAAAAGATGAATAATGAATCTAGTTACTTTTCTTTGTTGCCGAAGCGTTACCCGTGTAACCCGTTGGCGATTTGTTCACAGCCGTGCAATTTTTTCATAACGAGTATATGTCACAAGTGAGTGCTGTTGTAAATACATATTTACAACAAATCATAGAAATGAATAAAAATAAATAAATACTGGTTAAATCATATTAATATTAACATCTTCCAGAAGCTAGTGTGCGATATAAAGCCGTGCGCTCCAGCATTGCGTCATATCCGGTTCATTTCTGGGAATTTAAAAAACGTAATGTTCACGTTTCATTCCTTAGTTTGTAAGCCGTTTTCGTTTCTGTTGATGATTTTGACAATTCTTCAGGAAAGGTTCTATAGTTTTATCTTTTATAGGTTTATTGCGTACAGTTTCTCTCCCGGCCGTACCAGCGCCGTCCTTTCGCTGTGCCGAATTTTTTAATCTCGAGTGTTTTTCTCCCGTCTGTTCCTTTCTTTTTTTTTACTGGGAATTCGCAATATACTGGAATTTCCGCTGTTATACAATATCTTTTCGAGAGTACTGAACACTTCACCCCAGTCTGAGATCGCAGAAAGCCAGGTTAAGCTCTTTTTCTTCCGTAGTTGTGGCTTCGAATGCGATTTTTCTCGTGTACCATTTCTTTGCTCGCGCGCGTGACTCAAAATTCTCTTAAACTGATCATATTTTTATTGTTGCTAGACAATTACAGCAAATCTAATTACCCTTCTATATCATGCCTATCGAGTCTCATACACCACCGATATATCAGCCCATGCTTCTTTGTTTCTTTTTAAAGAAAACGAAAAACGTACTAAATACAATCCGGGACAAAATTGTTGTCGCCTAATTGACAAACCATACATAATTCAGAGCATATACACAGGCACCCTTTCCCCTCCCCCTCTCCCCGTTCAATGTTGTGCCTAGGGGATGATCATGTTGGCATTTCAAAGTCTATTCATCAACAACATTGTGTGGGGGAAGGGGGGTTGTGATGAACAATTTTTTAGGAGAAATAATTTTTTTAAGTTGTCAATGCCGCTAAAATGAACAGTTTTCGACATAGGCGACAACACATATTGTCCGCGATTGTAGGAGAAGTGAAATGAAATGTGTATTATTACAGTCACACAGGTTGTTCTCTTTGCTCTTAACACTGATGGACAACACTGATGGACAACTTTGGTATCAAATTGCAATTTCTCATGAGCAACTTTAATTCGCCACATGTCTGAGCACTGGAGGGGCAGACCATAATTGAACGATTTTGGAAACAAAATATTTCAAGTTCTGGTACAATATCGTGAAGACAGATACAAAAGATTTTTGGAATTTGATTCAAGCAAGTTGCCATCAATGTTGCTAGGCAATATGCAAAATTGTAGGGAAGAGAACATCTCGTTTCACTGTAACATGATCTACAATTTCCACTCACAAGTCAAATGGTTTATCAAAAAATCCAATTTCTCACCAAATTTATTTTTAAATTCAGTAAGTATACACAACTAGCAGTTCTTTTTTATACCAGCTCAGATCTCAATTTATTTTGCTTTCTGGACAAACAAACTGAGCACTTGCAACAGCTATTTCAGTGAAAATATTTCTACAAAAATATGCCCAAGCATAGGTGTCCTGTAGATGAACACACCAAAAATCCTTAACTTCCCCCATTATTTCCAAAAAATTAGCACCACACAATGAAGACATATAGAATGCAGTTCTGTTTTCGAGAGATACTTCAGTGGCACAACGAGCAGTTTTCGAAAAATGTTCAATTAATTAATATTCATGAGAAAACATTTTCAAGCAGATTTTAGAACTCGAGTGAAGACCCGATTTTGCTGCCGATCTCAAGGAAATCAATTGGTTTCATTTAAACTGCACTATGAAACTCAAAATCGTTAAAAATCCATTACATTTCCATTAAAACCCCCTTACAAGGGTTTTAATGGCCATTACTTTTGCATTTTAGAAATTGATGGCATTTTAATAGGCATTAAAAATGCATTACAATTTTTGCGGGAAAGGTGCAAGTCATTAAAAAGAGGTTACTGAATAAAACAGTAATAGTAACAACTTTTTAATGGCCATTATTAAACCCTTAGAAATGGCAAGGATAGTGTGTACCATTAAAAGTGGTTACTGAATCATATGATAAAAGTAACAACCTTTTAATAGCCATTATTAAGCCCTTAGAAATTACAAGGTTGTTAAAATCCCATTACTAAACTAAACAATTGTGGTGCAGGTAGTTTTCAAACATCAAAAGGACCCTGGCTTATCTACACATGGAATGAACCATTAGAACACTGATTAAGGGGAGGGGGTTGAGCGAATTACATATTTTTATGTCTGGATTAAGCCTAAAATTTATGTACTGATGAAAAAAAAACATTTTGCTTTGTAATGTAGCCATGAAAAAATAAAAGTTGAATCTTACTCTAGATATATTGAAAAGTAAGTGTCTTGAGTACATACTTGAACACAAAATTAAACCTTGCTTTTCATCTGTAGGGGAGGCTAAGTGATTCTGTAAGCCACAGCTTAGCTTTGAGTTCTTAAAATTCATGCAATTCTCAGAATGAAAAGGAAAAACTAGTTACTTTGAAACTTAATGGAACACCAAATAGATGGTTATACAGGAATCCTGGGCTGTTCAGAGATTGCGGGATTTTCTAGTCTCAGCCCCCATTGCTTTAAGCAGCATTCAAACCTTGTCTCTTTCCCAATGTTAGCCCATGCCTAGGAATCCCAGGATTGAGTGCAAACATGATTATGAATTTAAATGTGCCAGCCAATTAGAAAGCAGCTGCAAAGACTAAGCAAGCAGATGATAAGCTTTTTATGGGTCTCTAAAATACTATAAAATCTACTACAAAATCACAAGGAACAATAATATTGAAATTTTATATCATATTACAAGTAACAATGTCACATTTGGTGTGAGACTGATCCCTAAGGGATAGCAAACTGTTTGGTCACCCGTAAGAGACACCGCTGATACACATTGGCATATTTCATACCCTAAGGGATAGTACTACCATGCATTTTTTTACCCTGAATCTCAGTGCATCTCTTAGATTGATGTGATTAAAATCCAGTACATTATATAATTATTACAACATGGCACTAAGTGGAAATACAAAGGGGGTCATACATGGTTCCAATCATATCTATCTATCTATCTACTATTTTTCATGGTCCTTTGGAGTGGTAGGAGGACCCCCTGATCATTCCCTAAATTCTTGTCAAATAAAGAGATGAAAGTATCATTTAATTCCAGCACAGCGGTGACCATTAACCATCTTTGCTAGCCCCCGGGGTGGGAATTGCCACCCCAATTTGTATATTATACATTGTACCGGTACTCACTATCTTGATTCTGATTGGCTGAGAGCATGTGCTTTACTTTGGAATGGTCACCCTTGCAATTGACTGATAGGACAGGGTTCAAAATAATTTTACAAAATCTGCTTAAACGTGCTGGCTTTGTGGGCACTAGTACCAAAAATAACCTGAATGACAAAAATCGAAGCAGATAATATTCCAGTGCATTTGACAAGACGTGGTAATGCCTGGTGTGTTCGCTCAATAAAAATTGATCTCAAAAGACCAATTGATAAATCAATAAAAAAATCGAGAACAATTACTTGATTTTATTGAGTGTCGGCTAATTGATAATTTTCGATACTCACAAATTTCTCTCCAATCAACTTATCGATTATTATCGATTGTACTGAAATTCACAATCGATGTACATTCAACATTCCGCATACCTAGTTATCTAAACTGCATTGCTGATAGATTACGGTATGAAATAATTACATCATGAATTATTGAGGCAAATACCACTCGTGTCCCTTCATAACCTCAACTCAAGTTTATTGGTGCCTGAAATTTGTGTTGGGGAGGGCTCCCACTAGGCCTATTCTTAATGTTGTGCCATATATGCAGTACAAAACAAGTTAATATGTTAACATCTGAGAATGACATTAATTGATGAAATCTATATAACCAAAATTGCCTTGATCAAAAAATTGATAATCGATTACTCACAGGGATTTCCAAGGTGAAACTATGGCCCAGAAGCCTGGAAAAACTGCTCCACCATGGATCTGCAAATCCACTCCATTTTCTTGAATACTTGGGGAACTGTTATAGGATACATTTTATTCGAAATCAATAAAGTGGACGGAAGATCTAATTGAAGCATTTTCGCAAGCGAAAAGATCAAGTTTCCAAAGGCGCCATTTTAAGTCTTCCACAGAAACCAAAAAATCTACAATTTCTTGCAGCCGAAAGCAACAAAGACATCCAAACCTATGCGATTCTCTCACAAATAACACCGTAATGTTCATGCAAAAGTCCTTTTTCCAAAAAGATTAGAGTGAACAATATATCCCATTCAAAATTTGTTTGCACATTGCATGAAGCCGCACGCCATTCTTATAAACAAACACCTTGGTTCACAAAGAACAGTCCTTTGACAGCCTTTTGGAGCCCGGTACTAAACACAGAGATGTTGCAGCTAATAAAACAAAGCTCACAAACCTGAACAGAAGGAGAGAATCTCAACAGTGTGCATGTTTTGTTTGGAAAAGGGTCGCCTTGAGCTAAGTTCTAATTCAAGCGATTACTTAAGCGAGGCACAAAGCTGCCATGTTCAAGTCTCCCACAGAAACTAAAAAGAACTTTGTTCATACAGCTGTAAGCACCATAGACATCCATAATCCTACCAGACCCAAGTGGCTCTGTCATAGATTGCTTACAGTTATTTGCAGTGATAATTCTAATTCGAAAGCTTTTACCTGAAAATAATTTTCATTCATGTTAGAAAAAACGTACACCGCCACTTGCTTTCATTGAGTGTGCCCTAAATGGAAATGGCACCAGAAGCATCATATTCTATGTCCGCTGTGATTTTTTTTCTTTTTCCATTTGTTTTATTAAGAGAATAATATAAGTAAGATAAATTTCTCCCTTGCACTCCATGAATTTTCACGGGCATCAGCTAGCTTCTATCAATTTCTGATATAATTTGCTAATTTTATCAGATGGTATCATTTATACTGATGGTGGTATCATTTATACTGATGTGATACCAGAATTGGTTTTATCAGTCAATAATGTATCAGTCAATTCCAGCGGTGACCATCCCCCCCCCCCCCCGTTGGGCATTTGCACACCAGTGCCTTCCTGGGGTGGGAATTTTGAAAATTTTGCTGGCCCGGGGTCGGGAATTGTTTTTCCCCGGGGGAGGGGGGTGGGGAATTTTGGTTTTCTCATCTCAAGCGCGTCGGGTTTTGCGAACTACAACCCAGTTACAGAAAATAACGCCACATAAAATATAATGCAGAGCATGGCCCGTATACACCACGTTTGGAGACTGACACATTTCACAGTTAACGTCTTCTATAGAGAAGAAACAGATATCTCAATTTCGTCTCAGTGGAAAAACATAAAAATGAATTGACACTATAAACAGAGTTCCAATTTCGCAAAAAGTCAAGTAACATAACTGCGAAATAGTTGCTCTGCAAATAGAATAAAGGTAAATTTCGCATTGAGAGATGCAGCTAAATGGCTACAACCACGAATGGCCTAGGAATGTCACTACTTTATTTATATTTTGTCTCACTTTCAGTGAAATGAGAACTCGTTCGTAGACGAGAAAACTAAAGTACATTTACAAACGAATTGCAAATGCTCGGACAGTATAAATGGAGTTGAAGTTTTTTTTGTGAAGCTTTGTCACGCAGAGTTACCGTTTTTTCTCGTCCCGGGGGTGGGGCATTTTTCCGCTTTTTGTATTCCCCGCCGTGGGGTATTCTGCATTTTTGCAAGCCCGGGGGCGGGGAATTTTCAGTTTTATTTTTAGAAATGACCAAAAGCCCGGGGGGGGGGGGGGGGGGGGCATGGTCACCGCTGGAATTGACTGATACATAAAGTAGAAGTACATGTAGATGGTATCGATTAAATATCGATTGTCAATTGAACACGCCAGGGGTATACGAATCACAAAGCAATCTGAAATTCTACGGTAGCCAGCTGCTACTTTGAACCCTGTAGGAATGCATATTATGTTCCTGTGTTTACTTGCTTTTTTATGTTAAAACCCTAACTTGTAGATGTCAAAGGATTGTTAGTTTGTCAACTTGATACCTTAAGTCTTACCTTGCTACTTCAACAGAACTGCATCGCCAACGCTCAACCACTCTGTTCAACAACAGCAAGCATTGCTTGATTTTAAATTGCTTCCGACCTCCATTTAAGAGCCATGTGAACCTCATCGAGAAGTCATTATTCCATTTCCAGGTTAGCGCAAAACATCCATCTTTCTTTGCAGATCATCACATTCACATCCATCTGCCTCCATCTGCCTCCATCTTAATCAATTTCTCTTAAACACTCCAAGGTTTACTAACGGTTTTAGCCTGAAGATTGAAACTTGGCAAATAATCGATTTGCTTATTAATTCACACTCCATACAGCCAGGCAAACGACAAGAACATGCAAGGGTTTATCCAACAGTCTTTCCCCTTCGAGTGCTCCGCCATTTTTTTGGTGGGTAGTGACCGCTGCCCCAACTTCGTTCCAATATTTTTAGCCAATCACAACAGAAGAATTTTTCTGGTTAGCCAATCAGCAGTCACGAGGCCAGTCACGAGTGATTTGAGCGGTCGAAACGATCGAGTTACTGGAATAAATTCCAACGGACAATTTCAACAGAAGAAGATCGCAAAAATGAAGAAAATAACGCTATATGCAGGTATGATATCTTTCTTAAAACTAAGTTAAATTAGCATTTGTATCCTGCTTAGCATCTTGTAGGCATGTCTGGCTTGAAGACTTCTTTGTTAGGCTAAGAAATCGGCGATACCAGAAACCTACTTTGGCTTGGGGGTGTAAACTTTACTGTATGTTGATCCAAGCTAGTCGTTTATCGTCGATCACATTTGAATCACCAGTCACTTATACAAATTCCCTGCTATGAGTAAGCATTAGCCACTTAGTCGGCACCGTTTTGTGCAATCGAATAAAGCACAAAAGACTGATACGTGTTTGTTTAAAGCTTAAAAATGCATGGCCTGACATGTGGTGAATTGAGTCCACTCCTCGGTCGCGAGTTTCATTTTTTCCGCTAGTTACCCTAGGATAGCATTATCCACATTTTCGGGAACAGAATTTATTCTCTGGATACCTTTATCCAATGGATAAGGCACATTTTTTACACTGTTAACCGCGGCCCCAGGAAAATTCGCTCAAACTTTCCTATCATAAACCCTGTAGTTTTACACGAAATCTACTGTACTGTGCCAAATGCAGGAACCTAATGGAGGAACGGTTAAAGCAAATGCTCTACACACGGAGAAAAAAAGTTGCCTCCTGCTTGCAGGGAAAAACTCACAACTTGGAGCTCTAGTTATGAAAGGCAGAACTTTTATTGAGCAGCTACAGGTAAAGTGCATTGCCGTTTTAATTCTCCGCAAAACCATACACCGTTTGAGTTGGCCTTCATCAATGTTAAAAAAGATTTGAATAATGTGTATGTGGAAAATGGGCTCCAAGCTCTCATTGGAGCTATTACATTGGAGCTATTACATTGAAGAAAGCTAAAGGCATGTAGTTTTGTAGTTTTGTGGGATTCGGCTTGGTGTTGTAAATTACAGTATGATCCATTAGAATATAAAATTGCTAACATTACAAATCTAAATAATAAATAATTTATTTGCAGAATCTTGTTAGAGACAGTGCAATGTCTGACGAGATATGGCAGAAGCCTCTGAAATGAGTGAAATTTCATTCGAAATGGGGTGTCTTTTCTTCTATGGTGAGTCTTTGTTACCTATAGAATATACCGGTACATCACACTTGGGAAGTTATTGATGTTACTTCCTGTTTCCGGGAGTACTAGTACCTGCATTCATACCGTATACAGTGTTAGGAGAAACCCACTTGCATACTACCATGAATCCTACTATCATGTATTAGTAGAAACCCACTCGCATACTATCACAAATCCTGAAATCTGATTAGCTTTGCTAACTCTTTATCTGTCACATAATAGATAGTGAGTAGCAAAATTAACGCTGGCACAAAACTTTCTAAGATCATTCTTTCAGCAGCAACTTGAAGGTAGTATGCTAGTGGATTTCTACTAGAACAATAAGAGTACTCGTTCTCCTTTTCTATCAGTCAAATACTTGTATTCTGCTCTATGGCTTTGGGGATATATGTACCTATACATTAATTATGATTATTAATACTAGTAGCAAGAATTTTGATTGAGCATTGCTGTTCAAACTCAATAAGGGACCGGTCATTTTTTATCGGGGGATCACTTCATTTTGGGAAGAGCGAAAGGGGGGAACTCTCAAAGCCTGAAGCCCTGAAAGGGGGGACCACAAGAAATTTTCTAGGTAGCTATTCACCAGCAACTTCTCTAACATTTGCATTTTTGTACTTCACTTCACTCAATACATAATAAAAATTTTGTATAAAGAATACTCAGTACCACCTGCAAGCAGGCTAAATATAATCTAATATAGACCTTTTTCAAAAATGGTGGAAAGTTGCATGGAAACGAGGCTGGAAATATGAGCACACATTACCGCTGCCCAGGGAAGCCTTAGCTGGTGAATGGAGACCGAAAAACCATTTAGTGTCTAGTGTTTTCTGATGTTCGTTTCTTATCGGTCCCTATTCACCAGCTAAGGCTTCACTAGGCAGCTGCATGTATGCTCATATTTCCAGCCTCGTTTCCATACAGCTTTCCGCCATTTTTGACAACTTGCGCAACGAAGACAATACCTTCGCACCGTTCACAGGAACAAGTGTATCTTGGCGAGGAAAAACAAACTCTACCAAAAATTGATAGGCCTGACGGGCAGTCACTAAGTTCTAAAGAAGAGTAAGCGTAAGTTCGACGTTACAGGCTTAGAAATTTGGGCCGTGTTTCGCACTAATTAATAATAATAATTTCATGAATAAAACCTACAGGATTTGTTTACTATACACACACAAAAAAACGGAATGTTCATCTACACTTTCTCTGAGGCTTGATGAAATGTGTTTATCAGGCATTAATGTTCTTTCTTGGTCTATCAGGATGGTACTGTTCCTTGTCATTACAGAATACTGCTGCAGTGTGTTTGAGTTATATATTTTAACGGAAACAATTTTTATGCCCACAATGTTTCAATCATACAGCAGTGTAGTTCTTCAATGCTTTTTTATAATAATTATTATTTCAGATTGATGCTACTGCTCCATCTCTCAGCTGAGAAACAATGTCAGTCAGAGGTAAAATTACGGCTACAAAAAAGATGGAATTATACGCAATTAGGGGCAACTGAAGACAAGGTAACAGAGGATCCAAGTTAGATACTGTAAAGATATTACAGTAAATCATGATATAAACTGATATTACCTGGTCTGGATATAAACTTATAGCGCAACTAGATTGGGTAAGAACCTAATGCTTTGAGTAGTTCACAATAAATGATAAATGGTGACCCACAACTGTTGTCTAAAATTGTTATGATTGACACCCCCATCCCTCCCCCCCCCCCCCCAAAAAAAAAGAGAGACAACTGTTGTCTAAAATTGTTGATTGTCACCCCCATCCCCCCTCCAAAGAGAGACAAATGCTCATTTTAAAGATATTAGAGAATCTGCCCACATCTGTATGTCAGATAACCATCTATAATTTACTCAACATCTTTTGGATTTTGCAACCTTTTCTTACCAATCAAAAGAACTGCAGCCAAGTGCAAAAAAATTCAATCATTTTTTCCAGCTGCATTTGTATTTGCTATCTGCATAGATCAATTCACATTTGTTTTCAATTCCATTTGGAGTAGATAATAGATAACCACTAGGCTTTGAACAATAGACCTCCTCCGCTTTGTGTAATTTTTTCCCATTTCAGCATTCCCATGAGTATTCTCTCTTTGCTTGGAATGCTTCCATATTCATTTCCTTTGGTGCATAGCAGAAAAAAGGAGAGAATACTCATGGGAATGCCACGTGATCTGAAGTGGGAAAACATTGCACCCAAGCAGAGGAGGTCTATTGTGCTGTGTTTCACAACAATTTAGTACCCATTACTTTAAAAGTAAGGGTTTTGTAATAGCAATGTGATTTAAAGAAACCCTGCTTAAAATGCTATTAAATGCCCATTACTTACAAAGTAAGTGTTTTTTAATGAGGGTTATGAGTTTGGGAATCGCCTGTTAAAATGCCATTACTTTCCAATTACTCTTTCAAGGAAAAGTAATGACCCCATTAATTTGTCAAAAAACCATTAGGTTTTAATGGATTTTTAATTGGCCATTAAAAAGTTCCGTGGTCCTTACAATCTTATTACTTCAATAGTAATGGGTATTTAATGATATCTGGTTGTTGATTTTTAATAGGATTTTAAGGGTTTTTGAGCTCGTTAAAATGTTGTTACTTTGTAATTGCATTTTAAGTGTGAGTTCCCCTCAGCCACAAAGCCATTAAAATGCCATTACACACACACATACGTGGGTGGTTACAAAGTCATTACTTTCCAATTAGTGAAGGGTTTTCGACCCATTAATTTGTCAAAAATTCACAAGGTTTTAATGGTTTTCTAATTGCTTTTTCACGACTGTGTGTCCATTAAAATATCATTAATTTCAACCCATTAAAATGTCGTGATAAAAGAATTACTTTTTCATTAAAAAGTTGTTACTATTTTAAGGACTTTTTAATGACTTTTTATTTCATAGTGCTGGGTCCTAGAAACTGTGTGTGACTTATTTACAGATCTAATATTCCCCGTGAGGAAAGTGGGAGTCCAAGAACAACAACCACTGAAACTCATGTGCGTAACTGTCGAACCAAAAACACATAACTTCCCCCATTTTCTGTTTCATCCCCGTTAGATAAACGAATTTCAAAATGATAGTACTTCCATTTTCACTGACAACTCTGTGGTACAACGACTAGATTTTGAAAGCACATTCTGGCAAGACGATAAGAAATCGGCTTTTTGCATTACAGCAAGGAAGCTCAACGAAAGATTCCACAAAACCCCTTGATGCGATTTCTCAAAGAGAGACCTACATAAGCCAACAGTAATTAAAAGCTTACCTTGGCGGATAATTTGACACTTCACCTTTCAGCTGCTGGCAGAAAGTTAACTTGGGAATTCCACCACAGATCACAGACATCCGCCATATTAAATCGAAATCCTTGAATAGAGCTGCTTTGCCGAAGCGAATAGCGTAGCAATCTCAAGCTCAAACTGCTCAAAATTCATTCCCCAAGTACAAGTATTGTTTCTGTTGAACTCCGTTGTGGTTTACATTACTTATTCCCGCATAAAAATGGAGAAATTAACTCGGTCGACACGACAACAAACCAGCATTTGCTCAGCTGAAGACAAATCAGGCCGTGGATCTGCGCATGCGTCACATAAAGGTCCCCTGCTTTGAAAATCCAAGGCAGGATGAATTCAATTCAGTTGAAAAGGTTTTTTAGGATTCTTTTGTTTTATTGATGACAATGAATAGGCCTTTTGTTGTAAATGATGTAATACACAAAATAATGAACTGGCTTTTGTTATCAACTTTAGCCGAAAGTTGTGCAATGAAATTTATTCAGTCGATGCTAAGTACTGTAAAAAAATGCAGCGTAGCGCTTTTGGTACGCTAAACTCGTCACAAAAGTCGCTTTCTCTGCTCTTCAAAATCGTGTGTTGGGATGGGACTTTCCGAAAGTCTAAAACACGGCAGGACAGCAGTTGGAGGCATTCGTAGCGATACGAGTAACAGGAGATGCGAACTATATGGTCGAGCTTTTTGAGACAACAATCGAGCAAGAAATGAAGGTTAGTTTTATTCTGAGTATAGCACTTTGCTTTATCAGACTTGTTGTTAAATTAAATGTAAAATACATTAAATATCGAACTATTTCCATGTGTTTAAGGTTTCCAAACTGGTTTCGAAAGCATTGCACGCAGAGGGATTGGAAAAGATACAATGGAGCAAGTGAACAAGACGAGGTCAAGAAATTGTTCGAAAGGCAGTCGAGGGAAAGCAATTCAACTGAGTCAGACTCTCTGGTTATTTATTGAAAATGCGTCTTTTTTAATGCTGTTAGTTTTATATAATAAGACAGCTTTCTGGTCAAATGAACACTAGTCTGCTTGCAGCCGTTCTTGAACTTAATAATAAATATTTACAGAATACTAATAGATCTATTAACTATTGTTATTATTCATCAACCCCACCCTTTCCCTGCTGAATATTCAAGACCTCCCCGCTCTTTTAGTTTGATCGATTTTGTATCCAGTTTACAAGGCTAGTCATGTGACCTGAATTGTGCCTCTGATTGGATACTTGCTTCATGAATAATTGATGAATATTATAATAAGAAGATACTCGATTTCATCGTATTGCGAGTAGCCCTCGTGGCGAAGTCATCTTATGATTAACATACATTGGTTTGAATCTAGACATTTTCCAAGAGATTAGATGATAAAGTTGATATAAACAAGAGTTGCCCGTCAGAGACTGAAAGCAGCTGTGAAACTGGCTTACAAAAGCCACGCTCGTATATATATTTATCTTTTCCTAGAGGGCACGGTAACGAATTCTGTATTCTGATTGGTTCTTAGAGCGTGCGCGCGGGGGCAATATTTTCCTATCTCTGACCTACAATGTAGGTCACGGTAACCATTTGCGCGCGCTTGTTTCCATCGAAAATATCAAATTTTAGAGTTGGAAAAAAATAAATAAGTTATTTACCGGTATTAGGTCGGTCCGTATATGCACAAACTGTGACCTTGGCCTGGCGTCCCTGTACGGACCTCCCAGCCGGTAAATAACATATATATACCAAATCCTCTTAGCTTGTTATCCTCAATAAAATCAATGGAAAAATGCTAATCGAGCAGTTCACAGCTTGAGAAACACCCATTCATAAACAGCGTTCGGAGTTAACGCTGTTTACAATTTCCACAAATCAGTCGGTTTTTAATATTAATACTGGCTGTAGCCTGTTTGCTGGAGGAAGCCGGGGGCGTTTCGTGCTGAAACTTCAGCCTGGGGAGCACTTGCTACGAGTATCCGTCATTATAACCAAAATGCTCCGTTCCGAATACGGTTTTCGGCGACTGCTATCATTAGTTGTTGGCTTTAGCACCTTTGTTATTGGTGGCATGATAATAATTCCAGGATACGAGGTCATATCTTCGTTTCAATTTTGTAAACCGCTGCGCTCCTTCACTGACGCGCGTGGATGAAGATTGATGTGAGCATCATTGTTAATAGGACATTAGAATTGTGAAATTCTCCGTCTGTTTTTGCGCCACCTTGTTTGACAAGAAAAAACAATCCAAAAGGTCCATGTCGTCTGCTCCATGCCCGAAGTTTCAGCCTGCCTGATTCTAAAATTGGTAGCGAAGTAATATTTCAATGAGGACTGGATGTGATTTCAAGTTCGCGCAATGTTCCATTGAAATCGCAGGGTTTCCACTATCATCATGTACCCAGAACATTAACACTAAGCTTCTGGAAGAGGTGTGAAATTTTCCCTATTTAATATTATGGATATTCGTTTTCATGGGTCACTGTTCCAGAGAAATTCTCATTTTCTTTACCGTTGCTTTGCATCGTTAGTTCCATTTGAAACCCCTTCAATTTCACTCCATCCTGTTTTGGCACCTCGTAAGTAATCCAGCGAAAGATTATTCAATCCAAAAGCTTGCTCCTTGCTAGTAGAGGTTACTCTGTCGGTATCACCGTTTCTTCTGACGCTCGAATTGACGGATGTTTCCCTTAGCCGGCCAGCAACTTTGTTTTTGCAGAATAGACTCGTGGACTGCTTACGAAGTCTTTCGTTTTGAATAGCGTATACCAGAGGATTTATAGCGGCATTTAAAACAACCAATATTACACCTGTTACGTAAGTGACATCACTTAAGTTAGCATCTATATACCTAAACGTTATACCGAGATATATCATTTTGTCTGGTACTATACATAGTATGAAAATCACACTAACAGTAATAATCATTTTAGTAGCATGTTTTCGATGTTTCAATATAGATTGCTGCGTTTGCATAGATTCGGAAGGAGTTGTGAACCATAGGCGGTGAATAATCCTAGCATAAAGTATGGAAAAACAAACAATCGGAATAATCCCAATGACTAACACCCAGGCTATTGAGTCGGCAATTTCCATCCACAACGGCCACTTCCAGGCAAAGCGGTTTTTCTCCGTATCAAAGTATACATTTATGTACATGGGGATGTTGAACAAGATGGCGAAACTCCAGCTGAAGGCGACAATTATCTCAATATTTCTCTTGGACATTTTTTTGGAGCGCTGAAATGGATGTAGAACGGAATAGTAGCGTTCGATTGCAATTGCTACCAGAAGCACCGCCGAACATACGGAACCAATCCATACCCAGCATCCCATAGTAAATAACACACAAAGTACAGTTCCTGGTGTTCCATAAGGGTGTGCTGTTTTCCATAAAGTAAGAAGCCATGGAGCAATACCCACGGATGTGATCATGTCAGCTATGGCCAGATTGAGCAGAAGAAAATCCATTGGCGTTCTCGTGGTACGGTATTTATGAAGGACGATTATAACAAGTCCGTTGCCTACGAGGCCCACCACAACTAGAACAGCTATAGAAATACCAATTACAACCTGCGCCCACAATTGCAAATAATTGAGACTCATTGTATTTACTTTTATGCTCCTTGACTAACCTCTCGTATATTTCATATTGTCAATGCCTTAACTCGATCTAGAAGATTTGGAGGTTTGTTCTCCGTCACTGAAAAAACAATTCCATACAATTAACTATATCTGCTTTTTGATGACGTGTAATTAGGTCAGATTAGATCGATTTAGATTTCCGGAGATTCTCCACTATTATAGTTAATCTCCACCAGTAATTTGTCTCCAGAGTTGCGTTATATGCCTAATTTTGAGGCAGGTATATCATCTTCCATATTTTGCAACTGCCTCAAAACCTTGCCTGCCTCGCAACTGCCTCAAAACCTTGCCTCAAAACCTTGCCCAAGCAAGCTTTCAGCTTTAAACTTCAAGAAACATGGAATATAACAGTTATTAAGAACTGAAAGGCTAGAGATTTGACGATAACGTTCATTGAACAGTTACTGGTGGCGGATTAGAGAAAGCAGCTGGTGCTGTCTTACGAATATAATCTCTTTAATAAGCCGAGAAAAAAGGCAGGCGTTAAGACGAATGTGTTTCCTATGGAGATATTCAATAAACGAATTGGACATGAAAATTCATGTACATGAAATCCTTCTTGCCTGTTATCGCCTGAATAAAATACTGAAAGTGCTAATTGACAGTTTGCACACACCTATGGGGATGTGAGCTCACACAAACATTAATCTTCATGTTATAGTTAGGTAGTTCTTGGTGGTAATTGGTAATTCCTGTAATGTCCTATGCGTGTCTCTTTTTATCCCGAGAGGTGTCACTTGAATTTTTTGATAGGAGAAATTTAGCCAAATCTCACAGGTTAAACAAGAGATATTTGTTAGCCGAAGGCTATTACGAGTCATCGACGTTAAATAAGGGCATTTCCTTTTTTACTTTTTTCAAAATTCTTTCAAATTTCACATGGAAACAAGCATTAATAAGTGAGACAACTTGAGGCACATTGTGTTTACTTTAGCTTCTCTTGACTGTCCTTTCATTTGACATCGATTTTGTTCCATGCCTTTCTCTTTTGCCGTGGTTACTATCGGGCTAGAAGATATAGAGGTTTGTTTTTCGTCGCTCAAAATTAATTCCAGAAACGTCGAATTTCACCGTTAAGATTGAGCGATAACAGTCAAGTGAGCAGTTACCGGTGGCGGGTTATATCTCCATCGGGGGGTAGAAGCGGAATATTTTCAAACCAAAATTCATTATTCAAACCTCAAATATTCAATATTCAAACATCTAAATTCAATATTCAAACTTACACCTCGACTAATATTCAAACTTCCATCTGCTAATATTCAAACTTCTGTTTACCGTTACAACTATACTATGCAGTGAGGTGAGGTCAAAACAACGCCGTACCGATAGGTATCAGGGATGGTGAATAAGGTGGTGGGTATCGGGTATTACCACCTCCATAGGTATATCCAGTAGTTATTTTTCGAAGCACAAATAAGGGATACCCGGTTTTAATGCAGAAATGTGATGTTCTCTTCGTGTAAAGCACAACGGTAGGTTTTCGCCATGATGCATAAATTATTTCACGAGGTATCGGCAGTCGAAAATCCGATTTTTAGGAAAATTGAAAGAGGTGGTGGATTTCGGGTACCCACTTCCCAAACTCGATACTTATAAAGTATCGTTGCTTTGACCGTTGTTTGGTTATGAAAATGTAAACATTTGAAGGGTAAGAGGATTTTGGGTAATACGTCCTCCTTGATGCCCCCTCAGAACTGATCCTCCCCGCTTGTGCCCCCCCCCCCCCCCCCCCCTCCCCAAAGTGACATAAAAGACATTTTTACAAATTTTGATAAATGCATTTCATTTAACCTCAGAGAAAGTGAGACATGAACATTCTTTTTTTTGTGTAGTAGTAAAGAAAACCTGCAAGTTTTATTATTCAAGCGTGCAACTGCGTGCAGCAAATGATGAAATTATATTTTCTTTATTTGCGTGAAGCGTGGCCCAAATGACGATTTTCTAAGCTTGTAACGTCAAACTCACGCTTACCTAAGGGGTCTTCTTTCGGACATAGTGTGAGTGCCCGTCAGGCCTATTACTGCAAGTATTTTTGGGAGAGTTTGTTGTAAACGGCGCGAGGGTAGTGTCTTCGTTGTGCAGGTTCACAAAGACTATATTAGATGTCATTCTTTTTGCGCGCGAAGCGCGCCTAAATTTTTTAAAAAGTATTAACTGAAGTGAAATGTTAAATCAGTTAGGTATCATAGGTCGACAGACAAGGTTCAAAATCTTTTAATTGATTGAAATTTTCCAATCCTCGATTACTCAAATTCAAAACTAGCAATATTCTGATTATTCATATTCAAACTAAGTTCTCAAATATTCAAACTAAATTTGTAAATATTCAAACTAGCTTCAAAGTCAATATTCAAAATTCAAAATTCCGCTTCTACCCCCGAATCTCCATTTCAATTACTTAGAAAGCATTTTCATTAAGAGGCTGGTCCCTATAGAGATTTCAATAAACGAACTTGACATCGTAAATGAAATCCTTCTAGCTTTTATCCTGAATTTAATCTACCTTTTATCACTGAAGATGCTAAAACAGCTTACACCTTCAGAATCACCTCCACAAAACAGCGTTTTGAGTTAGCGGTGTTAGAATTTCTACAAATTTTGCCAGTCGCTGCAATTGAAACTACCTATCGAAACACTATCTTCACGAGACACTAAGACATAAGCCATGGGTGATACGTTCTGTATAATATTGAATTGACATTGACATTACATCAGGGCTGAAATCCTACAATCTCTAATGTATAATTCGTAAATACTACTATATTAAATGCCTGCTTTTCCATGGATGCCGTGTGTCATTTACTAATAAAAAGGTTCCTTGCAGTCCGATTTAAATCGGGAGTCGAGGGATTCTGCTTGCCGAAGATCATTTGGCAAGCTATTCCATAACTGCCCCGCTATACGAAAACTATTTTTTTAAGATAGTCAGTGCGGGGGAGTGGGACGGCCAGTTTATTTGTCGAATTTCTCAGTGTATAGTTGGTACTGCGGTTTTCAAATTTGACCTGAAGATATTCGGACGTCAAGCCAATAAGGGATTTGAAAACCATCGTAGCCACGTTCTGGCATATTAAATCTTTCCAATTACAAACCGTCTCGGCCTTATTAAAAATTAATGCTTTGTTCGCATCAAAGGTTACTGAATACCTTTTATGAGCTTTTCGAATATCAAAACTTGTGCAAAAATTGATCAACTGAGGCCTCCTTTTTTGCGCTTAGGAGATTGCAGCAATGAAAATGTGTGTTTGAGTGACCTCTGACATCCCAACCTATTCAGCCAGTGTTGCTAGGGAGAGCTCCACTTGACTCCACTCTCGTGAATATTTACTAGCTTCGTCTTCCGATAGCATTTTAGAGCTCGCACAGGTGTTAGCTAAAAATCCGTGTCAGGGATTTTTTAAATTCAAAAAAGAGGGGTTTCTCGAGCGATTTAAACGCCATCGCCATCAGCTATTCTGCAGTGCGTGTTGCTAATGCAAAAAAACACGCTCTTTTGCTATACCATATCTATACTACTGCAAACAAACATACCGCAGAGGATGCAAATAACGATCAATGAATCTTCCAAAAACAAACATTAAAACAAAACAGTCCTTTCTCTATCTACAAATCAAGGCCATAGCTAGACATTTTGTCGGGGGGGGGGGGGGACCTTGGTCATCCTCTGTTTTTGCTGGTGGGCAAGCATGTTTTTCCAACATGTTGGCACTAAATTATACTTCCCTGAGGGGGCAACTGCCCCCCCCCCCCCCCCCTCTTTAGCTACGGCACTGCAAATACGGGCAGTTATCATCTGCCCGTCATTATCTCTTACTGAGTCATATAGTGCTCAATGCTCATTACCAAACAATACATAATTGTAAAATAAGAAAGACCACGAATGAAGATTTTATGTTGAACAAGTTGAAAAGTATGATCGCTCGTGAAAGAGGATAGTTAAAATTTCATTTTGATAAAAGGGCTAAAATTCTTCCCAATTTCATATACGGTAAAAACCTTTGGATTTTGTCTTTACGTTTAAATGTTCACTCATGTACAACAATCTATATTCTCAATTAAAAAAGTCACCATGTCCAGTTATCGATTAATTCTATCACTTATATCACGAGTAATAATCGTCCACTAAAAAACATCAAAACAAAACTAAAATCAATATTGCACAGTTGTAATTTACCCCGAGTAGCCTGCGTGGAGCTCCCGTTTAATCAAATTCAAAGCCATATGTAAGAAAACAGGTAAAGTCAACACGTTCTACCGATACGGGAACTCAGGGCACAGTTAGTCACATTGCAATAACCAATATAGTACGGATCATAATGGCTACAATATTCGTGCGACACGACCATGTCGACGTGTCCTTTAGGCACCTCAACGTTTGGACGAGCGACTCCCCTAAATAACTTCTCTACTATTTATATTTTGAATAATGTTTTTTTAAAAATAAAACTATTTTACGTTTCTTTTCGCTAACAAACATGATCGTTTTGTAGAAAAGAAGTTTTGTTTCTGATATTCTTATTGGCTAGAAAATAGCGTACTTCCAAAGTGCTTCCCTTCGATGTCAGTCACCTTTTCAAGAAACTAATGAGTGACTTCTTTTCTTCAAAGCATAATTATTTTGAGTCAAAATGACGTAAACATGTTTGCTTGTTATGAACGCTGCAAAATGATTGGAGATGTAATATCACGATTTGTGTTTTCTAGGTAAAACCAACAATGTCTTCATTACACTAGTCTTCATGTTCCGGTCTGTTCCGGACCGTTTTGCCATATTATTAGTGAATGGCGAAGAGGTGGCCGTTATTACATCACTCTGCTACACTTCACTATTTTCACCAACCGAGTCCTGAAGCGTGAACTGTGTATTGAATACAAAACAGGATTAACACTTGCATTCAACAATTGTGTGAAAAATAACCCGATTAATGTGGCATCGGTCACCTCGCCAATGGAACCGGAGAGCATAAGAATAAATATTATTGCCCAAGGAACATAAAACACAGTAAAGGCGCTTGCAACACTAATCATGATTTTCGTGACGTGTCTCCTCGCTCTTATTACACCCAGATTAGCTCCGCTCACAGGGCTTTTTCTCCAAAGTACTGTAACAATACTATAAGAGGTTCCCATGACAACCGCCATCGGGATTGCAAAACCAAGAATAAGCTCGACTATTATGCTGATTTTCGACGGCAGTTTAGTTGGAATTACCCGTAAACATGAAAATATTCTACCAGTACTTCTGAAGTCGTCACTAGATGCGGTAGTGTAGTGTAGTATCGATGGAAGGGACGTAGCGATTCCAAGAAGCCAGATGATGCTAATTGTTCTAAGAATATTTTCCCTTCTCATGTAGGTATTGTGTTTCAAAGGATACTTCATAATCATGTAGCGCTCAATCGCGATAGTAGAAATTGTGATCAGGGAAATTTTGGCGAAAGTTAACCCTGCGCAAATAACAGCTCTGCAGCCGAACGTCTCGGTCGAGCCCCAAGGTTTTCCCTTTGAAAGACTGTCATGAAAAAAGCTTATGTAGAACACACCCGCGAAGGATCCGTTGGCGAAATCTGCGATGGCAAGATTCAGAATAAGAAGATTAAAAACAGTTCGAAGCTCTTTGTTGCACATTATTAGCATTATTACCAGTGCATTTCCACACAGAGTTGTAGCAAGAAGAAAAATACAGATAAAATGGAACCCCACTAATTTCCCGATATCTCCTTGAAAATAAAGTACTGGTACTGCAAGAGGCTCGATTTGGATAGTGCTTCCATTGTCAGCCATTGTGTATAGTTCGAATCCAAATTAGATGTGGCCTTATAACTTCAGGTAGGCTGACAGGAAAATCTTGTATAAATGTATATCGCGCAGTGAGGTGATTTGTCATACAATTGATTATTTGCCTTACCGGCGTTTAGCTTATTATTCCTGTACTCTTTTATCTCTTTTAAGATTTTGATTTCACCTCCCTTTCTCGCGGAATTGATTTTTCTCCAGAAAATTCCAAATACAGCTGTCCTTCGGTAAATGAAGATTCACATCAAAGATAGTGTCCTTCCACCGTCAGCCTTCTTGCCTCCAAAAATGTTTTACCCAGGTACATCATCCACGCTTTTCTAAAAAGGTACAACCCAGTTACTCATCCTTCAACTGAGATTTCACCCGTAGGATACCGCGAGTTTATTCTTTGGGCTTGGCTGTTTCGGCTTCTTTACTTTGTGTATGACTACATAATTAATTAGCATCAATGCAAGGAAATCAGCTGTCAGAGGAAGAAACCCAATAATCTACCACTGTAAAGCTGATCGTAAAGTTATGTAGGATTTACTTTTTCATTCACATAGCGCTCTGATTCTTTATGAAAATATTTCGTGTTTTGGCATGTTTTTACCTCGCAGATCAGTTGCTAGTTCTTTAAAATATGTTCACGTCGGATCAATTTACATGAAGGGAAGTGCAGGTGGCCCCAAACACGAAGGAATCTCCCAGCGATAACAAATAGACTGAGTGATTCTGTCTCGGTAAAATATTGAAATAATTAAGCGCACTTGTAATTCAGTATTACATAGTGCGAGAGGAACTTAATTTTAATTTTGCGTTTGGCGACTTAGTCGGAACTGATGGAGCAGGGGAAAATGTTTAGTGCTGATGTCATCATGGACACGTCTTTTGGCCTTTTTGATCCACAATCTTCGACAATGGAAACCCCAACGACTTACGTCCTTGCCTTGCACTTGAACATTTTCACCAACCGATTTCTGAAGTGCGAACTGTGTATTGAATACAAAACAGGATTAACACTTGCATTCAGTAATTGTGTAAAAAATAACCCGACTAACGTTGCATCGGTCACCTCACCAATTGAACCAGACAGCATAAGAATAAATATTATAGCCCAAGGAACATATAACGCAGCAAAGGTGGTTGCAACACTAATGATGATTTTTGTGACGTGTTTTCTTGCCCTTATTACACCCAGGTTTAAGCTCCGGCCACAACGCTCTTCCCCCAGAGTATTGTAACAACACAATAACTCGTTCGTATAATGATAGCCATTATGATTACAAAACTCAGAATTAATTCACTTATTATGCTGACTTGCGATGGCATTTGGTTGGGAGTTCTCGTAAACATGAAAATATAGAGATTCAGTATTAATAGATTAAAAACAGTTCGACGTTTCTTGTCGCAAATAATTAGCATTATGACCAGAGAATTTCCACAGAGTGTTGTTAAAAGAAGAAAAATACTTGTAAAATGGAATGCCACTAGTGTCGCCTGTTCTCCTTCAAAGTAAAACACGAGGGCGAGAGGTGAGCTTGGTGAGTTGCTTCTGTTCCCAGCCATCCCGTATTCACAACATGTACAGGTGCACTTTAGTACCTTCACAACAGTATCTACCCACAGGTAACTCTTACATAAATATTTGCCAGTCGACTTGGTGCATGATCGTTTTTGTCTATTTAAATCAAACACTAGCTAGCCTCGAACTAGACGGCTTTCAGTTGAATGGCTATATCTTCAGATAATCCAAATGCAGTCCTCCTCCGCAAATTAAATATAATTGATGAAATCACGTAAGAAAAATATACTGCCATATACATCTGTAGATTCTAAGACGCTACACAGCAAAACAGTCCAGATTCCACTTAGGGCTCTGCGTGCTCTGTGTGGGTGTTCTTTTCTTCATTTTTTGGCGGTGAATACAAACGTACATCACTACATTAAAAAATAGTAGTAATATTCCTTTTTCCTTTCCTACAGGGTGGTGAAGGGGGGGTAGCGATCACGAATCACGGACCGATTTTTCGTTATTTCACGGATCACGGTGTTATGAAAACGCTTTTCACGAATCACGGAAGTAAAATTTTAAAAACGATTATGCAAGTTGTGTTTTAAGTAAATATAGTGATATAAGTACTGTGCTCGATCTTTTTTCCTGATATTTCTTTTGATGGTGTGAGATTTCACTTAAATTTTATCGCCATCAAAACGACAATTGATCACAATTCAATAAAGTACGATTTCAAAAGGTCTCCTGTTATTTGATCATTTCGCGAAATTGGTTTGCTCATAGCATCCAGATCAGAATTTTCGCTACTATGAAGATGGTTCGGATCAGTACCGAGCCTTGCTTGTATGTTTCTGGATGCGCGCGAAGCGCGCTGCGATTTTGAACATCAATCTACGCGGTTAATGAAATTCTTATTTCTGAGAAATAAAAATTCCAAAATTAAAAAAAGCACAGTTACGATGTTTTAGTTTCTAAATGCTACACCAAAGTATCCTCTTTATGCGCGCTGCCACTTTTGGACATATAAGTTACAAGAATGGGGAAAGTCCAGGAGTAAATGAGAACTTGATGTTTAACAATTGCGCTTCCTGACATTGCTGAACCTTTATTTACTGTTTGCTGATAGTAAATTTACTCAATTTTAAAAAGACATTTTGATGTTGTACATGGCGAGCGCGCAGCGCGAGCCGACAAAAAAATAATCTATTTTTAAGGACGTCAGGTTCCCTAAAAAGCAGTCAGGAGAGAATGAGCCTGCTCGATATTGGTCCAAATGGTCCGTCTCTAATGACCAGCTTTCACGTTTCACGAATCTCTAGGCCTGTAATCACGAGTCACGTAAGAGAAATTCGTAAAATCACGGGTCACGAGGACATGAGATTTCACGGATCAATAATTTTCCTGTTTTCACGAGTCACGGAGCAAATTTGGGGTGAATCACGGATCACGGAGAACCCCTTCCCCACCCTGTTCCTATAGCGTCTACAATTTGTCTTCTTGTTCCTTTATCAAAGGTTTTTCGTGTCATGAGTGGTTTAGTCCGAAATTGAAGAGCCTGTGTTAGCCGTTATTTTGACAGCACATAGCAACATACCAAGTCTGAGAAAGCATCCATTTCCAATCGGCTGATTTAGAGAATAGAGCAATGTTCTCGGTTGAATTTGGTAAATCAAATCTGAAACTTTTTTAGACGTTTGTCTTCTAATATCGAACGAAAACAAAAAGTATCGGCTGACATCGGAAAACATTCTTGTCGCGTCGTAATATTAATGGTATGACAGTCAGCTTTATTTCATTTTAAAGCTTTCTCTTTTATCCTATTTTTTCTTCTGTTTATTTTACACCCGAATTAAAGACTACCTAATTTACTTGAGAAGCTCCAAACCCATTGCGTTTGTTGTACAAGTACATAAAATGTAAATTCCCTCCCACACAGATATTTAGGTGTTATCATTTTCTAAAGAAAAGTTGGCGTGGGTGTCAGGAGCTTCGCGAAGGAAAATTGGAACTAAAATTTAAGATTAGAAACCCGTGTAAAGTTAATATTGATTTATTAATTTTAATGAGTGGTAGGTGTGTTGCGTCATTATTATTCCTATTTCATAAGAAAATAGAATTGTATTATTAAATATTTCTCTGCAGGATCACTTTAAATTTCAATGTTCCAGCACAGTGCAGACAATGAAAACGCTAATTTACGTTTGAATCATCTCATTACTTCCTCTTTAAGGCAAATTACCTTTTTAATATCGTTTTTTTCTTGTGATTCCTAACATTAATTATCTGCGCTTGCAATAAAAGCTTTTAGTATATACCAGTACGACAACCTACAAAAATCATCAGAATTTATTAGTTTGGGATAATTCTAGCTTAAGAGCATAGAACATTTAGGGAGATTGGAATCATTCCCTTTATGACTGCTAAATTGTCAGGATCGGTCAATAGCTCATCGGCGTAATGTTCGCACCGAAGGATATATGAATTTAGTATAAACCAACTAATGGTCTATTACAAATCCTGCATTCTGATTGGCTGAGCTACTAATGGTCTATTAGTGATAGACCGTGCCTGGCGAAACCACCACCTTTCTTTGCAAGAAAACTTGATTTTTTCAACATAAAATAATGGAATTCATTGCCAAAACCGACCAACTAGTTGGTTTATACTAAAACAATTAGACCTCTCGTCCTCATGTGCTATGATATCAATAGACCATTCGGCCTTCGGCCTCATGGTCTATTCATCATAGCACATTCGGCCTTCCCTAACAAAGAAAGATTATTCAAATGAGGAGGTCGAGGAGGTCTATTGCAGTTGAGGTATCTGGAATGTCTTGTATTTGAAAATAAAGGCGTCAGTGATGTTTGGGATGGCAGCTTGGTTGAAAATATTCTCCCTTTCTTTCTATCTATAAGAAGGTCCATGGAAGCGAGGTAGTGAATGTATAAGGGTTGACGTCTACAGAATCTTATAGCCACGACTTGGCAAAGTGCACTGTTTTGATTATTCTGGGTTTTTTAGTGTTTTCAGAATAGAAGTCCTCATATGATTTAATTTCAGCAGAAACAAGAATCTAATTAACAAGCACCTCTTTTCCTAACTCATTGGGAAAACTGTTTCAGACAAAATGTAAACATTTGGAACCTACATACGATATTTTGAGACCAGGGCAAATAATTCATAGGTTATCAATCCTCGTGGCACAGGGTATTTATTTACGTGTATAAAAGGAGGGTTTGACTTCGGTCTAACACATACTTGGAAGCTGATTGCACTTTTTATAATACCTCATTTTGTGGTGCCATATTTTGTCTACACTCGCAATAAAAGCGCGAGATAAATATCGTATTATCACATGCCCATTTCCTGCTTAATCATGGACAAGCTAGTGGTGTACGATACTGTTATTGCCTACGATAAATGTCATAGATGGTCAATTTTCTTGTAAATTAGGGAGCTAAATGTCAAATGTACAGTTGTCATTGTCAAGCTATCTATTTTATTTTTGGCGTGTGTTTTTTATTGTGACACGGAAAGGAGCGTTTTATATAACCCTTCACTTCAGTGAGATTGTCATGATAACGATTCCACCAAATCCAGGCTCTGACGTGCTGGAGGTTAATATGCCAACCCTTGTCCCACCCTATACCTTGCGGTTTTTTTTTTAATAATCGCGTCCAGAACCTTTTTAAAAAAAATGACCGCGGCGGCACGTGTGCATCTCATGTTAACCTTCAGCACGTCACCCTGTATTTGATTGAGTCGTAATCAAACTTTAACTTACAGGTAAGTCTCGTTTAATTTTGTAATAAATTAGCACCAATTGCAAGGAAATCAGCTGTCAGAGGAAGAGATACTATGATCCACCACTTTAAAGCTGATCGTAAAGTTATGTAGGATTTATTTTCTCATTCACATAGCGATTGGATTCTTTCTGAAAACATATATTTTGTGCTATTTCTGTTCACGTCAGATCAATCCCGGTACTCACGTCGGATCAGTCCTGGTACTCCCTTATATTTACTATAAGGGTATGTGCTGCTGTGCAGGGAAGGGTTTTCAGCCCTCCCGCTTCCAGAACAGGGTCGCTAAATCATCACTTTCTCTGGGACAGGGTCCCTAAAATCAACATTTTCTCTTTAGATCAGCTAGTCCAGCTTTTATCAATAAAATATTTTTAAATGTTAGTTCCTTTTATTATTTTTTTGCAGATTTTTGCAAAATACTCTAGACCAGGGTGTGGCATTTTGAATTTCACTCTGGAACAGGGCCAAGTTCTAAGACAGCCATGAGCGGCACATCCCTACCCTTAATTTCAGGCTTTTCTCTGCTTTTGGGTTACGTTTCGAAGCTGATGGAGGTGGGGAAAATGATTCGTTATTTCTCTTGTGTTTCATTTCCTTCAAGTGAGACAATATATTCCGCCATTCCTTCTTTTAATTCAATAAGCCGAACCTGTACAGAGGGAAGTTAAAGAACCTGGGAAGCGGTCTACAACTAAGTAGAAGATAAAGTAGATATTTGTTGTCAAGACAAACGGAATCGTCACAGGGCCACAGGTACAATGATCGAAGACAGGATATAATCGACTCGACTCGATTTTACGTCGTCTAAATTACACTAAGAACCGTTAAAGTTTGAATTAAAAGGAATAATGAAAGTAGATAACAGGAATTATTATATAGCTCGTGTTTATTCGATCAAAGCGCGCGCTCTGATTGGTTCTATCATGGTCACGTGGCGGGCTACAATTAAAAAATTATTGCCCGCGCGGGCGACATCGCTAGAGCGAGAAATTTCGGCGGACTATTTTTACCCATGTTTACCGTATTTTCTTTTTGCTATATAATAAACACTTAATGACTGCACCCTCGGGAAACAGCGAGTTTTGTTTTTGCTTGAATCTCGATGTTTCCCTCGACTTCGTCTCGGGAAACATCGAGATTCTCGGGGAAACAAAACTCGCTGTTTCCCTCGGAAGCAGTCATTAAGTGTATATTAGTATATACTACACGGAAACCTCCATAGATCGAGCATTTTGATTGGTTTGCTATCTCGGAATATTGCCATAATATTCCGAGATCGAAAGCATTATCCCGAGATTGAGGAGCCCGAGTGCGAGTGGTTCGGATATTTTTACTTTCTAAAGGAACTATGTGCTTCGAAATGCAACACAAATCATTCTCAATTAACGAATGTTTTATCTTTAGTCTTTCAAGGTAAATAAGAGAGAGAATTTGTTTCTTGAACTTCTAAAATTTGCTAAGTAAGTTCTTCTTTTTCAATTCTTCGGAATCAGAGGTCGGTGATTCGTTTTCGCGGTACGTACTTTTGAGAAGGGAATACATTCACAACAACACTATTTTATGAACAAGGTCTTCCTCATTGTCCCCGAGAGTTAGAATAGGTTAATTTCCCAAATTTCTGTTTGAAAATTCGAAGCGAATTCAATCTCGAATTTCTCTGCCATCGGGTTGAAAAATACAGTCATCCATCGGTGGTGAAATAGCGACCAAATGCAAAAGTGTTTTCAGCGAGCTCTGCAGTACACAATTCATAAACTGGGCATGAAATGGGAATTTATCTCTCGAATCTATCCTTGCAACCTTCTAAAAACTTACATCTTTTATAGTAGTTGACATTAAGGTTTTAAAACAAGTGATGTCTAGCGTTTTTGCTTCTCTAAAACAGCAGCATAGTTTCCACCATGTGTTGAGTAGCTGAATACTTGTAGTGAAGTCTGACGTAATGTCGCGTTCGTGACAAACCTCACACATGCAGAAAGACGCTAGAAAATATCGGCAAATGCCACATTTAGTGTCGTTGTATATTTTTTGGAGTGTTTCCGTGTAGTATAGCGAATTCGAGATAAAAGCTGATGTCGCATGGACACGTCGTGGCCTTTCTGATATGCCACAATCTTCCATATAATGAAAAGCGACAACTTATGCCCTAGCCTTGCACTTGAACATTTCCATCAACCGATTTCTGAAGCGTGAACTGTGTATTGAATACAAAACAGGATTAACACTTGCATTCAACAATTGTGTGAAAAATAACCCGATTAATGTTGCATCGGTCACCTCGCCAATAGAACCGGAGAGCATAAGAATATATATTACAGCCCAAGGAACATAAAGCACAGTAAAAGCGGTTGCAACACTAATGATGATTTTTGTGACGTGTTTTCTTGCCCTTATTACACCCAGATTAGCTCCTTCCACAGCGCTCTTTCTCCAGAGTATTGTAACAACACAATAACTCGTTCCTATAATGATAGCCATTGGGATTGGAAAAATCAGAATTAATTCACTTATTATGCTGACTTGCGATGGCATTTTGGTTGGGAGTTCTCGTAAACATGAAAATATATTCCCAGTATCCCTGTTTTCATTAGATGGCATGGAATAGTATTGTATGGATGGTAGTGATACAAGGATTCCAAGAAACCAGATGATGCCAATTGTTCTAAGAACCTTCTCTTTTCGCATATATGTCTTGTACTTCAACGGGTACCTTATAATCAGGTAGCGCTCAATGGAGATCGTAGCAATTGTGATCAGTGAAATCTTGGCGAATGTTCCACCAGCACACAAAATAGCTCGGCAAGCAAACGTTTCCACTGCGCTCCAAGATTTGGCTTTGGAAAGATTGCCATGAAGTATGCTTACGTACAAAAGACCCTCGAAGAAGCCGCTTGCGAGATCTGCGCTGGCGAGATTCAGGATTAATAGATTAAAAACAGTTCGAAGTTTCTTGTCGCAAATAATTAGCAATATGACCAGAGAATTTCCACAGAGTGTTGTTAAAAGAAGAAAAATACTTGTAAAATGGAATGCCACTAGTACTGCTTTATCTCCTTCAAAGTAAAACACGAGGGCGAGAGGTGAGCTTGGTGAGTTGCTTCTGTTCCCAGCCATCCCGTATTTACAACATCTAGAGATGCACGTTAGTACCTTCAACAGTATCTACCCACAGGGAACTCTTACATAATTATTTCCCAGTCGACGTCGTGCAGGATTTTGATCTTCGTTTTTGTCTATTCAAATCAAGGCTTTCAGTTCACCTTCTTCGTATCTCTACATTCAAGTAGCGTTTGACTCCTTCTTACTTACTTGGCTATCTTTAGACAATGCAAATGTCAGCCCTCCTTCTCAGTAAATAAAACATATTTTATGAAATTACGTTAAAATATCTTTAAAATTGATTGACCGTTCATTATATGACTTCCATAAATTCCATTTCTATAACGTAAACGACGCCGTGACACAGTTCAGTTTCAAGAAGGCTCTGCTCTGGCTTCGGTATGGGTTAATTATATTTCTTTCCTTTCATTTTTTACGGTGAATGCAAGATTAAATACAATAAAAAAATCAGCTGCCAGGAAATGAAACCAATACTTTGCAAAGTAAGTAGCAATATTACTTAATCCTTACCTATAGCGTCTAAAATATCTCTCTCCCCGGATTCTAAAGGTATTGTTTCATCAAGAAAGTAACTTAAATGTTCTTTTTTGCAAACTCTCCCCCATAATTATTCCTATTTCACTTGATAGTAGAATTGTGTTATTTAAATATTTCTCTGCGGGATCACTTTAAGTTTTTATCTTCCAGGAGTGTTCAGACAATGACAAACATTTGGAGGGTCTTAATAAGGATCATCAATCAACCACGTGGCAAAGACACTAATTTACGTTTGAAAGACCTCTTCGCTTCCTCTTTCAGTGCGACAGCCTCCAAACTCTCCGAAACAATATAGACATATACAGCGAAGTCTGGCGACAGTTGTTCAGAAGGGAAGAGGAATTTACCCGGGAGAAAAGCTAGCCTTTATACAATACCATAAAAGTACTAGACAAATTAAATTACTCGAAACCGTGACATAGTGAAAACCGTGAAAACGGTTTAATTTTGCTAGAACGAAATCAATGAAATTTCCTTCACGCATGTCTCCACTCGATGCATTTGCAATAGTAGTTTATAATAGATGCAGATCGACAGCAGATGTCATTTTCGCTCTGCAATGCTATAAAGTGTTCTCGTTAGAATGGCTCTAGGACTTAGAAAAACGAGAATAAGTTATGCTTACTTCTCCCCAATTGACCGGCAAAGGTGTCAGTAATGTTTGGGATGGCAGTTTTGTTAAAAAGATTCTCCTTTTCTCTCTATCAGTAAAGTTCATCTGAAGAGGAAAATGAAAGTATGAGGTTTGACGTCTTCACAATCTTTAATTCCCGCGAGTTTGCCAAGTGAACGGCCGGCTTTGATATTTTTTTAGCGTTTTCAGAACATAAGTCCCCATATTATTTGATCTCAGGAGAAAAAAATAATGTAATTAACTACACCATATTTCCATTACTCATATTTTAATATTCCCATACTGGTTCAGACAAAAGGTAAACATATGGAGCCTACAGGGGATATTTGAAACCAAGGCAAACACTTAATCGTAGGTTGACTTAACAATCAACCTCGTGGCAAAGGATAATTATTTACGTTTAAAGGAGGCTTTGACTTCGTATGTCAAAGGGGGGAGGAACAATTCCCCCCCCCCCTAAAAAAATTGAACCTGCAAAAAATTCATGCAATTAAAAAAGGCAAGAAATAAAATCCTGCACGGCTAGATTTGTTTCGGAAGGATAAGGAGTTATACCAGCAACTTCTATATCATGTGCATTTCCTAGGACACTTATTAATTGAATGAGGAAGACATCTACGTGGTTGCTGAGAACTCGCGCAACGCAAACAACACGCTCGTGCAGTTTAGAATGGCTACGTTACAAGAACATGTGTATCTCGGCAAGGAAACACCCCCTAAAAAGCCAGTAATCTGGCGTAGGGAAATAGTCGCAGTTAAAAATGGCCATTTTTTCCTAAAAGAAGGTTGGCTGCGGCATACACCACCCCATCGGTCCCATTCGAGATTCGAGTACAGATGTTTTGACCACTTTCCTAAATATGTTTTAGCTACAACTAAAGGTAGTATGCTAGTGGGTTTCTATTAAAACAAACAATTAGACTACTCGTGGTTCTCGTTTCTGTGAGTCAAATAGTGAACGTGTCGGCGCTACGTGCCTCGTTAACCATATATTGACTCGTAGAAATCTCGAACTCGTAGTGTAATTGTTAATTTTAGCTTGCCCACCGGGTCTCATTAATTTCCTGCTGAATCATGTACGACTTGTAAATCCTGCTTTTGCCTACAATAGAAGAAACGACATAGATGGTTCGTTTTCTTGTGGAGTCAATGTCAAGCTATTTACTATTTGTATTTTATTTTTTGGTGTGCGTTGGTTATTGGTATTGCGACACTGAAAGGAGCGTGTTAACCCTCAATGAGATTGTCATGAAATATGATGAGGAAAAAAACAGCTTCTAAAAATCTGTTTGCTAAACATGTACTGGCGAAACTAAGATCAAGGTGAAGCTCTTAATCGCAAATTATTAGTATTATGACATATGCATTTCCGCATAGAGCTCTCAGAGGAGAAGAAGAATAAACACAAGAATGATCAACACCACTAACACAACTCCAGCAAAGATGCCACCTGAAGCATATGATTTTTTTCTGTCTTATTTGAAATAAGGCACAAATATATTTTTTTATTATAATTTAATATTTTTTTCTTTTTTCCTTTTCTTTGGTAACAATTGGAAAGATTGATGTAAGCTTGCAATTAAGGTTGGTATTTTCCTGAAACTCTAGATTTATAAAGCGTTAGTTTATAAATAAATATTGAAAAATGTACTAAATTTGCTTTATCAGAAAAATCGTTGTACGTTAACGCCCAGTAGAACGGTTTAAGCATCAATTGGAGGGAAATCCACATGCACTTTACTCTGTAGCCATGCACTTTCGAAAAGCAAGTTTATAGCTTCTATACATTTTGTAACAAGGTGCTCAACTGATTAATCTTTGATGAAGCAATATGAATATCCAGGAGAGTCTACCAATTTAAATTTGAATAAGACCTTGGTTTGATTTCCTTCATATTCATACTACTTGACGATTTAGTGACTAACCCACGACCTGCTCAAGAGTTCATTGTAGCTCAGTGGTTAGAGCGTCTGACTAGTATCTGGAAGGTCGTGGGTTTTCCGGTTGTTTCATAGTCACATCATTCACTTCATTACACACACAATTCGGGCAGTTCGCCCACCTTTAGAAGCTGCAGATTGCAGTTCTATATGTCAAGTATGAGATTTAATTTCCTTCAAAGACCTTGGTCTTATTCAAATATAATATATGATCAAGTATTTTATATTGGACGCTTCGCATATATTGTGTTCTGATAAACCCGATCGAATATAAACTTCCTTACAATCGATATGTTTATCCATTTATCTAAAGTTGTTGGAAGTGATGTCAAGCATAGGGACAATTACAAAACCAGACTGGCCTCTAAATCTTTATTAGAAGATCGATATTTGATATTTGTTTAGAAGTTACAGCGTTGATTTTATTTTCCTTCTCTCACACTTTAGCATTTTCACCAACCGAGCTCTAAAGCCTGAACTATGTATTGAATAAAGAACAGGATTCACACTAGCACTTACCAGCTGTGTGAGAAACAGACCTATCAGAATGCCGTCAGTAACCTTACTTATAGAACCTGACAATATAAGAATCAATATTAGCGACCATGGAATATATAACACAGCGAAAGCGCAGGCAACGCTGATGATGATCTTCGTTACTCGCCTCCTTGTTTTTATCACACACAGGTTCGCACCCGTAATAGCGTTTTTTCTCCAGAGTATTGTAACAACAATGTACGACGTTCCCATGACAATAATCATAGGAATTACAAACGTAAGAATGAGCTCGGCTATTATAACGATATGGGATGGAATTTGGTTGGGATTACTCGTAGACATGAATAAGATATATTTCCAGTATCCCTGAAGTCCTTTTCAGTTGATACGCTAAAGTAGTAGAGCAACATGGACGGAAGGGATGCAACAATTGCGAAACACCAAATTATGGCAATTGCTCTGAGGACCTCTTTTCTTTTCATTAATGTCTTGTATTTTATAGGGTATTTTATGGCCATAAAGCGTTCAACTGAGATGGTAGCAACTGTTATGACAGAAACCTTCGTGAAAACCGCTCCAGCGCTGAAAAGAGTCTGACATGTGAGCGTTTCTATCGAGCCCCAAGATTGTCGATTTGTGATATTGTATTGACTGACATAGAATATAGTGGCGAATAATCCACACACTAAGTCTGCAGTGGCGAGGTTCAGAATTAGAAGATTAAAAACAGTTCGGAGATTTTTGTCGCGCATAATTAGCATTATGACAAGTGCATTTCCACATATGGTCGTGAGAAGAAATAAAATACATACTAAATGGAAACACAATAAAATTCCTATGTTTCCTTCAAAGTTCCATAGCTCTGATATGACATGCTGTTGTATCGAACTACTTCCATTCTCAGCCATTGTAGACTGTTTCTTGAGAACCGGCAGGTAAATGGCGGTTTTGGTTTTATCTCATGCAGATATGTCTTGGTTTGAGAATCCTGTCTTGGTGCTTGTAGATTAGTTCTACTATTTCAAAATATTAAATAGTCCTTTCCTTTGAATATTTCTTCACCTTGGAAGTATAACTGAAGCTTTAGCCGTTTCCGATTCCTGACTATTCGCCCACCATCTTGCAAGATGATATTTCAAGCTCTGGCTATATCATTCGTTCAGGCCTTGGTGCAAGCAGCTGCAAAGAAGCATGATCATGGAATGCCCAGACGCCTACAAAATGTCCTTTGTGCTCTCCAAAGCTGTTGATAAGTTATGCGCTTGAGGGCGTTAATGTCTTCCTGCGAATACATTAAAAAACAAGAGATTTAATTTATTGTTTGAAAGTGTAATGAACTCGGTGATTTTAGAAAATAAGGTAATCCGAGCGACTTATGCCTTTCTTTTCTACCTTTCCACTATGAATATGATTTTAAGATGTGCGTTATTATAAATTCGCATTTTATCTTTGCTATATTTTTCTATATTTTGTTAATATGAATATGGGCGGCAATAAACAAATGATGTACTTCACCCTGAACTAGAGGAACAGGGCCCAGGTCCTTAGAAGTTATCCACGTTGTATAGGATTTGTTCTGGATTTATCCGTTGGATGAGGGTTTATCTAATGATAACTCTTATATGACATTCTAGGAACCGGCCCCAGGACGTTAACGTGAGTATTCATCGTATTGGAGGTGGAGTTCTTATGAATACCGAATCAGTAATAACGTTTCTGTTAAAGACCGCCTACAGTCGATTTGTAAGAGTGAGATACCCTCGATTTCTCTTATCTCGTTTTAAGATCTACCCCTATTCCGAAAGGCTACATAATTCCATTTGTATAGTTTATCTTGACGACGGTTTTCCTAACCAACCCAATTTCCTATATGCACAAGCAGCAAGCCTCATTCTGCAACAATATTTAGTATCTGCGTGTAATCCCAGAAACGTTTCTTTTGGACCTTATGCAGATTGGTGATTGGCTTAATGTTTATCATTTACACTATTTCACCAAGCTTCTTGCAGCTGCTTCAGTTTCGGTTCCCAAATGCCCGCCTTATAATGGTTTTCCTATTAGAGAACCTGAAAGCCACCATTTGGCCACCATTTAGTTGCCGGGATTCTGGAATATGTAAATTAGGCCAAGCCAATCTAAAAATAGCTACACTTGGGAAAATTGGACGCTTGTAAATGACCGATTAATGAGTTGAAAAAATAGATTCTCTCTTCCATCGCGGGCTAGCATGTCACACTAGTCAAATTTTCTTGCAACTAGCAAATTGCGTTGTGAATTGCAGCGGTTATTGCGCGTCTGACATACCGCGGTAACCAAACAAAACGCATTTCGAGCAGAAAAAAGTACATTTGATTTCTTCTTTTCACAATTAACATTGCGAGCAAAATTTCTGCTTATCAGGACATCTCTGCAACTCGCAAAGAAATGTTTTTCTTCTTATTAGCCAATCAGCGCACACTATTAATGTTTTTTTACTTGGATACGCCGCTGTACTTTATAATTAGAAGTAGAGTGCGGGTCTACTTTGAGCCACAAATTCTGGCTTTGTTGTTCGTTTTTCATCAGGCACACAACCTGTCGCGCAACATTTTGCCTACAATTCAAGTTGATTAGTCAATAGAAATGAAGTGCTTAAGGGGCAAAATCCGCCTTGTGGGCTCGCATATGTGTGATCATCAAATCGAATTGTTGCGCGACAAGTTGTGAATCTCATGAAAAACGAGCAACAAACATTTGACTTGCAACTCAGCAATGTTGCGCGACAAGTTAAGGGACTTTATGCCTCGTATTTCCCCAGCTTGAAGCCGCCGTTACACGGTGCAATGTTTTCTGCAACTTGTCTCGCAATGCAATTGCGAGGAGAAGTTGCACGACCCATTGCAGCGCGTAACACCCTCTGCAACGTTGCGAGACAGGTAGCTGCAACAGTAGCAGCAAGTAGGATACACGATTCTACTTCTCACAACGGATTGCAGCTAGCCAGCAACTTGTCTCGCATTGCAGCTTGTAACAGCGAATCTTGCAACTTGTCTCGTAATTTCGTTCCCAGAGGTCCTCACGAGCTTCTATGCGCATGCGCATTCTATATCAAAATGGCGGAAGACTTCGAAATTGGCGAGAAAATTGTAAAAAATGTTTGATACGTTGCGAGCGACCATTGCGATGAGAGACAAGTTGCAGAAAATATTGCGCCGTTTATCTTCATCTTTAAGCCCTGGTTTTCATATAGTCTTATCTGTCGTATCTGTCGACCGTGAAACAATGGAAATTTGGAGTTATTCTATTGTTTCACGGTCGACTGATACGACAGATAAGACTATATGGAGACCAGCCTTTAATGTGCTTGAGCGACATTACGTCAGACTTCACTACAAGCATTCGGCTACTCAACACATGGTTGAAACTTGCTGCTGTTTTAGAGAAGCAAACACGCTCTAGATCACTTTTAAAACGTTAACATCGGCTACGATAAGGATTCGAGCGATTAATTCGCATTTTATGCCTTATGGATTTATGGATTGTGAACTCCAGAGTTCCTCCGTTCAAAACACTTAATTGGTCAGCTAGTTTCAACATCGATGGATGACTATTTTTTCAACCCACTGGCAGATTTCGCTTGGAATATTCGAACAGAAATTTGGGAAATTAACCTCTTCATGCCCTGGAACACTGAGATTCATCAATAAACCTCCTCGGCTTGGGCGTAATGTTTTGCCCTTCAGATAACGTGGCATTCCCATAAGTATTCTCTCTTTGTTTGG
This sequence comes from Scolanthus callimorphus, assembly GCA_033964015.1. NCBI lineage: Eukaryota > Metazoa > Cnidaria > Anthozoa > Actiniaria > Edwardsiidae > Scolanthus > Scolanthus callimorphus. The sequence continues at coordinate 306,994 of JAWWUD010000064.1, forward strand.
AATTCTTCCATATTCATATATCCTTCGATGCGTAGCAGAAAAAAAAGAGAGAATACTGATGGGAATGCCACGTGTGATCTCAAATGGTAAACATTACGCCCAAGCCGAGGAGGTCTATTGAACGCCTTTGTCACACGAGCGCCATCTTGAACTTATTCAGCACGGAAACGAGGCGAAGCAGGGCACAGGATTTGGCATCTCCGGTGTAATAACCTGTAAGTGCGCACGAACTGCGTCACAAAGCTTCCTTTGTTTGGTAGAACGAATCAGGATGAAATAAGAACTGTGAACACAAAGGTGTCCTCTGGGAATGGTTATTACACCGGAGTTAACCCCAGGATTTCCTCATGGTGGAAAGCGACGACAGATGCTGGAATCTATGCTACAAAAGTTGAGAAAGACACCAAAAAGTACTCCTTGCTTGTTTAGAACCAAAAAGTTGATTGGCCCTTTGCTTAGCCTGCGTAGCAAAGGGGGCGGGGACTACTGTTTTTTTTCTGCTTTTTCGAGTCATTCTGAAAACAAAATGGCGGCCGTATGACAAAGGCGAATGATAACCCTGTTGATGAAAGAGATCACTTCGTTTAATGGGCTGGCTCGTGTGATCAAGCGAATCAACATGGCGACTTCAACATCTGAAATTCTCTCTAAAACTGCGGTCTGGCTTCCAAGATTTACTGAGCCTTTATGTGGTTAAAAATAATGGTTGAGCTATTTAACAATCATTCCTCGAGCCCGAATGGGCTCTGAGTCAATGAGGGCGAGAGGAATAATTGTTTTAGTCAAATCACACTAAGTAGGTCAATTTGTATTGCCCAAAAAATGTTTTTGTTCTGGTCATTTGCCATTTTCTGGCTTTCAAATCCGACACTTTTCGCTACTAGTAGGCTATAACTTATAGCCTACTAGTAGCTCAACCAATCGGAACGCAGCATTAATAATATACCACTATAAGTGTGATTTGACTAAAAATGATTAGTCTTCCAGTAGCGAAAACTGTCGGGTTTTACAGGAATTTCTGAAGAAACCCATCCATGGGAGAAAATGATTTTCCCGAACACTTCCCATTCTTCTACCATGGGAAATACACCTGGGTTTCCCTGGGATCGGGATTTTCTGCAGAAATTCCCTGTATTTGAAACCGCCAAAATGGCATGTGCCCTACTGTAAAGCTTGCTTTTGCCTTTGCTTTTGAAAAACTGATCTACTGGCTACACAGTTACTCCTCCCGCCCTCATCGGTCTTCGTTCTCACGGGCTATTGATGGAAGACCATTCGAGTTCAAGGAATAATTGTTGAATACTATATTTACCAGAAGGAGCGGACGTCAATGCAATGCACCACGGGTACACCGAATGTACCAGGGGCGTAGCCAGGGGGGTCCAGGGGGGCCGCCCCCTCACTTTCTCGGAAATTTTCCCATACATTTACTGTATTTGCTGGAGAAAATTTGAGCATTTTCGTCCCATGTTTTCACTATCCGCCCCCCCCCCCCTTCAGAAATTCCTGGCTACGCCGCTGCTGTACAACGGCGGTTTTGCTCGCTCTCTCTCTCGGATGTATTTTCTCTGGTTTGGTATCAATTGCAGTAAGTATTTTATATTGTTGTATAAAATTAATACTGATAAAATAAGATAAAAATTAAACATGAAGCTAGATTGACCAAACAATACGAATATTTTTATAATCAAAACATATTACATGAAGACCTAAGGAAGAACTTTCATTCAAACTCATTTTTACTGAAGAACCTTTTCTCCTCAAAATCGTCGTTGCCAAAAAGGGGTGATTCCCTGGTAGTTTAATCACAGGCAGCCCAAGTATAATGGTCGTTTAAAAAAAATATTCTGGCTTGGCGATATTTATAGTGTTTATGTGGCTTTGTGTAAGAGTAATCGAAAAACTCGCTAAATTGCTATAAATTCGTCACTGAGTTCTGGTAAATTATGGCAAATAAAAGTAGAAGACTTACATTAAGTTGTCCTGTTGTCCTTTCCTCTTCTAGAGGCGTTTAAGAGTGTTTCCGAGGGTTCCACCGGGCCCCTCTAAAGGTAAGGACAACTTAATGTAAGTCTTCTACTTTTATTTGCCATAATTTACCAGAACTCAGTGACGATTTTATAGCAATTTAGCGAGTTTTTCGATTACTCTTACACAAAGCCACATAAACACTATAAATATCGCCAAGCCAGAATATTTTTTTTAAACGACCATTATACTTGGGCTGCCTGGGGTTTAATCTTTTCCTTCACGCATCGTTTTTCGATGGTCTAGTAAAGTAAAATAATATTAGGCCTCTCAATATTATAAACAGAACAATAACAAAATTATATTACATTTTAGGTAGGCGGATGTCTGGAAGGTGGTCAGGTGTTTTTGATGTTTTGAGCATATCAACTGTTCACTAGCTGACTCTACTTCATATTTAACTCGATCAGTCCCACTTGAAAATGTCACTTATAAGAGAGTTACTATAATTACTTTAAAATATCGTTTTCCTTCCGTGTTATAACAAAGCAAGTCTCGGATATTTATTTTACGTACCTGAAAGACAAGGACAAATTAAAATGTGGTTTTCAAAGTGATTTTATTTCATCCAATTCTCAATTCAACTTTACTCAGTAATATTCTGGATGCAAAATTTACTATTCAAAGTGAAACGTTGACGTTCCTAATGTGTTGCATTTTATTCTTCCCGACTTTAAAACATTTCCTCTGCAGTAAATAGACATTTTTTCTTCCCATAGGGTATATCTACATGGAAACAACAGTGTGACTTCCAAAATTGAATATCCTATCTAAATCTAAACCGGCTGGTTATCTTGGGTTTTTATCAAAATACCACATCCTAAAATTCAGAATAATTATTTCTCTAAAAATGACAATTCAGTAGACACCAGCGGCGGTTTTTGAATTTAGAAAGCTTCATGGTGGCTTCCTCCAAACGAAGGAAAACAAAAAGAAACTAGAGCAGGTGGAATTTCCATTTAACATCTCGGGTATTTCTTTAACAATGGAAATTTCGGCGGTTGGTATCGAAATAGTCAAATAAACTACTGTTTAAACTAGTAATATATATCATTTCTACGGGGTATAACAGCGTACTTTGAGGTGTATAAAGTAAAATATAAAAAAGAAATGCGATATGTTCAGTTTATGAAATAATAGAAGATGTCAATGTTTCGTTAATTTGATTTAAATACCAAAGAGAAGCTCAATAATTTGCTGTAATATCGTTATCACGTCCTTCCCTTCTGTGTCCATAAAAGTTGTAGCAATTTCACTCTATACGCGTCGCTATTTGGGCTTCTTTCCTCGAATAACGGCTATAAGAGACTCTAGAATATCCCCTTCCAACATCCTCTCTGTTAGCTCGCTCTGTTTGGCTCCAAAACAAATAGGCGCCTTTCGCCCCTTTCGACCTGACGAATGCCAGACTTTCGGTAAGTCCACAAAACAAACTGGGATCACTTTTTCACGCATGTTCCCATTGGAATCTTTGAATACTTTACTAATGATCTTGCCATCGAAGTTTACCTCTCGCCCGTTTTCCGCAATGTATGTGGAGCTTTCTTCCTTGTCTATAAGTTCTGTTGCAATCGGCGAACAAATAAGTATCACGTTATCACTAGTTCTCAGATTATCCTCCAAGGAACGCTTTGCAAATTGAATATCCATCAAATCGGAAACTTCTACATCTCCTGAAGACTCACTTTCAAGAACCGTCCTTAATTTTTCGGCTCTTGCCGCTTGGTCTTCTGTATAAAGAAGAAAAACTCTTTTAAAACTAGATCGCTTCGCCATTTGCCTCTGGGTTTTTTTATGAATTAATAATGCCACAATGTTCCGGCGGGTATTTATACGAGTCACAAGCCTCGTTTAAGGGTGGTTACCGGGGTTTCTTATCTGCTTCTAAAGATTTCAACTGCGCTAAATATTCATTATCAAAATGAACAAAGCACAATTTCATCGAAATTTATCAAGTCCTTGGTAATCGGTACGCACCAGATATCGAAGTTTGATAAAATTGCAATGAATTCCTTTATGCATACATTTTTCGATAATATGACGGTTTGTAACGGTTTTATTTTTTTTTACCTGTGGTGATTTGCGAAAGAGCAAAGATGTTTTCTTTTGATTTCAACTTTTTCGTGATCTTCTTCTGGATTTCAATCCAACATGGCGTCTGTTGGTCGTCGAATTTAAGCACAATTTCAAGGGATTATGGAACATATTTGCACATATTTTATTGCGTGGTTTTCAGCTGATTACAAACGTTTATATCCATTTTACTATGCTAGTTAATATCAGAGTCCGAACTTTTTACTAAGTCTATTTGCAGAGAAACTCCCATACATTCTCTTGTATTTTTCGCAGTCATTATTCAAATGAGCGGCCGCCATCTTGACCAATATTTCTGGGAATGCGATGTCATGCGAAAACCGAATGCATTTGTTTCATTATACATTTAAAAAAAGACAAATTGATATGATACCAAATGACTTTATTCAACGTGGCTTTGTTTAAAACCGATGAGGGGACTTTCTGCAGAAACCCATCCATGGGAAAAGCTGAATTTCCCATGGTAGAAGAATGGAAAGCGTTCGGATTTCCCATGGCTACCCTTTTAATTCCGAGTGACTTCCAGTGCGTGTGCCAGCTTTTCCCATAGATGGGTTTCTCAGGAAAATTATTTAGTCGCATTTATGTATACCAGTCTTCCAATTGGAGTCAGGTTGGCTTCACATTCCTTCACGAAAAAGGCATGAGCGCTTTACTACATTTTTACTCGCCCTGAAACGAAGTCTGAAATATAATATTGTATTGGCTGATTTGGGATGGAAGCCATTTGAAAACGCATGCCGTATGGCGAAACTCAGTCACAGAAAACACCAATTATAAAATAACAACTTAAATTAATAAAGAATGCTTTCAATATGATATAGTGAACATTTAAGGCCATTTCGATGTAGGATCGCAAAGATATTAGTAGCTCAGTGCTATTACAGTTTACATGAGGAGGTTTGACATTTTGAAATATATCTACGGGAACGTTTTTTTAAACTCAAATCAATGTAAACCCAAGTCTTAGTAAACTTCATCGGAATCTCCGATGAGTTACCCACACTGTTTCCTTTTAAAGGCCCATCACCAACCGACAGCCTTTGCGTACTCTTAGCCAATCAGAGCACCCGAAAAACAATGGGTCAATTTGAAAACAAAAGAAAACGGGGCGCAAAGGCTCCCGGTTGGCGATGTGCTTTTAAACTAACTCATTTAATAAAGAATATTTGTGTATGTTTGTTAATAATTATATTCGTGTTTTCTAGTTGGCCATGCATGCCCTAATGTATCGTACTTACGCGTACTAAAAGGGACTTCAACTTTGTACATGGCCGCGTTATGATCAAGTATCGCTACAGCAACGGAATTGTCGGATAACAGCCGCGCCCAGCTTGGATGTTTCCATTCTAGGGGAGACGAGAGGACAAATGATTAATATAAAAAGTCACTCCTGCCAAACCAAGCTGTTCACGGATCGGGCGTCTTTTTGTAACAATGTAGCGGTAGAACGTAGTAAAACGTTTATGTCGCGGGTTTCCTGTGTTGTATGCGCGTGCCAAAGTGGCGGGAAAATTCAGCCAAAGTTTCTCTTCCAGACATATCACAAAAGTATAATATAGATAACTAGAAGAATTAGCGACAGAGATGGTCCATCTGGAGGACGAGAAATATGACGAATGGTTCAATAAATATTCCACTCACTACGACTCTTCTCGACATTTTACCGAGTTTATCCTGATTGAGTAGTTGTAATATGCGGGGACTGGCGCAAATTCATTTTTTATCAAATTGATAAAAAATGGTGTGCACACCTTTAAAAATTTTCCAGTCAAATCCCCTCAAAAAAGTCTCCCTAGCACATATCTCTGACAGTTGTGTAACAAGGTGACTGAAATACCCTCTCTTTCGAGAAATTTTGAAATTGAAATATGGCTTAAAGAGATAGATTTATAATAGAAATGGACAATCAAACAGTGAAAGAGTTGAGAGCCCTCGCCAAAGAGCGTGGCATTCCAAGATATTATTGGTTGCTAAAAGCCCAACTTATCGAAGCCTTGGGCAATACACCGCAAAGACCCATTCCAACACCAAGGACTAATATACCAGTGCAAAGACCCATTCCAACACCAAGGACTAATATACCAGTGCAAAGACCCATTCCAACACCGGTTTACGAACAGTGTAAAGAAAAACTACGTGTTGGTACAGACTGTAGTGGTATTGAAGCACCTATACAAGCACTGCTCCAACTAGGAATTCCATTTAAGCATGTCTTCTCGTCAGAGATTGATAAGTACTGTATACAATCAATTAAAGCTAATTATTATCCTGAAATTCTTTTTGGTGATATAACAAAGCGTGATATTTCCTCAGTACCGGATATTGACTTATATGTCTGTGGTTTCCCGTGCCAACCTTTTTCTACTGCTGGTTATCGGGAAGGTTTTGATCACAAATCGGGTAACGTATTCTGGGGGTGTTTAAAAGTTATTCAAGAAAAGCAACCAAAGTATTTCATTTTGGAGAACGTACATGGACTACTCAATCATGATAAAGATAATACATGGAAAATAATTTGGGGAGAGTTAATAAAGCTAAAAGAATACACTGTTCAATGGAAACTTCTTAACACTAGAGACTACGGTATTCCACATAATCGACCAAGACTATATATAGTTGGAACAAAAGAAACATTTAACTGGCCAAAAAATAAAGTTCTTGAAAATGTTGCAGATTATGTGGATCATTCCGATAATTATGTACATCCAGCGACTGAACGACATCAAGACATTCTGAATCGTTTAGATGACGGCAAAGTTTTTATCGAGTTTGCTTTTGGAGTATCTGGAACCCGTACGTATGCCAATGCAGACAAATACGCTTCGTGTATTACGACTAAAGGAAGTATGTGGTGTGTACCAAAACATCGTTACGCAAATACTACAGAATTACGTCGCTTACAGGGATTTTCTGATGACTTTGTCCAAGTAGTTAGTAACACACAAATGAAGAAACAGATTGGTAATACGATGAGTGTTAACGTAATTAAAGAGATAATTCTAGAGTTGATGCCACAAAATCCAGTTTCTAACATACCCATGGACGTAACGCTCAAGAATGGTTACAAATGTCTACACGGTAAAATAAAATATATCTGTAGAGATTGTCATGGATCACAAATTTGCCCTCACGACTGTCGTAAATCATATTGCAAAGCATGTAACGGTAGTAGCTTATGTGAGCATAATCGAGTGAGATATATCTGTAAAGAGTGCAACGGGAAAGGAATATGTATTCATGGAAGACAGAAATTCTTTTGTAAGTTATGCGGAGGGTCTCAAATATGTGAACACAACAGACGAAAGTCTCAGTGTAAAGCGTGTCACACAACACAAAAACAGCCCACCGAGTGCTGACAGAATGTCTGAAACTTAAAAGCACACAAGAATTAACTTTGGTGGAAATTTCAGTTGTGATTTCATAACATAAACCATGTTATGAAAAACCATTAAGTTCATCTATTTTTACATACCAATCCACATTATCTCGTAGTCCCAATAATTCTGACTGGGATTTGTGGTTTTCGGTTTCAACCCGAGCGGTTTGACAAAGGCGATTTTACCTTGCCAACCGTAATCTTTGAGTTCGATGCAAAGACGAGCGGGAAGCCATGTTTTAAATTCATTACCACCTTTGTCGTTCAAGACAGCAACTAATTGCTCTCCAAATTTCGTCTCAAGCTTTTCCGTGCTCTCGACGCGGTAAATAATATCATCAGGCACATCTCTCCACTTTGTAATTGTCTGACGTTGACTCTTACTTTCGTTGAATTGTTCTGCTGTTGGGAACTCCATCTTTTATTATTGAATACGTATCTCCTTAAGTTATTTTTTTGTGTTGCGATTTCACTTCCTCTGACCCTATTTCGCAAGCGCTAAGCTTTTATAACCCTATGACGTAATCACATTCCACACTTCCCTAACAATTTCGAGCGCTAGAGGTAAACACGAAATCTACTTTCAGGCTTGCCGGTTGTTAGGGAGCTCTGGTATGCAATCTATTGTTCTCCACGTGATTTTGATTGTATGTAAATTAGTGCCCACGTGAAATAGCCGTCTATCGAAAGCTTGTACTCATGATTATCGAAATAGAAACCACGTCAAACCGCCCACGACAACTGTCAACGCTAAAAGATTAGTTTCATGCTGCGAGGTCAAGGGTTCTGTTTTTGGCTTAGTCACATCTGGTTTTGATTTAGGTTTCGTCTCAGTGTGCGTTACAGGCGCGTACGCGTGCGGTAACTTTACCTTTGAAGAGCTCATATTATGTTTTATTCCAACCTGTTTTGCTTCTGCGTTTAGCGAATCATTCACTCCAAAACTCATCTCACTGGTCGCTTTCAGCAATTTATTATTATAGCCTGTCACACTTTCTGTATTTATAATTAGGTTCGAAGGCAGTAACCAAACGCCTGGAGCTATGGCAAGATCAAGTCTAAGTTTAGCTTCTTGGACGGCTAATTGATACCTTTGAACTGATTCAACTATATTATTTTCTATCACTGAAGATTCAAAAGGTTGAGAAACTGTTGTTGGGTTTCTTGTGCCGATCCGCTATTTCCTACGATGGTTGACCGAGTACCAACTTGTGAACCTAGGATGCAATAAACAAATTCTTCTACTGAACGGTTTAATCTACCTAGTCCTGCTTTTGTTATGCCATGACCATTCACAGGGACGAACCAATTGTACTGCCTTCCACCGTGATCATCATTTCTTATAAAAGACACTAATTTACCGTTATTGTAAGTTCCACCTTCATCAGAGAAAAGATTCAATTTATCAGGCCATTTATCAGCTTCTTTGTCATATCCTCTAATAACATGTACATTTTGATAACCCGACCCGCGCCCGCTACCAGGATAGTAAACAAAAATATCCCCAAGTCCAAAATTTCTCCCTCCCTTCCATCGGAAATCGGGATTTGTTAAGCCAAACTCATGACATAATCTTTGATACACCACCTTCTTGTACGGATTATCTGTTTGATCAAATACGGTATCATCTGGTAGTGGAACACCTAACTCGTATAATATCCTCCTCACAGTGAAATAGACATGGAAATTAAAAAACTTCGCACAACAGGGGGATATTTCTCAGCCTCATGTAGGCTCACCCCACAGCCGCTAGTTGCACACCAAACAGCAAAGTTGAGTTGTTGCGGCCAATAACTAAAATTAGGACCATTTAACCACCGTCTCGACTGTTTTGCAGACTTGAAAGTTATGGTAGTCTCTTTGAAAATGTCTCTCATCTTTGCTGAGAATTTTGCTTAGGCGATACATAAATATCCAGATCTGTTAACAAGGACGTGATATCTGAAGCGGAGGTATCAAAGTCTATCGCTGGAATAGGATATTTTTTAGTTGTTAATTTCAAACTATCCGGAAATTGTAATTTAGGAGTCGCTAAACCCAAATCATTGAATAAATCTTTACGGTCATCCACCGGAATGTCTTTAAACTTAGTCACAGCAGCAGCATTAGGATCCTTGCCCAAATTCCATACCAGAAATGTTTTTTATTGTACCACCCGATATACCTAGAGTCAAATAAGCCTTCCGCATACCAGTCTTTATCTTCATGAAATTTTGATAAATCCGCATTTGGATATACCTTTTTAAATTCATCGAGTAACGACATCTTATTTTGTAAGTAGAATAAGATGTTTTTAAATCACCGTCGATCCTTGAAGCAACCAATCTCATAAATCCACCCTACCGGTGTCCTCTCAAATGATAGTTTTACCGTGCGGGAGCGGTGAGTTCCTTTAAAATTTCCGCACGAACCTCTGTTCGTATCTGAGTCAAATCTTCTTTTTTTCCCTCCTCCAGCCGAGACTTTTGACGAATATCAACCTTTAGTTTTTCAAACTTTTCCTTTTCTGCTAGGATTAGAGAGAATTCCTGAGCAGAAATTGTGTTATCCCGAAGAGCCTTTGAGACGAGATCCTGTATGGTGTTCACCTTTGCTCTTGCTAATTGTGATGTTTTTTCATGCTTAGATATCTTTCGTGATAATTTAACTCCAACAGTGGTAGAAACAATACCGAACAGAGCACCAACTCCGCCAATAGGAGCACCTACTGCGGCTCCAAAACTGTCAAACTTAGGGCTAATCCACTACCGGATAATATGACAGAGATTCCACCTGTTGACCATACGATAAGTTTCCTCAATCTTGCGTATTTCTTACGTACACGCTCATAATGCGTAACCTCTCTTTCAAGGCCTTGTAGAACCTCACACGACTTTTGAAGTCTGAAATTTTCCCCATTTTGAGGCACTTGTGGATAAATACTATTGTAGTCTCCCATAATTTTTTATTCTAGTGCGAAATCTTTAAATGAATTCGAATAGGTTCGTTATTAAAGTTGGGCTTTCTTCCCTTTTCATCTAAAATCAACAAAGTAAAGTAGTTGATTGGATTCGAGAGGCAAGCCCCTCGAAGAGAAGGATGACTTTGAGATGGCACAACAGCCAACAAATTTGATGGAGTAACTTCTACATTTTCGCCGCTAGGGATCTTATTAGAATATGAAGACTTTGACTCTACGAGATCGCAAAACACGTTTAATGGCTTGTCAGGTATCCATGTTATTGGATAATATTTATTTGGCAATATCTTTTCAGGTACACCGAGCTTTTTTGAGAGTTTTTCGGAAAGCCTAAGATTAACGGTCTTGTTGGAATATAGAAAATATCCTTGTCCAGTCATAATAATTGTAAGCTTGGAGCTTTCTTCATCTTTGAGGAAGATTTGTTGAAGTGTTTTCAATGTGTAATTCCCCGGTGGAATAGTAAAAAATACCTTTTCTTTCACATTTTCTTGAGATGAAAACTTGTAAACCTTTTGTGGGTCCTTGAACTTTACCCACGGTTTAGGAATGTGACAATCTAAAAGTTGTATCTCTTTTATGCGCTCCAACGGTGGCGCCAGATAAACTCTTGTTTCCGGAGTTAGCATCGTGATAGATAGAAACGTTGACATGTTTTTACTTGACATTTTACTTAGCGTCTCTTCTTTTTAAATTGTTCAACAAGGTAGAGAACCACCGCCACTATCAGCAACCAAGCATTTTTTCCTAAAAAGCCAATAACCTCCCCCGCTGTTTTGAAGATAAAACTAGCAATAGCACCTACCATTCCAGGTAATATCTCTCCAATTCTCTTTCCAATCGCTTTTAAACCGTTGCCAACGCCCTTTGCAACACTGGTCAAACCCTTTTTTAGATTAGATACAATCACACCAATAACAACACCTACTGCTGAAACGACAGCAAAAACTGTAAAGCCGTACTTTTTAAATACGACCTTGACTCTATCTCTAAGAGACATTCCCTCTTCTATTTCTTCATTTTCTCTTTCCAATCGCTCAATCTCCTCATTTCGTTCTTCAATCTGATGATTTATAGTACCCCTCTGATTTTCAGGAACTGTTTCACGTCTAGTTTCCAAATCTTTTATTTCCCTTTGATGCTCTGAAATAGCCCCTTCATTAGCTATAACAGCATCTACCTTAAGAGGACCTAGACTCTTAGTTACCGTTGGCGGTAATTTAGCATTAAGTTTATCACCTTCGAACAAGGGCCAGCTCTTAGCATTACTTCTACCGAGTTTGACAACCACCTGATCAAATTCATCTATATCAGCTGTGAAGGGATAATCTTTAGGGTTGCCTACGTTACGAAATTTTTCGCTAATTCTTTTCCACGCCTCTCCAACTCTTTCTTCTCTTGCTTTAAGTCTTTCCTCTCGAGGAATGAGAGGAGTATGTTCGTCCACACCGTGTATGAATGAAGTTTCATCTGTGGTGTGATGATCGTGAGTTGAAGTTGAAGTGGAGGGCATAGGAATCCATTCCCCATCATCTAGATCACCTGGATAGACTGGGTCAAAAGGATTTTCTTTATCCGGTATTTCTGGGTCAATGTCCATGATTCTTTATTTTTTAGAATAAAGAATCTTTAAATTGATACGCCTAAATTGACACCTCTAAAAGAATTTACTAGCTATATAACCCATTGCCAACATACCACCACCTACATATGCCATCTCCCCCATCTTTTGGTTGCTACTAGGTCTATAATAATCAGAGAATTTTGGTTCATCTCCTAAGGGGAGCTCGAGGGGCTTGCCTCTCGAATCATGATGCGTTTGACTATACAATTTCAAAGCTTCATCGGTGTTCGACAAATCCTGTGAAGCCCGGTGTTCAGCATCCTGCTGTTGCGAGTACCAATCAATGAGTTTCTGCCTCTTTTCCTGGTATGAGGCATAATCTTTTTGATATTTTTCTATAGCCTTGTCGTGTCTTATTCGCTCCGCGTCTGTATTACCTCCAGAAAGGTATTTTGCGAGATATGAACCACCAACGAACGTTGTCGCATTCAATATAGCTCCACCAATCATCATTGCTATTGTTGCCATTTATTAATCGATATATAAAATCTTTAAAGTGGTTTTGGTAAAATCTTTTGTGTTTCCAGATAATCTTTCAAATACATACTACCGGACAGGACAGCGACCCATTTAGCATAGTTTGTAACACTAGATGAAGGGTCGTTTATAAATGATTCTTTCATAGCCTTTTTACCAAGGTATCCGACTCCAGCGGCTAATCCGATAATGACGGCTGAATCGGTAACCGTTTTCACAAGTTTGTTTTCAGTTGACATGATTTTATTTATACGCAAATAAAATCTTTAAATTACTTACATCATGCCTATTCTCGGTTCGAGAGGCAAGCCCCTCGAGCTCCCCTTCGAGATAGCACTCGTTGGGACAGGAATTTTTGAGGGCAGTGGTTCTTTGAATGATTCTGGAACATGAGTCGGAACTTTCGATAAATCAACTACTCTGTTTTTGTAGTACCGCATAAACATATCAAATGCCGTAAACCCTATGCCAACTATAGACAGTACAGTTGTAAAAGATAGCTCTGGAATCCAAGCTTGTGATCCAGATTCTTCCGCCGAAGCTCCTTCTGGATTCGGATTCGTCTCCGCTTCACGTTTCATTTCCCTAGCAAGTGCTTCTTTCGCCTTCTTATTATATTCTGCGAGTTTCCTCCCAGCGGCAACCTTTTTGGGGTCTTTCTCTTTAGTTGCTCTCTTCTTTTCAGGAAGAGGCTCCTTTGTAATTTGTTCAACAACTTCTTCAGACATGATTCTTTATTTTCTATAAAGAATCTTTTAAATCATATCATTCATGCTCAGTAGCCTGCTCAGTTATGCTAGGAAGTTCTTGAATTTTGTTGGAAGTCTCCTGTGAAGGTGTTAGTTTAACATGCTTAGCAACCTGAAAGAGACCGCTAGCAAGTGCTACCAATCTTCCACCCTTCAATACCAAGAGACCTGCAAAGTTTGAAAGTTCACGTTTTACCAACTCATCGTTCTGCAAGTCTTTGCAAAGCGCTTCAGCGTCATCTACAGGAACCACGTAGGAGATGATGTGAGACACTGCTTGAAGTGCAGATTCTACTAATCCACCTGTTACCTGCTTGCCTAAGACTGTCTGGTAACGATTATAATATTTTTCAACGTCTTTTGATGAGAGTTTCTTGATATCACCAAGATTCATCTCAACACCTAGAAATTCCTTTGTAGTCCCAAGAGACGCGAGAATAGCCAGTGATTCTCGTTTGACTTCAATATCATTTTCTTTTGGTTCAGCGACCTCTTTTTCTTCGATATAATCTTCAATGCTTGTCATATCTTATTTTATAAGTAGAATAAGATGTTTTTAAATCACTGCGTAGTAGGAATCTCTAAATACTTTTCGAATGGATAACGTAAACAGAAACAGAGCCTGGAATATTTTTCAGTTTTAAGCAGTTTCACAAACTTTTTACGAGTCTCGACGTCTAAATCTCCTCCGTAATCTTCAAACAGTGTTTTTGTGCCGACTTGAGACGGATTATGGAATGTAACCACACAGGCGACGTTGTCACGGAAGGGCTTTGCTATGGATGTTAATTGTTGCGTCAATACCCACACTGATAATCCATCATGCCTTCCAGAGAATGCTAGATCTATAAACTTGTTCGAGCGTTGCTTTAGATCTTTCGATACAGCACAGTCATCCAAAATAAGTAACGTATTTGTACCAGAAAAAAGTTGTGAGCAATCCTTCAATAACTCGTTAATTTCATCAATGTTACTAGCATCTGGCGATAATACCAAGAAACGTTTATCTCCGTGAGCAAATCTATGATAGGTCTTATTTTTGCATAAGTCGGACATATGAGAGTAATATATTCGAACACATTGCGGAACGGTCCTCGGAGCTGTTCCGTGAGGTATTTTGTTTTTCCACAATTTGTCGGTCCAGTTATAATACAATGAAAAGGGACTTTTTCTCGTAATTCTTCCATACTTTTTGTATTATAACAGTTGTTCTTTTTAATACACGATTGAATGCAAGTTGGAATTCATGACCGCCATCAACGCGTCGGCTATCACGAACATGTGGCAGGTAATGGTACCAGACCCTGAAGCTTTTCGTTTCATCTCTAGATGAACTCCATCTCTTGTATTACTGATGTGTAAGCCATTACCATGTATAGAGTCATCATGATATGTTCGTAGGTCTATCCATATTGCAAATTTATCATTATAAAAATCCTTGATTGATATATTATCACTCGATCCAAACCGTTTGACAGCTGCATCATAAAAATCTGAGGCTTCCATACCTTTGCTATATAACCGGTTTGGTATGCCATCAATGTTAATTTTAACACTTGTAATACTTGGATTCACAAAACTTTCACTATCACGTGCCCCATCTACATGTGGTGTTGTAAACAGCATTAGGATGCCAGTCATACTTCTACGAGGGATGTTAATATTCTCATTTAATATGCTATCCGTCCCTTTGGTAATTGTGAACGTCTTATGAAGGTGAATATTTTCATAATAGAATTCCTTCCCAATTTGATAAGCGCTCTTTGCCTCTTTTGCTAGGAAGTCACTTGAAATGCTTTGGTATTCTAGCTCAAGATTGGAAATAGCATATGTAAATGGTTTTGTTTTATCTGAAGTGATTGTAAGATCTTTTGATTCTGGAAGAGTAACCTCAAACATAAACCCTTGAGCAAGTGCCATTGGATAAAATACTCCATGATTGTCTATAATTGGATGCTCAAGAGGGAGTCTATATTTTGTGTTATATACAGCTGCTAATGCTACTTCTGCTGCATCTGTATCCACTTTATCATTTGCACCAGCCCTCAGTTTACGCATGTTGAGACTGGAAATTCCTTCTTTGAGCCTAGTTTCTCGTTCCTTTTTAGAAAGATGAAGATCACTATATAGCTTATATAAATCATACCTATTAGTATCCTGCACTGTCTCTCCACCAAAATGTATCTTATATCTTGATTTCAAGCATGCTGTCAAATTGTTAACAAATCTATTATCAACATGCTTATCCGTACCAGTTAAAGCAATGTTAAACGTTAGCGCTAGGGTCTTTGGAACAATCACCACATTCTCTGCAAGTTTCGGAATATTAATATAGAGTCTCTCTCCAGGACTAGCTGAAGAGGGATTCAATGTGATTCGATTCAGTGACGATTCAGCCTTCAAGCCGAAAGGCTCTCGTAGGGCTCTGTTTGGGTTAATGTTTTCTGATATAGCTTGTGCCATCTTTTATTTAAAAATAGATGGATTATTCTTTAAATGAGTAACAAAAGCATGTTATCGAAAATATACTATTCTACAGAAGGTTACTGGAAAGGTTATTCAGCCATTCCAAAATTGGCAAGCGCAGCCAAAGTTAGTGAAGCTGAGGCTAAACGGTGGCTTGAGAAACAAGCATTGTGGCAAATTTATTTACCACCTCCAAAGTATGTTCCCAGGCCACATTGGACTGTGGATAAACCGAATCAGATTCATCAAGCTGATCTATTATTTCTACCTCATGATAAAGTTGGTAGGAAAACGTATAAGTACGCGTTGGTGGTGATTGATATCGCCTCGAGATACAAGGATGCCGAAGCATTAACTTCAAAAGAAAGTGGTGAAGTGGCGAGAGCATTAACCAAGATTTACTCTCGAAAACTTAAGTGGCCAAAGACATTAATTGTTGATCCCGGAAAAGAATTCATGGGAGAAGTTACTAAACTTATGAATAAGCATCAAGTTACTATCCAGCGAAGTGAGGCAGGGAACCATCGAGCCCAGGCTTTCGTGGAGAGAGCAAATAGAACTTTGGGTGAGAAATTGTTTAGTCATCAATATGCACAGGAAATGATTAGTGATGATAGGTCTAGAGTGTGGGTGAAACGTTTGCCTGCTATTCTGAAAGCTCTAAATAGCCGCCCGATAAGAATCACTGGCAAAGAGCCTGAGAAAGCTGTGAAAATGAGAGAGGTTGATATTAAGGGCGTAGAATACAAGCGTCCTGTCGGAGTAAATGAAGTGAGATTACCTCCTGGTGTTAAAATTAGATATTTATATGCTCCTGGTGAGGGTGAAGGGGGCGAACGTAGGCGTGCCACAGATCCGACCTATTCAATCAAAATATACAATCTATCTAGGAGTGTGGTGTCACCTAATCAACCTGTGTTGTATTATCTAGAGGGTGGGCCTAGACGTGGATTTACTAGGGAAGAGCTTCAGGTTGTGCCTCCAGACACTGAGCTGCCTCCTAATTCTGTGTTGGAACGATAATGTCCGTGAGCGTAAGTATGTATACCATCTTCACAAATGACTCGCTTCGTATCATCGTGAGACAACGCTACTTTATTCACAGTCTCGGTGTAAATTTCATGTTTATGACTGCGAATTACATTCATCTTTCTCATATGATTTTGTTGATTGAATAGACAATCCTTGTAATCATCAAAACTGATGCCTTTCTTCACGACTGCTTTCTTCACACCCTTGCATTTCTTTTCTTCCTCTCCTTCATCCAATTTGTATGCGTAGAGTTTGGCTCGCAGACCGACAAACTCGGTAATCTGTTTACCTCCAGCCTCATCTTTGAACATACCGATGATTTTCTTGTTTACTCCAGACTTAATACCTGATGGATGATCTTTGGGATAATTACTAGTATCAAACATGGATTTCACATCTTTGCTGATATCCTTGTAAAAGTCCTTTGTTTCTATCTCGTAGGCAAGACTGTCAGTATCTGTGAACAGCAACTTGGCCCTTTCACCATATTTTGGTTTGATGTAATTGAAGTGAAAATCATACATTAACGTTTTACTTAGGTCTAAAATGGACATGCCTAAGTAAACTGGCTTATCGAAGACCAACTTTGTCTTCTTCATGTGAATAGCAACTAGATTCTCGCAAAAAATTGTGCGGTGTTGATAGTTTGGCTTTGATATTAACTTTTTCGCATCTTTTTCATTTGTGACCAATCGAATGTCCACCCTGTTTCTGATGTTTTCCATTGTTTTACCAAAGACAGAGTTATTCATCAACTTGAAAAAATCTTTCTCAAAGTCGTTGGATGCTTTTGCCCTAAGGTTGGTATTCAAATCGATGTATGGCTTCAGCCATGCGGACTCTTCGAATGTGATACCTCTATGAATATTTATGACTTTGAGTCCGAGCTTTTCATAATGTTTCAACGCCTCGTGGTGAACTACATACTTTACCTTGTCGTTGAGGTTGGGATCAATTTCTCAACCTTGTCAACCACAAGTCTTTCTGGAGCTAGTGGATAGTCGTTGTGCAAGTCGTGAAGGCGTTGAGGATACTTCAAGTCAACCTCGAGTATACATGGGAGATTTTTCCAGCCCTCAAGTTCTTGGTCAGTCATCCATCTAAAACCATGAGTAGGGA
Organism: Scolanthus callimorphus; assembly: GCA_033964015.1. Classification (NCBI taxonomy): domain Eukaryota; kingdom Metazoa; phylum Cnidaria; class Anthozoa; order Actiniaria; family Edwardsiidae; genus Scolanthus; species Scolanthus callimorphus. Next base: position 324,921 of record JAWWUD010000064.1, read on the forward strand.
GTGGTTTACTCATTGCCCATCCATATAGATTGTTTGCGTCAAGATACGTGATATATTTTGTGGATAGGTTGGAGTCATATTCCCTCATGTATGGGTTGTTGGCTTTACCATATCTAGTAGAGATCATAGACACACCCCCACGAATGCCTTTCTCAACCATAGTAGCATGTCAGGATCTGTCAAAAGTTCCAACTCCACTTCCGTTAACTTTAACGATGCATCCCAGGCTAGTCCAGGCGCTGTGAAATACCAGGCTGGGTCTAATCCATAGTTTGTACTACAAACATTTCTAAAGTTTTCAAAGATGTCAGCTAACAGGAGTACATCAGACTCTAGGTAGAGGTCGTGGTATTCTCTGAATGTTTTCATCTCAAAGGTTTCCCACACCTTTTGAGCGTGTTGATAGTCCTCCTCTGATATGTTGATGTCATTGAGTCTAGAGTAGAATTCCTCCTTTGGTGGAAGCTGGGTCGCGTTGAGTTTGTCAAAACCATCAAACCAATCGTATGGGAATACACCCTTTCTCATTAATAGTTGTAATTGTTCTCTTTCATAGAAATTTGTGAGGTTTTTGAAAGAAGATTGCGGTAGATTAGTTACTAAGCTGTCAAGGCTTGTTGCCATAAATTTAAAGCTGTCGATGAATCTAATGTCTCTTTTCACATCAACCTGCTTACCTTCTTTGTTTGTAAAGGTGTCTACAACAATCTGCTTTGTGAAACTGATATACTTTTCCTCATTATTAGGTATACAGTTTATTTTACCTTTTGTTGTTCCAAGGTTCTTGATGAATAGGTGTGAATCATATCCAGATAGGTTGTGAAAGATGACTGGGAAGAACTTTGGAATTTTGTATTGAAGGTTGCATTCGTTATGGGTCGCACCTCTGTACTTTCCTGTAAGGTGGCAGTGGTCCAATACCTTATCTTCTCCTAATTCACCCTCACAGATGTGACAGTGAGTAGCATTTTTATAGTCGATTTTATCTTTCTTACTCATTCTTACCTTCTTAGGGAATTTGAACGTATCGTAAATTTTCTTAATATCTGACTCTAAATTCTCAATAAAAATCTGTGAGATATCTTCGTCTGGGGATTCAGCTGTGTATCGAACAAGCTCGGATGGAAGTATGTTGTCGTCAAAACACTTGATGAGATAGCAGAAGCCAGATGGTTTGTGCTTCTGATATTGCTTAGTAAAGCTTTTACTTTCATCTGGTGAACATGTGTCTATGTTTTCTGTAAAGCTCTCAAAGTCAGCATAAACAACAAATGGAACTCGCATTTTTCTGTTAAAGTTCTTAAAAGCTAAATAACGAGGGTTGCCATCTTTGTCTATGGGCATATCAATCTTAACTGGCTCGTTTTTGGAGCAGTATTCGATATGTTTTTCTAGTGAGGTCTTACACCAAAACGTGTTTAGACATCTGAAGCAAAAATGTGTTGTACTTTTGTGTTTGTTGACTTTTTTACTCAAAAGTCTTGACATATTTTTAATCCAGCAGAAGTGATTCGTCTGTTCATTTGAAATTAAAAGTAAGTTGATCACTTGAGCTTCATGTTTCTTACTAATTCTCAAAGGGTAAACAACCTCTTCAAATCCGAAGAGGTTAATCGCGAAGGGGTTCTGTTTCTCAAATTTGTCAATCTGTTTTAGTGACATTGGGAACTCGATTCCAGACCAGTCGAACTTATGGAGTCTTCTCTCATTTGTTTATTAAGTCTTTGAGCATCTTTCTCTTTAGGAAACACAGCTGAGGTTACTGCCCACTTAAAACACTCATGATCCTCCTCGTTCTTAACATTGATGATTGCTTGCTTGGATGCTAATTTTGATGGTAGTGGAATATATGAACTTCCAGATAGCGGATTAAAAGGGTCGATGTTGATATCAAAGTATTCCACCTGATCAAACTGCCATCCGGAGCCTTGTTTTTGAAATTGCTCAATCAATTCTAGTAGACGATTTGTCATTGAATTGAACAAGTCAGAGAAATCGGTTGACTCTGTTATAGTTTCTACAAAAGTATGAAAATATCCTGAATTTTCATCAATCTGACCAGTAGCTGGATTCTCTTTTATGAACTTGCAGGTAAAGATGAACTTTACTTTGATGGGTTTCTTTTGTTGGTTAATAAGAGTCAGAACTTTTGGTTTGGAATTATTGAGAAATGTTTCGGGATCATACCCACTCTGCCCGTCTATCCTATGTGTTTTGAGATACCCCTTCAGCGCTGTTTGCTGTTCTTTTGGAGTAAAGTGATCATGTCTATTAAAAATACGGTTTACTTTTTCCTTCAGGTTGTTAACTCGTTTGTTTGCGTTGTTCTTAATTGGATCTGGGACATGAGATAATATCCAGTCTGTGAACTTGTTAATCTCTTTCTTTACTGTTTCAACAGCCCTCGAAGTCAGGCTTTTCAATGACCTTGGCGTTGGAATGGGTCTTTGCACTGGTATATTAGTCCTCGGTGTTGGAATGGGTCTTTGCACTGGTATATTAGTCCTTGGTGCTGGAATGGGTCTTTGCACTGGTATATTAGTCCTTGGTGTTGGAATGGGTCTTTGCACTGGTATATTAGTCCTTGGTGTTGGAATGGGTCTTTGCACTGGTATATTAGTCCTTGGTGTTGGAATGGGTCTTTGCGGTGTATTGCCCAAGGCTTCGATAAGTTGGGCTTTTAGCAACCAATAATATCTTGGAATGCCACGCTCTTTGGCGAGGGCTCTCAACTCTTTCACTGTTTGATTGTCCATTTCTATTATAAATCTATCTCTTTAAGCCATATTTCAATTTCAAAATTTCTCGAAAGAGAGGGTATTTCAGTCACCTTGTTACACAACTGTCAGAGATATGTGCTAGGGAGACTTTTTTGAGGGGATTTGACTGGAAATTTTTAAAGGTGTGCACACCATTTTTTATCAATTTGATAAAAAATGAATTTGCGCCAGTCCCCGCATATTACAACTACTGATTGACAGCGATAACTAGAAATACATTACATGCAGGGCCCTCACGACCATTGATCCGAGTAATCGGTGTAGCCAATATGCCACCTGAGCGTGAAAAGTATTAATTACAAGCAGAAACATATAAGTGAGTTGAAACGTGTAACAGTGCGACAACCTGCAAACAACTCGCGATCAATAAACACCATATTTGGAAAGCATCAGGTTCTTCGTTTAGCCAATCAGCAACGGGAGATTTGATTTATCATCATTTTCTAAAAATAACGCACGCAAATTATTCACAACAGAACAGAAGCACAAAATGAGTTTTTAGTTCACTGTTTTACTCCATGCTCAAAACCACCAAAAATATTTTTTATCATAACTTTTTGCTGTTCTCCTAATATGATGACTGATTTGCCATGGTAAATAAGAATGCAGACAATGCTGTTTGCATCAACACGCGCGCGCGCTTCTAAACCAACGGAAAACAGTTCGAATGCGCGTGCAATCCCAACGGAAAAGTCTTAGGTGAATTTTGATTGGCTGCACGCAAGGGCAGTGTTTTCAAAATATGGTACGTGTTTAGTGATTGCGAGTTGTTCGCTGGTTGTCACATCAGATTCATTCGTCTGTTACCACAGGTGGCCCAAGTTCAGTGTTTGTACTTTGTGGTGTCCAGATCCCTTTTCTGTTGGCCGCGCGTGACGGTTCGTCGATGTTTTTTCTGTACGATCTACAGAGGGCAGTTCTCGTTGAAAAGCGAAAAAACACCCTAAACATGCTTGAATTCGCCCCAGATTTCACGTGAACAATGTTGAAGAATCCCACAACATAAATCAAGTAACTTTTATACGATATTTTTTACTTAACTTAGTTTTTGAAGACATTTTTGACTATGTTGTAGATCGTACAGAAAAAACATCGACGAACCGTCACGCGCGGCCAACAGAAAGGGATCTGGACACCACAAAGTACAAACACTGAACTTGGGCCACCTGTGCTAGGTTATGTGTTTCTGTTAAAGCTAACGATAAACACCAACCAAGTACAAAGGACATTGTTTTCTCTTGAAATTCAATATGCAATAACTATACACAAATCACAAGGGCAAACCTTACCAAAGGGGATTAAAATGGGCAGTAGAAGGGTTTAAATCATGCAACACAAGAGTTATTGGGCACCGACATGATTTCGGTTGTAATCGGCGGGAAACGGTCCCATTTCTTTTGATTCATGGAAATTTGATTCATGGAAAACACGAAAATTGTCATTCCAGCAAGGAAGAAGCAATTGGTTATTATTATTTTCGCAGTGAAGTAAGTTAAAAGTGTTTCATAATTAAAGTTCGCAATTTGAACTGTGAGTCTCATGCAGAATTTCCGAAATCTTTTCGATTTAGTTTAAATACGTCGTAGTTACGAATAAAGCTCGAGCACGTATTCGGTAAAAAATCGGTTTCCGAAAATTTTACCAATAAGGAGAAAATTGCGAGAAAACGACCCGCTCACCGCTCTACAGCATTACGTCATTCATGCCTGTACACACGCGACACTTTTTCGCGCGCTTCGCGCGTACACAGGTATCCCGCGGCACCCAATTAGAAACCCTCACTGCGTTCAGCGCTTCGCGCTGAACGCCGGCGCTTCGCGCCGGGTCGTTCGGGAATTACCCTAAAAATACAAAAACAAATCGATGAAGTACAGTAGGAATTCTTCAACTAGTGATGTCCTGGTCATACGGGTCTCGTCTGGTCTTCTTGCAGGTGGTTGCTGGGTGTTTTTATAGCTTTTGCTATCAAATTTCCAAGTTTGAAAACTGTTCAGCTTGGTAAGATACCAAAAATGCAATTTTACAATCCAATTCCATCCGCTCGATAGCGCACGAAAATACTCCAAATTTGTACTCATCTTGTAGCTGAAAGGTTATTTAACAACCTACGCGACTATTTTGTTCATTTCTTGTGAATCTGACTGCATTTAAGCTACCTAAATTAACCCTAAAGTCATATAAAACAGATAAAATCGTGACAGTGCCCGTTTCAGAAATTTGTTACGTTCGGAAGCCCTGGTCCGTCGGAAATGTGAATTGGTTCAATGAATATTCCGCTCACCACGACTCTTCTCCCCATTTTACCGAGTTTATCCTGATTGACAGCGATAATTTCCCTACAAATACAAAAACAAATCGATGAATTACAGTAGGAATTACTCAACTAGTGATGTCCTGGTCATACGGGTCTCTGGCCTCCTTGCAGAAATCTCGGTCCGTTCGCTGATCGGAAGCAATCTTGGATTTTAAGAAGCGCGCGAGAGAACTAATTCAAAAGAACTCCTGTGGTAGTTTGCACGCGCGAGACGAATTATCGCGCGCGCGTGGTGACATCATAAATCAAGAATACTGACGTCATAATCACAAAGTGACAGAGTTCACGAGTTTTTCAAAAAGAAAGACGCATAATATTCAACCGAGATTGAAAGCATAAAAGTCTTTGAAAACATAACGAAGTGTACCATGTTCAAACACAGTGAAGCGTGTGCTCGGATCATGGGTGAGGGTCTGGATGCACTGACTGGAAAACTGGAGCGCGAAGGTGAACATATAAACGCCGCAATCAGAGACGCCGAGGACGCCTTGGCCGAGTTAGAAGCCGTAAACAATCGAGCTCAAGCGCAAATCGCGTGGCAAATAGCTGAGAGACGCATGTGCAGCGGGTTATGGATGGGTGTTAAGGTTGGGTGTGGTGTGTTGATAGTACACCATTTTCATCTCCGGATTCGCCACTCATTGTCTCTGCGCGCTTAAGTTATGGGAAGCCCGATTTTGCGGAGGCAATGAGCGGCTAAGCCGGACAGGAGAACTTGCCGGCAGTGCATGAGCTACGTCGCCGAGGGGAGGTGGGTGGGCCGAAAATCCTGCCTGACTTACCGGCGGTTTGCGTAGACTTGTGAAACTGCGAAGGAACCGATTTTCCAGGCCTTTAAATATGCTGGTACGCTGACGTGGCCTAGATATGGTCCGCAGGAATGTCCCTAGAGAGTATTGTAACTAATGCTTGGCGCGCGGCGTTATTTCGTGGCGGATTCTTTGATGAAAATAGTACACCATTTTCATCTCCGGATTCGCCACTCATTGTCTCTGCGCGCTTAAGTTATGGGAAGCCCGATTTTGGCTACGGCATGTCCCATCTTACACCTGCCCTTACGTAGCTACAAGTCCTTAAATGAAAACGATAATAAATATTTTAAGCGTATTCTACACTCTTGTCTCTATGTCTCCCCGAAACTCAGAAAAACCTTCTTTAAAAGTGACATACTATGGAAACGCGGGCGACAAGTCTCTAAGGTCATTGTTATTGGCGTACGCTGTGGCCAACTGGATAGCGGAAGCCTGGTTACCTGGGCTAGCGGATGTACTGCTCGCGAGGGTGGCTGCTACTTTCTCAGAGCGCATCACTTTTCCGGTCTGGGAGTAGTATTGCATCGTGGAAATAGACTTCCAACCCACGTGTCTTGCTACATCCTCTGGGTCAACGCCCAACAACGAGAGAGTGATAGCGCACCCGCTACGGAAGCTGTGCATGGTTTCGCCACTAAGAATGTTTGCCTTCTGCATGTGGGTTTTTAATCGGTTTGCGACTGCGGTGCCGATGAAAGGACTTCCGGAGACTTCCTTTGCGCCGCTTGTAACTCTGAACAGATACCCCTCCCGCAGGTTGATCTTCATAAGGTCACACAACTTAACATATAGAGTTAGGTTGGCTACAGGGCAGATAACGGGGTTCAGGCATTTTGTAATAGGAAATTGATTAACGTCTCCTCCACCTCTAAGGGACTTCCCAAATGTGTGGCGAAACCAAATAACAGAACCATCTTGCGAGGAGAGAAGCTCCTTTGTATAGACCCTTCCTAAGTCGGAAGCGCGGTCGCCCGCGAAAAAGTCCACGCAAAAGAACGCCAAGTCTCTAGCGTACAAAAACCTCTGGATGGGAGTGATATCCTTAGCAAGTACAAGGTTTCTGAGGTAGCTGCACAGCTTGGTCAATTTGTCAAAGAACATTGGAGTAGCCTGTTTGGGTATAACACGAGCCTCAGCCTGTTCTTCGCTAACTAGTTTGAGATATTGCTTAACCCGATGGTGAGCAGCGGGATTGCCCACACCGAGAAGCTCATTCCACTCCCCACTTCGCCCGGCCTCGTGGAAAATAGTGCGCAGTTTCCCTATGAAGTTATCCACCGTTTTCGCGGCGAGCCTTTTGGACAATTGCATGAAATCGTCTTAGTGGAGCCAAAATGCTTACACGTAGGCCTATGGACCTTGGTCCGACCACTTTTGTCTTTCCAGGCGAGGAATCTGGTAATATCGTGGGGTGAGGCTGACATTACAGTTTTAGGTGTGGGGAGGGAGTAGAGAAAGTTTTCAAGTTCCTCTGCTAAACTGGACTTTTGTTTCTCGTAAGGTTTGTTGACTCTACGTGACGCTAAGGATTCCAAACGTGCGTCCACGGAGCTGAGATCTATTTTTACCTTTCGCGCGGCGGCTACGAGTGCCTCACGACGGTAACCACATTGCTGACAAAAATTAAAGGTCTTGTCATTAGGGTATGCACATTGAGGGCAACGTACGGCAGCAACCCAAATCCTAGGGACTTCGGGGAGAATCTAAAGGGAACACAAAAGAGGGGTGGAAATGTGAAAAACTTAGGAAGTATAAAAGATTGGGAACTGACATAAAAAATCTCGATAAGGGTGGGTCCTAAAATGGGACAACAAATAATGACAGAAACTATGGTGTTTTAATGAGTATACATGAGAACGTTACCGGTTTCGGTACTAAGAGATCTGCACACTAAAAGTCAGTTAATAGTTTAGGGCTTAGAAGGGGCTATGGCACAATTCTAAAGACCCATAGGTCCCACTGGAGTGGGCGAGGCTCCCATGCAGAGACGGTAGACCTTGATGGGAACAGTAGGGTCTTTGTACAACCACGAGAACCCAACTTGAATGAGGCCGACGCTGACTGTTGGAGCAGTGGCCACCAGTAACTTCTGGGCATAGATCCGGGACTACAATAGTATAAGGGCATCCTTGTCTGGAAAGGTGCTTGATTAAGGGGCCAACAAGAACAAAAGGCGGAAAGACATATGCATTTTCGCTGCTGTGGAGTTCCTGGGAAAAAACGTTTGTTCCTTGCGCTTGGGCACAGGGAAACCGGGAGAAGAAACGCAAAGGGCGTCCCGAGAGGGCGTGCCTCACATTGTCGGGTAATGCCATCAGATCGATTGAGTGTGGCCCAAACGCAGTATCCACACGTTTCCAAGCATGTTCACTGAGCGCGCAATCGAGGTCGCACATAACACGCGACGAATTATCTGCTGGATTCTCTTTTGAGGGTACATAGTAAAGACTGAGGAGAATGTTTCTCTTAAACGCAAACTGGAAGATACGTTTCATTACACTGGATATTTCTGGCGATTTCGAGACTTGTTTGTCCCAGCAAGCTAGCAGCACTTTGTTGTCAACAAACGCATCGACCCTCGTATTAGAGTGCGTGTCTAGTAGGTTCTCCAGGGTACGTAAGAGTCCCAGAGACTCCTTTGCAGCGATGGGAAGTTTTCGCTCGCTTGTGTCCCAATAACCCCGAGTCTCGAGTGGCGCTTTTCCAGGCTCCTCTAGGCGTCCTCCCCAACCTGTATTGGACGCATCAGAAAAGGTGCGTACCTGGAGATGAAATTCCTGTTTCCACGCTAGGAATCCATCCCACGTGTCTAAGAATTTCCAATAGGAGACCTCCTTACGCAGAGTAGTGGAGAGCTTCACCTGAAGGTGACCCTTCCCCGAGGCTTTGGTGATAGCTTGGAACACGCAGTTGGTGTATAATTTTGCCGCCGGCACAAGTAGAGAAAATGACGTGGTTTTCCCCGCAAATTTTTGCAAGTTTTTCACAGATACACTGTTTTTCTCCAAGATTGATTCTCTAAGTGTGGCGAACTTTGTTCGCTTGTCCTGTGGGAGGATGAAAGCCTGTTTAACAGAATCACACAGGTACCCCAAAAAGCGGACAGATGTATTGGGAGTTAGGACACTTTTTTTGAGACCGATAAAGTATCCCAAAGAGATTAAAACTGAGCATGCAATAAAAGCCGCCATATTTGCTAACTGGAAGTCGGAAATTTGTTCGCGCATGCTCGGGGCAAACGCAGCTGACCGATGTGCCTGTCATCAATATACTGCGAGCATGGCACGCCATGTGATCTGATGAAGTGAGTTGCTGCCATGCCTACCGTATGATATATGAAGGCGCTGGCCTTCCAACCGAAGGGGAGTGTGACGTACGAAAAGTACCATCCACCCCATTCCAGTCCAAAAAACGTGGAGCTTGCCGGTTGGAGGTGGACATGGTCGTAGCCACTTTTATCATCGAACGTTGTTTGGAAGTGATTGGCGTCCACGTATCGCGGCAAATCCGTAATGTAATCAAGTGTGAAGGGGCAGTTTTTGATCCAAAGGTTCAAAAATCGTTCGTCATGACACATTCTAGGCTTATTTGGTTCGATAGTGATGGGGAGCACGAGATGTGGGGCTTCCACTTCTCCCACCTTGCCAATTACGTTCAATGAACCATTGCGAACTCTTTCCATGATAGTGTTGGTGATGAATTTCTCGAATGACCGGCAAGATTTGGAGTTCGGAAAAATTTTCCGGGGAGGTAGAGCGCTGTCATAGGATTCTCCTTGGAATATACCTTTAAACGGCTCAAAGTAATGGCAAATGTCCACGCCCTCAGAAATTATGGGAAGAACAAAGCGCTGATAAGGGGAATCTTTCAAATTGTGCGCCACTGCTCAAGGCAAGAGTTAAGGTTGCCCGCAAGGTAGTGATCGGGGTGGCGAAACTTGAGCATGTCAGGGGATGCAAATACCAAGCCTTGCGCCACAGTTTCCACAGACGGGACTGGTCCGGAGTGGGTAGTGGGATTGCCTTCCCTGTTGCACCACCGAACAGATCGGAGTTGTCGTTGTTGCACATAAGACTTACACAGCTCTGAAAAAACCTAAAACGGGGAGGACCTTAATGAGTGCAAGGTATGGTGAAAAACGACTAAGGGAAGGACCCCACCAACCAACTCCAGACCAGAAGCCCGTCCGAAGACACGGCATGGGGTGATAAAGATTACCCCTCTGGCCTACAGGAGGCTAGTGAAGTGTTATTATGGCATTATTATGCGTGATAATAAAAAGTCGTGCCCATCTAGCTTAAATTGACTAACAGCGAAACCAAAGAGCCACAGGTTAGAAAAAACAACGAAACGCGGGTAATACAGTGAAATACAGGAAGACCCGTATGGTAAGAATATACGGTGATCATGACAACGTGTGAAACATGCTAAGGTTGGATAGGAAAGCGGGGAGCATGCGCATGGATAGAATATGTAGGATCTGTATCGGACACACGAGAGAGATTGAAGGAGAACAGCGATATAGACAACGGTTAAATTTTAATGATAGGAAATATGACTGGGGAATATACAAGTATAAATACAATATATGGTTACCCCCAGGGCTAATACGGATACGCGCCACGGCCTCCGCGCCCTCTTCTAAATCCCCTGTACTGACGTCTATTACCCCAAGGCTGTTGTCTGCGAAACGGGCAGAATCGGACTACGTGCAGTACACTACCGCACCCGAAGCAACCTTGATCAGAGCTCATTAACGGTGGAGGCCTGTAGGCGGCAGATGTTTGGACAGGATGAGAGGGCGTGGTCATCTGTGGGGTCTTTTCTCCAGATTTCCCTACTTTTTTCCATTTATCTGTGATGGTGGCCACCTTGCTATCCTCAGTAGATCCTACGAGCTTCTGGAGAAGGGTCCTCACGTTTCCATCGTTAAGGTGCTCTCTGAGCGCACGAAGGCATGATTCGTAATACTGTGCGTCCTTGTGACCACCAAATTTGGCGGCGTCAACAAGAATTTCGAGAGACGATAGGGCGAGATGGGAGTCAAAAGATTCAGGCGCCCTTGCGACGGCTTTGCGCACATTCCTGAGCGCCTGTTCTACGTCACCATCAGCTTTGGCTTTAGTTAGGGACTCAATCTTCTTATTAAGGCTGGCTAACTTTTGTTCCACTGTCTGAAAGGTATATAATTGAAAGGTGACTTAGTAATGACTCAGCACATAAGTAATATACGTTGCTCTGCTGACAAGACAAAGCAACCAGGCTACGTAAGAAACAACAACGTGACTATGGAATACGCAACAATACGGGAAAACGCACACCCAGGCTGCAGAAGACTGAGCCTTTTCTAACGACATTATAGGCGGGAAATGGCGTGTCCAGGCTATTTGAAAGCGTTTAGCCGGGTCCTAACTCATCTGGACATTTATAAGCGGTAAACAACACGCTAAACATATGTGAATCATTAGCCTCAACCGCGCCTATGTGGAAATTTATAGGCGGGAAATAACACACTCAGCTATTTGAAAATGTTTAGCCGGCCCCTCGCTTATCTGAATAAGTGGTAAACAACACACTAAGTCACGTAAATCATTAGCCTCACCCGCGCCTATGTAAAAATTTATAGGCGGGAAATAATACACATGGCTATTTGAAAATGGTAGCCGGCCCCTCACTTATCTGAACATTTATAGGCGGGAAATCACACACCCAGGCTATTTGAACATGTTAAGCCGGGCCCGCGCCTATGTGAAAATTTATAGGTGGGAAACAACACACCCAGGCTATTTAAAAATGTTTAGCCGGACCCGCGCCTATGTGAAAATTTATAGGCGGGAAACAACACACCCAGGCTATTTAAAAATGTTTAGCCGGGCCCGCGCCTAAGTGACATTTATAGGCGGGAAACAACACACCCAGGCTATTTAAAAATGTTTAGCCGGACCCGCGCCTATGTGAAAATTTATAGGCGGGAAACAACACACCCAGGCTATTTAAAAATGTTTAGCCGGGCCCGCGCCTAAGTGAACATTTATAGGCGGGAAACAACACACCCAGGCTATTTAAAAATGTTTAGCCGGACCCGCGCCTATGTGAAAATTTATAGGCGGGAAACAACACACCCAGGCTATTTAAAAATGTTTAGCCGGACCCGCGCCTATGTGAAAATTTATAGGCGGGAAACAACACACCCAGGCTATTTCAAAATGTTTAGCCGGACCCGCGCCTATGTGAACATTTATAGGCGGGAAACAACACACCCAGGCTATTTCAAAATGCTTAGCCGGACCCGCGCCTATGTGAAAATTTATAGGCGGGAAACAACACACCCAGGCTATTTAAAAATGCTTAGCCGGACCCGCGCCTATGTGAACATTTATAGGCGGGAAACAACACACCCAGGCTATTTCAAAATGCTTAGCCGGACCCGCGCCTATGTGAACATTTATAGGCGGGAAACAACACACCCAGGCTATTGGAAAATGCTTAGCCGGACCCGCGCCTAAGTGAAAATTTATAGGCGGGAAACAACACACCCAGGCTATTTGAAAATGCTTAGCCGGACCCGCGCCTATGTGAAAATTTATAGGCGGGAAACCACACACCCAGGCTATTTAAAAATGTTTAGCCGGACCCGCGCCTATGTGAACATTTATAGGCGGGAAACAACACACCCAGGCTACTTCAAAATGCTTAGCCGGACCCGCGCCTATGTGAAAATTTATAGGCGGGAAACAACACACCCAGACTATTTAAAAATGTTTAGCCGGGTCCGCGCCTATGTGAAAATTTATAGGCGGGAAACAACACACCGAGGCTAAATAAATACACCTGCGTCTATGTGAATATTTATAGGCGGTAAACAAGACTATAAGAAAATAAGCGGGAAAACACACCCAAGCGATATGAAACTGAGCAATACTTATAGAGGATATTGTATACCAGGCAGAAGTAGTTAAGCAATTGGGCCTGCAGAGGCTAGTACTAAATGACGTGGATACACGGATAGCTACCGACAAATATCGCGTGAAAACATATGGCTTGACTAATACCTGGACTAATTTAACGGACTAAAAATAACATACAGAGGACATAAACGAACTGACTCTAAATATAAATAAACTTGAACTTTTAAACCGTGAAACTAGAACGACAAACAGGGACCAAACTAAAGAACGGCACTACGAACTAAACTACCAAATACGCGGTGAAACTAAACGGAATATATGTACATGTACAAGGAATTCTACGGAATTCTACAAGGAATATATGTACATGTACAAGGAATTCTACGCTAAAGCGAAAGAATTAATACCTCGTCGTTGTTAGCGGGAGGTGGATTAATCTCAGCCGGAACTTCAGGGACTACAGCAACTGGTTCTGCAGCAGCAACTGGTTCAACAGCAGGAGCGACGACGAGCGCTGCAAGCGCTTCGGGAGCTGGTTCGATAGGAGCAGCCATCTATTTCATACATTCAACACAAACTAAAACTAACAAGAACAAAGCGTGAGGAAATGAACAAGAAATTGCAATGGACGTGAGTTACGTGGTATTGTAGGACTACGGATGTATACAAGGGAAAACGATAATAAAGGATTGGGGTAGGAGGGTAGGCGACGTAGCGAGGGGCGAAATAAGACCCGAAAATCCTGCCTGACTTACCGGCGGTTTGCGTAGACTTGTGAAACTGCGAAGGAACCGATTTTCCAGGCCTTTAAATATGCTGGTACGCTGACGTGGCCTAGATATGGTCCGCAGGAATGTCCCTAGAGAGTATTGTAACTAATGCTTGGCGCGCGGCGTTATTTCGTGGCGGATTCTTTGATGAAAATAGTGTTCGCCGCTGGTGCCGCGATGATGGTTATTTGAAAAACTCCACCATGTAACGCAACAGCGAGGAACGGACCATGCTGAAGGCGCGATGGTGGACCGAGCAACAACGACGGTGGACCGAGCAACAACGATGGTGGACCGAGCAACAACGAGGAGACGATGTGGCATTGTTATAGATCTAAAGCATGTGCGACACCGTGGACCATCCAATACTGATTCAAATGCTTTACCATTATGACATCAGAGGAACTATCTCTGACTAGTTTTCGTCTTATCTCAAAAATCGCATACAGACAACCCAGATTGGTTCTTTTATTTCGGATAAGTGTAGGACATTGTGCGGAGTGCCTCAGGAGACTAGGAGTAGTAAAAACAAATCACAACGCGAATGTGTACGCTACGATCAATTGATAGATAAAATAAAAAGAGAAAAGTGATAATTCGTGAATATGAGTACGCATGCGTAGAACTCCAAATATTGAATTTGATCGCCTTATTCAGATTGTTTCAAAAAGACATCGCCGAATGACCCACAACGATTAGAGAATGAATCAAGTCGACAGCTGATGAAGTTTTAAAGGCAACCATGAACTCAGATAAAACAAGTGTCGTACATGGAACACGCGATCTTCTACCAGACCTATAAATACCTAGACGGATGTATAGAAACCGTTAGTTGTTCGCTATCATTACAAGTGGCGCCTCTATTTAATGGTCTGTTGGCCGGGCGTTCCCTCACCTAGGTCCCTGGATCGAGTCCCTGAGTCGCTACTGAGCAATTAACACCGAGGATAGCGACTGTCAGGGCCAAATATCTAGCGTGCGGCGTAAGAACCGTGCGGTCGCCATACGACGCTTCAGCTCCGTCTGGAAGTATGGTCCTCGTATTTTTGGTTACCCCAACGAAATTTCGTTGATAAGCTTCAGACAACGATTTTACAGCTTATAATATACAGGGCAAAATTACTCGATGTTGATTGGCTAAGAGCAAGGACATTTTTTCTTTATTGAGGGCAAAATTACTTTGCACACGTTCAGTCAACACGCACGCTGAATTTTGCCCTTTTATATCATAAACATGTAATCACACGGGTTCCTCGTAAAATTAGGGATTAATTTCACTTGTGTTTTCAATTCGCCGCAGACGGCTCGGGCAATTTTGGAAAAAAATTGAAAACACTCGTGAAATAAATCCCTAATTTTACTCGGCCCCATGCGATTACCTATACTAATTGCGAATGATTTTGAGCGGTTAATTTCAGTCTTTGTGCAACAAAATATCAAAGTAGTTTAACTGTTGTTGGCAAAATTGTATTGACATGTAATAACGATTACAAACTCTAAGAGATCTGAGGATCGAAAGACCTGTCTGCGCTTGCCTAACGTTTAACATCAGCCAATCAGCAAAGGCCATCTCGAATGGATGTTACCGGAGCCCTCCCACGAGGTGATGAGCGGGAAGCTCTGTGTACGAGCATGTTCTTTCATCGAAAGTTGACTGTCGTGATCCATTGGCACCAGTAAGAACTCTTTTCTCACATTCATTTATTCATTCACCCTTTTTTTATTGATCCACGTACCGTACGTAACACAACTTCCAGCAGCGGCTTTTTCGAACGTGACTCCATCCGAGTGAAAGTGATACAATGTATCACCACGTCACTTTCCTAATATCTCACAGTTTTAGGGAATCTGCATTTTCGAATCAAATTATCCAATTCTTAATGTTGTATGGAAGCGGTGTGGTTTGAACGATATTAGCGCTGCCGTGTTTTGTCAAGATACTTTGTTCTATACGTACTCGCTTTCAGATTGGCTAACTTCTTACAAGATGGCTCGACTCAGGTATTCGCAGAGTAAATCATACTTGAACGTTTGCTCGGAAAACCGACATATTGATGCGCACTTGTGTCATCGAATTTAAGTAATTTATAGCTCTGTAGCGCCTTCTTGATTTGCGGATGGGCGTACCTACAACGTTCGCTATGGAGCAACTTGCGCATCTAAATGCGTAGTGTATCTGGCTAGCTGCCCTCAATGTGGGATCCAGTATGTTTCTATATAATACCACGCAAATGGTGCGTGACGAATATTATTAAACTGTTGCCCGTCATCCTGTGGCACCAATTGTAATTCTTGATAGTTGTTTATTATAAATTGCTACAGAGGTGTATTACAAATTGCGACAGCTTTGTTTATTACAAATTGCGACAGTTTTTTATTACAAAATGCGACGACTTTATTACAAATTGCGAAAAGGTATTACAAATTACGACAACTTTATTACAAATTGTGACAGGCATTACAAATTGCGACTGTACAGACATGGCATGGAACGCCAGGGAGACCTCACATGGTTCTTTCTAAACTTTACGATGATGTACAGAATAATTAACTTTATCGCCACGTGCACAACAATTCCCAAGTCACTGAATTTTTCACAATCTTATTTTCATTTTCTATTTCCCTATGTTGTTACGTTTTTCTTTGATCGGTTTTGGCGACCCACGTTGACATGATACCTGCCCTGATATTATTGGCTTCAATCACATCCTTATTAGTCTATTTCAGCTATTTCCACCTGTTGTCATCACTACTACAAGAAAAACAAGTAACAGATAATATATAGATTTAGGCACTGCCTAAAAGCGGAGTTCCTCGTTACATATTTTTTTTTTCACAGGCGCGCAGTATTTTCCCGCCAAAATAAGAACGCAGAAGGGAGAGAGGTCCAGGACCCATGGAAATCCTGCGAAAATTCCAGCGGGTCTGTGGAAAAGAGGGTATTTAGGCAACCTGTGAATTCCAAGATAGAGAGTGTTGAAATTCCAGGGGAGCGGGGTGTTGTGGACGGCCCTGGAAATTCCAGGGGGATTTGGGTGTCGAGGACAACGAAAATTCCCGGGAAGGGGGTACCTTCAAATGGTAGGGTCCACGACCCCCCGTGCGGAAAAAATACGATCAGCCATTCGATTTATCAACTTACAGAGAGAAACAGCAAACAGCATATCGGTCAGTAGGATGGACATCACAGTATGATCCGGGGGGACATGCCGTGCCCGTCATGCCGCAATTCCAGTAGCGACTAGCCACACTGCCCTTTGTCGCAGCCATGCCTTTTATTGCTGTCCGACCACCACACGGCATTCCTGCAATGGAAAACACTGCATTTGGGACATATAACACATGCATTGAAATCCGCAGCTAGAGTAGATTTCATATGACTGTCATGAAAACAATTGCCATTGAGCAACCACTAGCCAATCAGAATCGAGAGAAATGACGACTTGCTCCTAAATGGCTTTTTTCTCAGCCAATTGAAAGCCGAACCAATTACTAAGTAATTACACAATTGTATTTACTACAGAATTACTGAGAAAAACGAGTAGCCAATGAGAACGCAAAGCAATTGCAATTACATAACAAGTCTTGACAGTCATGTGAAATCCGCTCTATTTAGACTGTTTAAGACAATTTTTTTAGCGAATCGAGCAACGTGTGGCCAAAGATCTGTTTACTAGAAAGTACGAAACCTAACTGGATTTAATTTTTGGCCAACTTTGGTCAAAATTGCTCGAAGTCTTTGTAACAGTCACCTCCAGGTGACTAGAGCCGATTTCAGATGACTGTCGAAAGACATCAGAATTGTGCTCATTCTCGTACCCAGAGCTCTCCGGCTCGTCTGCTCGCTGATTGGCTGATTTTGAGCGTTGGAGCATGCGCTGAAAGTCTTTCTCTCATCGGCTTTGTATCAAATCTCGCGCATGCGTCAGTGGCTGTCATCTGAGCCTCCGGGAGGTTACGAGCGGGGAGCTCTTGCTTCGAGAATGAATTGCGCTCTCCCGCCCACGTTCACGGCTAAACGCTCCCAACAAGTGAGCGCGCGGAGTTTGTTACAGGCACTCGGAGGAGCATATCAAAGTTCCACCAAACATGTAGTAATCTCGCATGCTGGGCTCTAAATGTTCGGCGCACTACGCGTGCAATACTGTTTATACTTTCCTTTAAAACTGCCTTGTATTAGATGCCCCCCCCCCCCCCCCCCCCCCCCCCCACACACCTGTTTCGAGAGGCTTGCTACGGCACTGCTCGCGTGGGTTTTACTTACTTAGTGTGGACCAGGCGTTACAAACTTACGGTCAATAGGGCAGCAGACTCCATCAGGAACTGACACTCTGTCGCAATATGAAAAGGGGGGACAGCCCATTCCAGGGGGTCCACAGTATCTCTGTCGCATGGAGGGGGATATGCTTCCTTTCTCTCCCTTGGTTGGTAGATTAACCGGCTCCCCCTTGATAGGTGTTTTGGCATTACACGGCCCTGGAAAACAAGACATTTTTTTTTGTACAAATCCATCCTGAAGTTGCATTTGGAGGGAAATGACCGTCGTAGCTTCTTCTTGATTTTTTTATACTAAGCGATATTTTTAAGTTCCAAAATTGTCAATGCTATCTAGCATGTTTATTGCGATACCTTTTAGAGTCACACAAATGTCTTAACAGGTCTTTTTGATACGTTAGGTTACACGGCCCAAACATTTGAAACTCCAATGCGATCACAATATACAGGTTCTCCCCCGCCTTAGCAATACATGAAAAGTTGTATAAATCTACTTTAGACTGAGCATTTTTAGCAAAAGAGAGCTGCTAAGACGTATCATCAAGTTAGAGGATGATCCGTCAGGGCTTTTTTTTAATTTAATTTCTTTTACAAGGAATTTACAACATTTCATTTACAACAGTTGCAAAACGAAAAGGGAAAAGCCACTCAACAAAAAAATATATACATATATATTACTGAATAAGTTGCTTAATAGGATCCCATTTATGGAGGGAGAAGGGAGACCGAGGGTGGTCGTTCACTTGCAGTCTCGGCAACAAACTATGCAATGATATTCCTTTAGATTTAAGAAAAGTGGATTCTCTAGCTTGTTTTAAAAACAACATGTTTGCCAGAATTTTTAATGAACAGAAATTTTTATATTTTTTTAATGTCTAATGTTTTCCTTTGTATGCCTTTTATTATTCATGTATTGTTATATTTTATCGTTGTAACTAGTTATTATTATTATTAGTATTGTAATAGTGTATTTGAAGGGCCACAAGTTTATTAGCCTTTGCCTATTAAGTGCTACCCTCCTTTATAAATAAAGTCTTTATTATTATTATTATAGGTGTTGTAGCATTTTGTTTTATTGAGTGCAATATGGAAAGCTCGATGAACTCAATTTGTTTAACTCTTGACCAAAACAGTTTTAGATTAGACAGCGGCAGAATTCCTTTCTGGCGGCAATAATATATTTAACGCTTAGCGATAATGATAATAAAATTGATTAACGAAGAATACTCAATGTCACATGTAATCCATAATAGAAATCTTGTGCAAACCTGCATCTATAAAGTAAATGCTCGAAGGAATCATCTTCTTCTTTACAGAAACTACATAAGGGGGAATCAACTATTTTCATTTGAAAGAGTGACTTGTTTTTTTTTTGGCTTTTTGGGGTCAGCAAGATATTTTTTCATGCATTTAGCATGCAATAATTTTTTTGCTGTATTGGACTATTTTTTCCTTTAAACAAAGGATGCAGGGTTTTTTCGGCTCTTTGGGCCTTGCAGTATATTTTTTTCAAAAAGCCCCCTCCCCACACCCTCTCAAAAGTCAAATGGTTGGCCCCTTAGCTTGATATTATTGTCGCAATCCTCTCTAACAATGCCCTCCGATGTTAGACTAGCAAGATCTTTCACCAACTTTCGACAACTGTTAACTTTAAAATCTAACTCGGCATTCGGGGAAACAAGCCCAGAATTCCACTTTAAATAAATGTCGCAAAAATACTGGGCTAAAAAAACATTTGTTTTCCTGATCCCGCTTACTGTTTCTTGGGCAGCAAATGGCTAGTCTGTCGCCAGGATTGTTACGACAACTTGTACCAGGAGGACACACTCCAAGAGAGCAGAAACTTTGGCTGACTATCTTCCGTGGTGTCTTGCCATTGGGACAACGGTACACTAGAGAAAAAGAAAGGTAAAAGCTATTGGATTGTCTAATACATCTAACATCTCAATACTCATGCTTTGAAATTATATCATTGTTAAAGGCGCACCGCCAACCGCCATCCTTTGAGAGCTTGTGTTTTTGTTTTGAAGGACTCATGCCAGGAGCCCATCAATATAGTACAGGAAAATGGTACAGAATTGTGCAAATTAGGGAAACAAGCATGAAATTTAGCAGACTGATAGAATTTCATAAGATGAACATTTCTAGAGTTGGAGCCACGCCCCAAAATGGATACTTCCAGTTTTATAGTCATGGGATTAATTCTCGTAAATGATTCTTAAGGTGACTCATTCGAAAATCAAAATGCACCCAACTGTGTCTAGAGCGCAAATCTGCGTCGTCAAACTAACGGCTATAACTTTTGTGTCTTTTCCTCTATTGTTATAATTATTTTTTTATTAGGTATTATTTCTTGCTAAAAATTTATATAGACGAGAAGTTTGTGGCATTGCTAAACTAGTAACCAGGTTTGACCATTATATTTGCTTATTTGGTATAGAAGAAAATTACAAAGTTACGACATTCGCCCTCTGGTTTTGCACGCAGATTTGAAACTCTCTTGTTTATAAATCTGAAGTTTTTCCAGGGGGAGCTCATTAGGCCAAATCTAAGCAATAGCAGTCACGCTCCAAAAATAGCAATTGTCTGATAAGTCCCTATGGAACAAAAAGAGTCGACGATAAACGTTTTCTTTGTTCGATGATTAGAGTTGGCCTACTGTGTTCCCCCTGGCAAAATGCGAGATTTCATTACCATTCATAAATAAGACAGCTTAAAATCTGCGTGCATGACCAGAGGGCGACCGCCGTAACTTTAACAATTTTCTTCTATATCAAATAAGCACGCATGATGTTCAAACTTGCTTACTAAGTATTACCAATGCCACGAGTTTCTCGTCTATATACATCTTAGCAAGAAATAATACGTAATAACAACACATTTTAACTCGACATTCTTGTAATAAATTCATTGCGCTTTCACAATTTCTTTCCTCGGTAGATAATGTTCGAACATTTTAGTATTTCATGGTATTTACAATCTGACCTTCGGTAAAGTTTAATACATTAGTATACAACATAGTGCCGGCGGAAGAGCCCAAAATAATGAATTTTCGGAGCACTATTAAAATTCAATTCAAGCCAAGCAGAATCAGCGTTCTAATTTGGCAATAGTTGACCATAACTGACGGTATTTTTATTACCGCGTTTCTGTTCCGACGAATTTTCTGTAACTTCGCTTGATTTGAGATCACTACAACTGGAATCGATTCCTGGAATTTCAGCCAGAAAAACCGGCAATTTTTTTTTCTAGTACGACCGGAATATGAAATTAGGGCCTCACAAAAATTTAGATTGTGACTTCTAAAAATGTTTTCAAGAAAATCGGTTCCCAGTAGCATATTTATACATCATTAAAGTAGGATTTGAAAAAATAACTATAACAATAGAGGAAAAGACACAAAAGTTATAGCCGTTAGTTTGACGACGCAGATTTGCGCTCTAGACACAGTTGGGTGCATTTTGAATTTCGAATGAGTCACCTTAAAACAACAGTTAATGTTTCTTAAAAGCCGTGAAACTAAGGGCGGTGATAAAACACAGGACGATCAATCATTATAGACACCGAACCACGCCCTTTAATGGGTACTTCCAGAGATAGCAGTGCTTTATCGACTTGTTATAAAATGACCACAGAGAAACGGTATATTGCTGGACTATTTGATACTTGGTACATAGAATGTCTTGACCATAACACTGGGTAGCGTGAGAGGTGGAGCCATGCCCGATAATTGTTACTTCCAGTTTTGCAGTCATGCAAAAATGCAAGTCATGCGGAATATCTGATATATGTATTGAAGGGAGAAAGAGCAAAGGACAAACAATCATTTTACGTACCGAGCCACGCCCTTTGAACGATACTTCCAGAGATAGAAGTGCTTTATCGAGCTACTAGTAAAATAACCACAGAGAAACGATATGTGGCTAGACTATTTTAAAATTGGACCCCTAGAATGTATTTAACATTGTAAATAACTTGAGAGGTGGGGCAACTCCCCAAAACTTGAACTTCCAGTTTTACAACCATGGAGTTTTTATTCCCTTGTCGCTGTTTTCAGTTTCACCTCAGCATCATTAAGGCATGGCTGATAAAAGAATTGTCATAAAACCTAGGGGCTGGTCTAACTCCAGTACTTTCAACTGTTCGGCTATTTAAAGTTGTTCAGCTTGTGGGGGGTTGAAGATAAGTAAATTTTGGAAGCTGTTTCTATGACAACTTCAAATGTGACATTCGAACTCGAAGTGCTCCTGCGGACAGGGAAAGGCATTAAATCCTTAACCCTATTCAGACTGGGCTTTTTTGACCATCTGTGACTGGGGGGGGGGGGCTAATTCGCCCCCCCCCCCCTCTATATCTCTGGAACCACTGGAGCTATGATCATCAAACTTTCACACAATGACCATGAGCCTAAGACAAATCACCACACCCATTTTTGTCACGTGGGAGCAAAATGTGACGTCACAATGACGTCATTCTCAATTTTTTATCAATTTTTAAGTAATTTTAATTAACTTCCAAAAACTTGGTAAATAATACTCTAAAAGCTAACTAATTAACATTAAGATAATGTAAATGTAATAATTTGTGACATTAAGACATAAATTTTATTAAACTTGCGTCATAATGACGACTTTTGAAATATTGTCCGCCATCTTGGATTTCATTTAATTTCCATTGACTCTTCAGATAAATACTCAATGAGAAAAAAATGGTCAGAATGTACAGAATACTCATCAAAGAAGTGTTTGACATTCAAAAAGTTGAATTAAAAGGATATTTGTGAATCCCAGAGCTAGTTTTAGACCATATGTTAAATGAACAAAATACCCCTACCCCTCCCCCAAAGATTTTGTGTCAAAAATTAATTAGCCTGTACATAAATTACTAATGAGTACAAGCTCCGATAGTCATAAATTGGGCAATGTGTCCAACATTAAGCTTGAAATATGAAAAATTCACGTTTTTTCGGGTTTTGCAAAACATGCATGTCAAAAATTGGTTGCCATGGAAACAGGGCCGTTAACACTGACATGCCATTGACACAAAAATATCCCCAGATAAATTTTAGGAAAAGTCACGAAGTTTCACCATCATAGCTGCAGTGGTTTTAGAGTAATCAGGATTTTACTGGAGGGGGGGCTCGAAAAGCCCCCCCCCCCCCCCCAGTCTGAATAGGGTTAAAATGTTTAAGTGCCAAGTGACTTAAGTCTGGGTATATATTGTTGATCTAATTGTAAAAGTTGACTTCTTCATAGGGAATCCTATTTTAGGACAACTAAACGTGAATTTCGATACCCTTCGATAACTTCTTATCCATATATGTTGTGCACCATTTCCAATTAGACTTACAAACACCAAGTTAAGCATTTTTTTCCACTAATTTAGTTTTTTCCTCTTATGCCATTTTCCCTGTCAGCAGGGGCAGTTTCTAAAATTCCGTTAAAGATGAGGTTCAAAGGTCACATTCCAAGTTGTCATAGAAACGATACTCAAACTTTGTTAAGTTCTGGGTGCTCTGTAGCATAAATGAAGTTTCGTAAAGAAATGAGCAAATGCATTAAATATAGACCACCCCCTACGTTTTTCCTTTCATAGCCATGCCTTAATAGCACTGAGACGATGTTCTAATAATTATTTACGATAATTAATTCCATTGCTATAAAACTGGAAGTATCCATTTTGGGGCGTGGCTCCACCTCTAGAAATGTTCAGCTCGTCAATCTCTAGCTGTCTGCCAAATTTCATGCTTGTTTCCATAATTTGCACAATTGACCATAAATCATGCACCATTTTCCTGTACTAGTAGGAGCTTCATCAAAACCTGAGGTAGTATTTCCTGACCTAGTTATTTTCAGATGTGAATTTGCATTTTAAATTTGTTGTTGGTTCCACAAGAGGTCCGCACAGTGCCGAAACACAAGATTGCGGTGGAGGCCAAAACGCGATTTCTCGGGGTATTTTGAGGTTGGGACTTCTGCTATATTTGTTATCTCAAATACCAAACTGAATAGTGAACTCCTTTCGACATTTACAGAGGAATTTAACTCGCAGAGTTATTCGCTTCTTTCCGGTATGTTTATCGATGGAGATAATTTGTATTGAGATCTAGAAGCTGACTGGACGCTAATTGGACAATTTCTGTAACGATTCGCGACTTTGTTCTAAAAATAGATAGGTCAGGAAAATAACCAAAGATGAAAGCTCCTATTGTTGGGCTGCTGCTGATGCTTACTGTTTTTAAAGAAATATTTAACCATTATCCTGCGAGATTGCGCAGAATATCGTCTGATACTTGGCCGACGAGGGACGAAGTCCCGAGTTGGCTAAAATCAGACGATATTCTGCAAAATCGAGCAGGATAATGGTTTTATTACTCAGCACATCGATAGCACAAAAACCCCCGAAAAACATGACTTTTGTGTATTATTTACGAGCTCAAAACATATTTCCCTAAGAGACGGATATCGCAGGATAGCTGTCATGTACAGAAGACAGCTATTGGCGTTCCAATGACCATATTTGGGCAGTGCATCGATGTGCTGAATAATAACATTGGATGAATGCAGTTAAACTCTCTGGAAAAAGTTTAAAGAATCTGGTAAAAAAATGGCACGATTAACGTTTGTGTCGAGTGTCTCACTATAAGGAATGAGAAAAACTAAAGCCAAGTAACAATATGTGATTGATTCCCGTTGTGCTGCCGTTATTTTGTATTTTGTATTTTTTTGGCAGCATTGTGCCCCAAACTGAACCGTCGTTCCTCTAAAACTTTGTTTTTAGAGATTAACATTTAAAGAGTCTCGGTCAGCCGCCATTTTGTCACAGTCCAATACACTCGATTGGACTCCGACGGAAAAACTCAAACCTTCCGATGGAAATCTCCATCTTACAGATACATATTATTACTCGTTTGCCATGTAGCACGAGCCAACCACTTACTCTTCTGGTCAAGCCAAATCTTCCCACCCCTCCCCCGTTACAATTTCATCCAAAGACATTGTTGCGATCGTCCGATGGCCCATACACTCTGACGGAAAGGTCGTTGGGTCCGACGGAAACGCGCATATCATTATGGACACTATTCCACCGTATGCATGTTCATATCGGGGCCTATTGCTATCGTCCGACCGGAGTCCGATCGTCGGATGGACCATCAGACGACGGAAAGACAGTGATGTCAGACGGCAACGCGCATATCATTATGGACACTGTATGCATGTTCATATCGGGGCCTATTGCTATCGTCCGACCGGAGTCCGATCGTCTGATGGACCATCAGACTACGGAAAGACAGTGATGTCAGACGGCAACGCGCATATCATTATGGACACTATATGCATGTTCATATCGGGGCCTATTGCTATCGTCCGACCGGAGTCCGATCGTCTGATGGACCATCAGACTACGGAAAGACAGTGATGTCAGACGGCAACGCGCATATCATTATGGACACTATATGCATGTTCATATCGGGGCCTATTGCTATCGTCCGACCGGAGTCCGATCGTCTGATGGACCATCAGACGACGGAAAGACAGTGATGTCAGACGGCAACGCGCATATCATTATGGACACTGTATGCATGTTCATATCGGGGCCTATTGCTATCGTCCGCCGGAGTCCGATCGTCTGATGGACCATCAGACTACGGAAAGACAGTGATGTCAGACGGCAACGCGCATATCATTATGGACACTATTCCACTGTATGCATGTTCATATCGGGGCCTATTCCTATCATCCGACCGGAGTCCGATCGTCTGATGGACCATCAGACTACGGAAAGACAGTGATGTCAGACGGCAACGCGCATATCATTATGGACACTATTCCACTATATGCATGTTCATATCGGGGCCTATTGCTATCGTCCGACCGGAGTCCGATCGTCTGATGGACCATCAGACTACGGAAAGACAGTGATGTCAGACGGCAACGCGCATATCATTATGGACACTATTCCACTGTATGCATGTTCATATCGGGGCCTATTGCTATCGTCCGACCGGAGTTCGATCGTCTGATGGACCATCAGACGACGGAAAGACAGTGATGTCAGACGGCAACGCGCATATCATTATGGACACTGTATGCATGTTCATATCGGGGCCTATTGCTATCGTCCGACCGGAGTCCGATCGTCTGATGGACCATCAGACTACGGAAAGACAGTGATGTCAGACGGCAACGCGCATATCATTATGGACACTATATGCATGTTCATATCGGGGCCTATTGCTATCGTCCGACCGGAGTCCGATCGTCTGATGGACCATCAGACTACGGAAAGACAGTGATGTCAGACGGCAACGCGCATATCATTATGGACACTATATGCATGTTCATATCGGGGCCATATCGGTTAAGTTCTGGGTGCTCTGTAGCATAAATGAAGTTTCGTAAAGAAATGAGCAAATGCATTAAATATAGACCACCCCCTACGTTTTTCCTTTCATAGCCATGCCTTAATAGCACTGAGACGATGTTCTAATAATTATTTACGATAATTAATTCCATTGCTATAAAACTGGAAGTATCCATTTTGGGGCGTGGCTCCACCTCTAGAAATGTTCAGCTCGTCAATCTCTAGCTGTCTGCCAAATTTCATGCTTGTTTCCATAATTTGCACAATTGACCATAAATCATGCACCATTTTCCTGTACTAGTAGGAGCTTCATCAAAACCTGAGGTAGTATTTCCTGACCTAGTTATTTTCAGATGTGAATTTGCATTTTAAATTTGTTGTTGGTTCCACAAGAGGTCCGCACAGTGCCGAAACACAAGATTGCGGTGGAGGCCAAAACGCGATTTCTCGGGGTATTTTGAGGTTGGGACTTCTGCTATATTTGTTATCTCAAATACCAAACTGAATAGTGAACTCCTTTCGACATTTACAGAGGAATTTAACTCGCAGAGTTATTCGCTTCTTTCCGGTATGTTTATCGATGGAGATAATTTGTATTGAGATCTAGAAGCTGACTGGACGCTAATTGGACAATTTCTGTAACGATTCGCGACTTTGTTCTAAAAATAGATAGGTCAGGAAAATAACCAAAGATGAAAGCTCCTATTGTTGGGCTGCTGCTGATGCTTACTGTTTTTAAAGAAATATTTAACCATTATCCTGCGAGATTGCGCAGAATATCGTCTGATACTTGGCCGACGAGGGACGAAGTCCCGAGTTGGCTAAAATCAGACGATATTCTGCAAAATCGAGCAGGATAATGGTTTTATTACTCAGCACATCGATAGCACAAAAACCCCCGAAAAACATGACTTTTGTGTATTATTTACGAGCTCAAAACATATTTCCCTAAGAGACGGATATCGCAGGATAGCTGTCATGTACAGAAGACAGCTATTGGCGTTCCAATGACCATATTTGGGCAGTGCATCGATGTGCTGAATAATAACATTGGATGAATGCAGTTAAACTCTCTGGAAAAAGTTTAAAGAATCTGGTAAAAAAAATGGCACGATTAACGTTTGTGTCGAGTGTCTCACTATAAGGAATGAGAAAAACTAAAGCCAAGTAACAATATGTGATTGATTCCCGTTGTGCTGCCGTTATTTTGTATTTTGTATTTTTTTGGCAGCATTGTGCCCCAAACTGAACCGTCGTTCCTCTAAAACTTTGTTTTTAGAGATTAACATTTAAAGAGTCTCGGTCAGCCGCCATTTTGTCACAGTCCAATACACTCGATTGGACTCCGACGGAAAAACTCAAACCTTCCGATGGAAATCTCCATCTTACAGATACATATTATTACTCGTTTGCCATGTAGCACGAGCCAACCACTTACTCTTCTGGTCAAGCCAAATCTTCCCACCCCTCCCCCGTTACAATTTCATCCAAAGACATTGTTGCGATCGTCCGATGGCCCATACACTCTGACGGAAAGGTCGTTGGGTCCGACGGAAACGCGCATATCATTATGGACACTATTCCACCGTATGCATGTTCATATCGGGGCCTATTGCTATCGTCCGACCGGAGTCCGATCGTCGGATGGACCATCAGACGACGGAAAGACAGTGATGTCAGACGGCAACGCGCATATCATTATGGACACTGTATGCATGTTCATATCGGGGCCTATTGCTATCGTCCGACCGGAGTCCGATCGTCTGATGGACCATCAGACTACGGAAAGACAGTGATGTCAGACGGCAACGCGCATATCATTATGGACACTATATGCATGTTCATATCGGGGCCTATTGCTATCGTCCGACCGGAGTCCGATCGTCTGATGGACCATCAGACTACGGAAAGACAGTGATGTCAGACGGCAACGCGCATATCATTATGGACACTATATGCATGTTCATATCGGGGCCTATTGCTATCGTCCGACCGGAGTCCGATCGTCTGATGGACCATCAGACGACGGAAAGACAGTGATGTCAGACGGCAACGCGCATATCATTATGGACACTGTATGCATGTTCATATCGGGGCCTATTGCTATCGTCCGCCGGAGTCCGATCGTCTGATGGACCATCAGACTACGGAAAGACAGTGATGTCAGACGGCAACGCGCATATCATTATGGACACTATTCCACTGTATGCATGTTCATATCGGGGCCTATTCCTATCATCCGACCGGAGTCCGATCGTCTGATGGACCATCAGACTACGGAAAGACAGTGATGTCAGACGGCAACGCGCATATCATTATGGACACTATTCCACTATATGCATGTTCATATCGGGGCCTATTGCTATCGTCCGACCGGAGTCCGATCGTCTGATGGACCATCAGACTACGGAAAGACAGTGATGTCAGACGGCAACGCGCATATCATTATGGACACTATTCCACTGTATGCATGTTCATATCGGGGCCTATTGCTATCGTCCGACCGGAGTTCGATCGTCTGATGGACCATCAGACGACGGAAAGACAGTGATGTCAGACGGCAACGCGCATATCATTATGGACACTGTATGCATGTTCATATCGGGGCCTATTGCTATCGTCCGACCGGAGTCCGATCGTCTGATGGACCATCAGACTACGGAAAGACAGTGATGTCAGACGGCAACGCGCATATCATTATGGACACTATATGCATGTTCATATCGGGGCCTATTGCTATCGTCCGACCGGAGTCCGATCGTCTGATGGACCATCAGACTACGGAAAGACAGTGATGTCAGACGGCAACGCGCATATCATTATGGACACTATATGCATGTTCATATCGGGGCCTATTGCTATCGTCCGACCGGAGTCCGATCGTCTGATGGACCATCAGACGACGGAAAGACAGTGATGTCAGACGGCAACGCGCATATCATTATGGACACTGTATGCATGTTCATATCGGGGCCTATTGCTATCGTCCGACCGGAGTCCGATCGTCTGATGGACCATCAGACTACGGAAAGACAGTGATGTCAGACGGCAACGCGCATATCATTATGGACACTATATGCATGTTCATATCGGGGCCTATTGCTATCATCCGACCGGAGTCCGATCGTCTGATGGACCATCAGACTACGGAAAGACAGTGATGTCAGACGGCAACGCGCATATCATTATGGACACTATTCCACTGTATGCATGTTCATATCGGGGCCTATTGCTATCATCCGACCGGAGTCCGATCGTCTGATGGACCATCAGACTACGGAAAGACAGTGATGTCAGACGGCAACGCGCATATCATTATGGACACTATTCCACTGTATGCATGTTCATATCGGGGCCTATTGCTATCATCCGACCGGAGTTCGATCGTCTGATGGACCATCAGACTACGGAAAGACAGTGATGTCAGACGGCAACGCGCATATCATTATGGACACTATTCCACTGTATGCATGTTCATATCGGGGCCTATTCCTATCGTCCGACCGGAGTCCGATCGTCTGATGGACCATCAGACGACGGAAAGACAGTGATGTCAGACGGCAACGCGCATATCATTATGGACACTATTCCACTGTATGCATGTTCATATCGGGGCCTATTCCTATCATCCGACCGGAGTCCGATCGTCTGATGGACCATCAGACTACGGAAAGACAGTGATGTCAGACGGCAACGCGCATATCATTATGGACACTATTCCACTGTATGCATGTTCATATCGGGGCCTATTGCTATCATCCGACCGGAGTCCGATCGTCTGATGGACCATCAGACTACGGAAAGACAGTGATGTCAGACACAGTGATGTCAGACGGCAACGCGCATATCATTATGGACACTATTCCACTGTATGCATGTTCATATCGGGGCCTATTGCTATCATCCGACCGGAGTTCGATCGTCTGATGGACCATCAGACTACGGAAAGACAGTGATGTCAGACGGCAACGCGCATATCATTATGGACACTATTCCACTGTATGCATGTTCATATCGGGGCCTATTCCTATCGTCCGAACGGAGTCCGATCGTCTGATGGACCATCAGACGACGGAAAGACAGTGATGTCAGACGGCAACGCGCATATCATTATGGACACTGTATGCATGTTCATATCGGGGCCTATTCCTATCATCCGACCGGAGTCCGATCGTCTGATGGACCATCAGACTACGGAAAGACAGTGATGTCAGACGGCAACGCGCATATCATTATGGACACTATTCCACTATATGCATGTTCATATCGGGGCCTATTGCTATCGTCCGACCGGAGTTCGATCGTCTGATGGACCATCAGACTACGGAAAGACAGTGATGTCAGACGGCAACGCGCATATCATTATGGACACTATATGCATGTTCATATCGGGGCCTATTGCTATCGTCCGACCGGAGTCCGATCGTCTGATGGACCATCAGACTACGGAAAGACAGTGATGTCAGACGGCAACGCGCATATCATTATGGACACTATTCCACTGTATGCATGTTCATATCGGGGCCTATTGCTATCGTCCGACCGGAGTTCGATCGTCTGATGGACCATCAGACTACGGAAAGACAGTGATGTCAGACGGCAACGCGCATATCATTATGGACACTATATGCATGTTCATATCGGGGCCTATTGCTATCGTCCGACCGGAGTCCGATCGTCTGATGGACCATCAGACTACGGAAAGACAGTGATGTCAGACGGCAACGCGCATATCATTATGGACACTATTCCACTGTATGCATGTTCATATCGGGGCCTATTGCTATCGTCCGACCGGAGTTCGATCGTCTGATGGACCATCAGACTACGGAAAGACAGTGATGTCAGACGGCAACGCGCATATCATTATGGACACTATATGCATGTTCATATCGGGGCCTATTGCTATCGTCCGACCGGAGTCCGATCGTCTGATGGACCATCAGACTACGGAAAGACAGTGATGTCAGACGGCAACGCGCATATCATTATGGACACTATTCCACTGTATGCATGTTCATATCGGGGCCTAATGCTATCGTCCGACCGGAGTTCGATCGTCTGATGGACCATCAGACTACGGAAAGACAGTGATGTCAGACGGCAACGCGCATATCATTATGGACACTATATGCATGTTCATATCGGGGCCTATTGCTATCGTCCGACCGGAGTCCGATCGTCTGATGGACCATCAGACTACGGAAAGACAGTGATGTCAGACGGCAACGCGCATATCATTATGGACACTATTCCACTGTATGCATGTTCATATCGGGGCCTATTGCTATCGTCCGACCGGAGTTCGATCGTCTGATGGACCATCAGACTACGGAAAGACAGTGATGTCAGACGGCAACGCGCATATCATTATGGACACTATATGCATGTTCATATTGGGGCCTATTGCTATCGTCCGACCGGAGTCCGATCGTCTGATGGACCATCAGACTACGGAAAGACAGTGATGTCAGACGGCAACGCGCATATCATTATGGACACTATATGCATGTTTATATCGGGGCCTATTGCTATCGTCCGACCGGAGTCCGATCGTCTGATGGACCATCAGACTACGGAAAGACAGTGATGTCAGACGGCAACGCGCATATCATTATGGACACTATATGCATGTTCATATCGGGGCCTATTGCTATCGTCCGACCGGAGTCCGATCGTCTGATGGACCATCAGACTACGGAAAGACAGTGATGTCAGACGGCAACACGCATATCATTATGGACACTATTCCACTGTATGCATGTTCATATCGGGGCCTATTGCTATCATCCGACCGGAGTTCGATCGTCTGATGGACCATCAGACTACGGAAAGACAGTGATGTCAGACGGCAACGCGCATATCATTATGGACACTATATGCATGTTCATATCGGGCCTATTGCTATCGTCCGACCGGAGTTCGATCGTCTGATGGACCATCAGACTACGGAAAGACAGTGATGTCAGACGGCAACGCGCATATCATTATGGACACTATATGCATGTTCATATCGGGGCCCATTGCTATAGTCCGACCGGAGTCCGATCGTCTGATGGACCATCAGACTACGGAAAGACAGTGATGTCAGACGGCAACGCGCATATCATTATGGACACTATTCCACTGTATGCATGTTCATATCGGGGCCTATTGCTATCGTCCGACCGGAGTTCGATCGTCTGATGGACCATCAGACTACGGAAAGACAGTGATGTCAGACGGCAACGCGCATATCATTATGGACACTATTCCACTGTATGCATGTTCATATCGGGGCCTATTGCTATCGTCCGACCGGAGTCCGATCGTCTGATGGACCATCAGACTACGGAAAGACAGTGATGTCAGACGGCAACGCGCATATCATTATGGACACTATTCCACTGTATGCATGTTCATATCGGGGCCTATTGCTATCGTCCGACCGGAGTCCGATCGTCTGATGGACCATCAGACTACGGAAAGACAGCGATGTCAGACGGCAACGCGCATATCATGATAGGCACTTTTGATTTTTCCGTTAAAGCTGGCACTATATGTAATGTTTCTACTACTAGTCCTTACAAATGATTATTACTCTAGAACAGGACGACTAACCTCGACAGCAAACTGATCCTCCTGTTATTGGGTCGCGTTCACACCTTGATCCGGGAGGGCAAGCGAATCGATGACAATATCGCGGACGCGCGCCCTTTATCGGCGTCCTACCACCGCAAGGCACTGAGAGACAAAAACCAGAACGTTTACAGTAAAACATCACCGAATCATAAAAAGCCTCATGAGAGACACCTTGTTCCAAAATGACTTATTTTGCTTTGTTCCCTGAAAATAGGACTACCTGATTCCAAGACAGCGACTACTCCGGGCAGGAACATAGCTAATGTATCGATAATGTAAAATGTAAATATTGGAGACCGACTCCCAATACTTGCAGCTCGTAAGCTAAAAAGCGACCATGAGCACAAACAAACGTCCCAAGTGGTTCTTTAACGTCCCCCCTGAAACTGGGTAGAGAAGTGAATGCGAGACGATACCTCGACTTTTGTCTCATCCGAAAAAGACGTGAAACACAGTACAGCAAAGTTCAACTCATGACATGAACCAATTTCGACCGACTTTATCGCGGCGCAATAGTCAGAGCACTGATGTTGAAGAGACACGAGAACGTCGGCTCGTGTCTTTCCCAACATCACAAGTACTCTATATAGTGATAATTATAACTAACGGATTTAAAAAAAATCCACAAACATTTATTGTATTTACTAATGAACAATTCCAATTTTGCCTCACTTATTTCAATGCCTCACCCCTTTCCCACCCCTGACTAGGACTCGTACATCATTCTATGCATTTCCATGTTCTTAGAAGTATAAGCGAGTGAAGAACACAGATAAAATGACGCACACAGTAATTGCAAACCATTAATGCCTCACCCCTTTCCCACCCCTGACTAAGACTCGCACATCATCTATGCATTTCCATGTTCTTAGAAGTATAAGCGAGTGAAGAACACAGATAAAATGACGCACACAGACATACTCGTGTGGCATTTATTCATTGATTATTGATAGAGCGGATTTCAGATGACTGTCGTGAGTGGTTCGCAATTACTTTGTAATTACTCTTATAGGTTTGTTCAGAGTTGATAATCACTTTGCAATTGGTTTCACTACAGTCATATGAAATCCGCTCTAATGATCACAATCAACGACAACGTTGATAACAATAGCTAAAGCCCTGGCTAAAGTAGGACACACATAGCATGCAACATTGTTGCGCGGGACACGTTTTGTAGCCGGGGCACAAAGAAATGTTTCAAACATTTCATGTGTCCGAGACACACGCGTGCGATGTTTCCTAGTTTAGCCACTCTGGGAAAGATGCATGACAAACATGTTGCGCGCTACATGTGTCCTAGTTTAGCGGTAGCTTACTCACGCATATTCATATCCAATGGACAACACACTGCATATCTATCCATCGGTCTCTTCCGGCAGTACGATTACGATCCTGGGGGACACGCGCCGTGACGGCAGTACCGGGGTCTGAACCCCTTAATCGGTGGTATACTGACACCTGGTCTACCGTTACATGAGGGGATGGCTGCAAAATATAATATCAGTATTACAGTTAAAACACCTAACACGGCTCGCGACCCCCCCCCCCCCCCCCCCCCCCCGGCCTTCCCCGATCCCCATATCAATATAACATTGTCGTCTTTCTTGAGATCGAGCGTGCTTCCTGTGGTGTCTTCTCTACCTTGTTTCCAGGTTCTTGACCGTGAAAAGCAGGGCGGAAAATGCAAGTCGAGTGTATTTGAGGTCTGGTTGAGTTTTAATTAAGCTTTCTAGGTCAATTAAAACTGGTAAAAAACTTAGGATTCCAAATATAGTATGCAGATATTTCCTTCAAGGGAACTATCTTAATGCATGATTTTTAGAACGCCGCCCCTACAGACATTTTAGTTGCAATGCGGTGGCATAAATGGACACAACACAAGTTTTTGCCCCAATGAGGCACCTCTTAGGTGTCCGTTCTAGCAAATTAAGCGACAATGGTTTTCTCAATATCATATTTTTTGGTATCTTTTAGGGGTCAAAATCAACAAAGCCACGCCCTTTTTGGTACCTCGAACGTTCTAGACGAGCACCCCCGCCCCATTAATAGGGAGGGCTAGTCCTAGTCCTAGTCCTTAGTGACATATTTTCTTTGTTTCCTGTACGCGTGTTTGTATACATGGTTACTAATGATAGAGAAGGGAAATGCAAAACGAAACGCAAAATATGTCAACGTTTCGGACCTTTATTTGGGTTTAGTCACCCGCTAACCGGAAGTACCAGCTCTCGATTCTTTCACTCCTGGATGTGCTTATCATGTATAGCATTGCCTACAACTTGAGAACCTTCAAGTCTCTGTTCAATTTTCCTTGACAACTTCCCCTACTTGTGTTTGTATGTCTGCTGACCTAATCATGTCGTTGGCGCTTAAAAGCAGATCATTTCCGGTAAGCATTTCCCAGTTGCTCGCAATTGTCAAGGAATAATTGCTCGTGTCCCCGCTCTTGATGTGAAAATCATATTTTCAAAAAACAAAATCTGCCGCGAGCCACCTTAACCTGCAAACGTAATTTTGGTTTCCGATCACGTCGCTATGGTTACTTACGCGTCATTGCACGGCAGCACACAGCCCACAGGTCAGTGGGGTGAGTGTCACAGTAGGTTCCGGGGGGACATCTGGAACCACCAAGGCCACAGTTCCAGTATCGCGGGGACCCCTTGGCTCCTCTTGTGCCTTTCACGGGGGTTGCACCATCACAAGGCCGAATGCCTGGGGGACCTGGCAACACAAATATGGGGGAACCGTGATATGCAAAAGACATCAACACGTGGAGCGCGGAACCCCTGAATTATAGCTCGCTATTTCATTTAATGTTTTATTATATATTTTTTGAGATCATGCGCGCGTTCTGCAATCTGATTGGCTAACAGGAGTGTGATTTTTTTTCTGAAATAAATGATGCTACATATCGATCGCGCTCTCGTTCGATTTTGAACGATTTTCGATTTTTGATCACGCGTATGATTTTAGACCAAATTGCACACCCCACTCGGTTCAATTACCTTGATAAATGATGCTACATATCGATTCGCAGATTTTAATTTAGAGCGGATTTCATATGACTGTAGTGAGACCAATTCTGAACAAAACCTATAGGAGTAATTACAAAGTAACAACCAATTACTCACGACAGTCATCTGAAATCCGCTCTATCATTTGGGTATATGTAAGTTTCAAAATACACCAATTAAAAATCGCGATATTTGGCTTGATGTAAAGTAGATATCACAAGACGAAGTTAGCAAGACTTGCGTTTGAGAGACAGTGTTTAGTTTTCTGATTGGCTGACTATGACAATGATCCAAGACCTCAGCCAATAGGAACTTGTAGAAAACGATCTGACTTATGAGGTCCACGTTCAAGAGTCATCTCGCAAATCAACTTTCAATAGACCTTTTCCGCTTGAGTGGTGGCAATGTGGCCCTACCCAACTGATAGAATGCCTTCTTTGTTTCCACACATCAATATTAATGAATTTTCTCGTGCATTACAAGAAAACAAAAGACATTATTATATAGCTCGTGTTTATTCGATCAAAGCGCGCGCTCTGATTGGTTCTATCATGGTCACGTGGCGGGCTACAATTCCAATGTGCACAAAACGGATCTGTTCCGCAAAATATCTGTTCCGCAGCCCTTTCTCTTGCTGGCTGGGAAAAGTTTAACAAAGAGATCTCCTGGGAAAAATGTTCTGACAATGATCTGCTGGGAAAAATTTTTGAAAAAAACATTGTGTTTGGCGATAATTTTCTGCTATTTTCTCGTTGCTGGGAAACAATGCTGTCTTTCTTCCCCTTTTCCGTGTTTTTTTTTTTCCATCAAATGACGATCTAAAATCCCGATTTTAATCTCCTGGCTGGCAACAATGTTGCTGGCTGGGAAAAATTTGAGCTGAGGTTCTGCTGGGAAAATATCACTGAAGGTGTCCCTGGGAAAAAGGAACAGATAAATTTTTCTCAGCAACTTTTAAAACTCATTGTTACTAAATATAAACACCAGCAAACGCCAAAATAAGTCATTTAAACACATTTAAGGAGTGGGTGCTCGTTGTGTGCGCTCGGACATCGCTAGAGCGAGAAATTTCGGCGGATGATTTTTTTATGATTTTTGCCGTATTTTCTTTTTGCTATATAATAAAACACTTAATGACTGCACCCTCGGGAAACAGCGAGTTTTGCTTTCCCTCGAGTCTCGATGTTTCCCTCGACTTCGTCTCGGGAAACATCGAGATTCTCGGGAAAACAAAACTTGCTGTTTCCCTCGGAAGCAGTCATTAAGTGTACATTGTTTCACTGAGTGTCAGTTGGCCGAACCAGACGTTGCAAAACCACAGGGCTCAAACGGAAGAGGTATATTATTTGTGAACTGCTTTCCAGGTAATCTCACTGGTCGTGATATGCGTACATTAACCACTGTACCTCTTGGAGGAGGACGTGGAAAAGGCAGCCCTCCTGGATTAGGCTCGGTTGACGCAAAAATCTGACGTTAATAAAAGAAAAACAATGTATTAGTCAAAGCAGGTTTTTCTCGTCCCAAGGGTGACTCTGAATGGAAAGGAGGCGCGCGAGAGGGGAGGGCAGGGGAAGAAGAGGGAAAGAAGTTTTTTACCCAGGAGCCCCTCAACAGGAGTCTCCGTCACATAGTAGGGACGTCCGAAGCACACAGTAGTAGATGAATCTATTTTTAGATTGTATATTTTAAGTTATTCACGAAAATCCGTTGCAATGGTTAGAAATAACAGGGACGTAGATGGGGGGGGGGGGGGGGACGGGACGGGGCAGGCCCCCCGTTTCTCGTGAGATTTTCCCATACATTTACTGTATTTGCTGGAGGAAATTTAAAAATTTCCGTCCCATGTTTTCACTATTGGCCCCCAACCAAAATTCCCGGCTACGCCCCTGAATAATCAGAGCGAGAAGCTCACAGCACAAGAGAAATCTGTCAGTTTCATGTGCTAAACTTCTACGCCTGTGCCTATGGCCCATTCTCGTACCCAGAGCTCCCCGGCTCGAGTGCTGGCAGAGGAGGCTCTGGGGACATCCATGGAGGGCCGTCGCTGATTGGCTGATTTTGAACATTGGGGCCGCTGCGAAGAACGTTTCTCACATCGGCTCTATATCAAGTCTCGCGCATGCCTCAATGGCTGTCACCAGAGCCTTCCCGCGAGGGGATGAGCCGGAGTGTTCTGGGTTCGAGAATGTCTATGGCCTGTAATAGGTGGAGGCTCCTGGTTATTGGCATCTGGTTCCCGTTTTCGTAATTTGCCGCGAGCCCTTTGTCCCTAAATATGAAGCAGGCAAGAAGCCGCCGTTTTTTAGTGGTGAAAAATCTGCCCATTTGGTAAAGAAAAAGCACTTTTACCTAACAAGATGGAGGCTTGTAGTCAAAGGCCTATCACAGGGAATTTCTGCAGAACCCATCCATGGGAAAAGCTGAATTTCCCAAGGCACGCATGGGAAGTGTTCCCATGGATACCACGGTGAATTTTTACACTGTCGCTACATTCTTGACAAGAG
Source organism: Scolanthus callimorphus (assembly GCA_033964015.1). Taxonomy (NCBI): domain Eukaryota; kingdom Metazoa; phylum Cnidaria; class Anthozoa; order Actiniaria; family Edwardsiidae; genus Scolanthus; species Scolanthus callimorphus. Next base: position 363,280 of record JAWWUD010000064.1, read on the forward strand.
GAGATTTTTCCAGTGATTATGATATAACTAGCAGCCCGGAGGACACTTACCAGACATGTTGAAAATACAGCAAACAGGATCGCCAATTTCGCCATAATTTTTGGCACGATTAGAAAGTGACAGTTACGCTGGGTCTTTTTCCTTGCTCTCCTTTTCTACAACAAATCAAATCCAGATTGTTGTACTGCCAATTTAATACAGCCTTCGGCAATGTAATATGGCATAGGCGAGTTTCAGCAGACACTGGGCAATGGACTTTATTTATATGCACCAGTACACGTGAGTACAATATGCAGAAATTGGATCTTTTCCAGGTGGATATCCGGATACTTTAAAAGCTGGCGCGTGTCCGCTGAGACAATCTGCAAGTATCTCATCCGGTTACAGCAGGTTCAAGAGCACTTTTAAAAGTTGGTATTCTGTCATTTATAAAGATTTAGTCTAGTTTATATAGGGATTATTTGGCCCAGAAGATGCGCAGTCAAAGATTTACTTGAGTTTTAAATCAGCTTTTTGCACTCTCTCTCTCCTTACTAGTTTTTGTCCGGTTTTGCACTGTTTACTGTGTCATACTTGATAATCGAAGACCTGGGAGACTGCCGCGCCAAACACCAGATTCAATTTCCTTTGTGCTCGGGCCAAACCAATTCAACTTGATTCAAAATCATTATATATTGAACAAGCCATGTTGAATGTTGTTGAACTGTTTTGGCACAGCAACTTTCAACACTATGCGCGTTCGAATGTTGATTAAAATGTTGATCTACAGTTTGGCCCAGCCTTGCCCTTTTTAAAATCTAGCAACATAACACGAACAGAGAGCACAAAGCTAATATAAAACAAGCGCCCCAAAGCTAGCAAACCCAGTCGACAGATAATCAACGCTTATATGCTTACATTTGTCTTTAGGTAGTTGAAATACACGAGGCAATAAATACGAGTGAAAGCCAAAGCTTTCAGTTCAATAATATACAAGGAGAGTGCCAAAAATTCATAATGTTACTTATCTTCAATAAAGCCTATTATTTTCTAGTCCCAGCTCTGTGGTTTTGGCAAATCTATGAATTTGTTTTCAGTTTCTTAATCTTGAAGTGCTTTAGTTGTTTGTTCTCTCTTTGCTTTCTATAAAACTGTGAATTTAATTTCGTTACTTTTGGCATGCAATGTAGGACGGGGATTGGAGTGGGAGGAGATTATTGTTGTTTGAAAAACCTAAGCGATATCAAACTAGGTGTGGCCTGCACCATTTCAACCCTGAATGTCCACGCTAAAAGGTACTCACATAAAATTATGACCATTCTCATTTTCATCCCAGATAAACAAGGCTCCTATTCTCACTGGTCCTATTAGTGTGAATATCAGGAATGCTCTCATTTATTTATTTTCACAAATTACAATATGTACGTTATCTATATATCTTTACCATCCATATGTTATCTTTGTATGTTGCTATAAAAAAATAAAATATTATTGAAAAAAAAAAAAGGAATGCTCTCATTAGCATAATGGCTAGCCTGATTTAACAGACGCCCGCTCAAAATCAAAAGATTTGAGCGAGACGTCTGAGCAATATAGCAAAATGTAACGTACTAGGTGGCGTGACACTGCACAGATCTGGGTAGTGATTCTGATTGGTCGGCGCGTTTTGCCTGTGCCGTGTTTATCTTTGTGAGTTCAAGATGGCTTCGATAGCAATCAAAGTTGAAGTTCGGTCGATTTGAAACGTCTCAAAGAAGTGGTTTTACCTCGTTGCAAGCATTTTTGAGTTGAGAATTTATACGAAGACTAGTTGAGGCACTGCACAGACGTTTTTGTTGACCAACTTTACCACTCAAGCTTGGCGTTAGATTTGTATTTACGTTCTATCGAGCATCTAGTAAACGAGTGAAACTTGGAAACTCGTTATGCATCTAGTGAACGGGCAAAGCTTGGAGTCTCTTGTTTTACTGACTCTGGACTGTGAAAAATGGTGGAAAAGGCGAACAACATTATTTTGTCCAATGTGTGTTAACACTCTGGTGGATTTAGCAGCATTGAAAGACCAAAAACGTTGCGTGGAGAAAAGCGACACGTTTTACAGGGAAATAATATTGATATGTTAATTTAACCCGATGTAAAAATACAGACAATATTGCATATGGACCCCGGGGATATGAACTCACAGATGCAGATATGGACTTCCATATCTGTTTGGATATAAGGTTTGTAATAATGTTTGACTCATTGTTTGACTTGTACTTGTATAAGAGATCAGCTTCCGTTTACCCTATGATAACTTTTCCATTTTATCTCGAACCGAGAGTTTCTCCGGCTCGTCACCTCGCGAGAGAGGCTCTGATGACAGCAATTGACACATGCGCAAGATTTGATACAGAGTTGAGAGAAACAACTTTCTGCGCATGCCCCAACGTTCAAAATCAGCCAATTAGCGAGCGTTCAAATGGATGTCCCAGAGCCTCTCACGCGAGCAGACGAGCCGGAGAGCTCTAGGTACGAGAATGAGCCGAGGCTCTGGTGACAGGCATTGACGCATGCGCGAGATTTGATACAGAGCCGTTGAGAGAAACAACTTTCTGCGCATGCCCCAACAGGATGTCTCAGAGCCTCCCCTGCGAGCAGACGAACCGCGGAGTTCTGGGTACGATCGAGAATGTATTATTTCTCCCATTCTTTCCATTTTAGGTAACTGTGATCCTCTAAGATTTTAATTGTAATTGTTTTGTACTGAACTTATATTAACAACAGATGGCAGTAAAGTATTCTTGTTGTTGTTGTTATCAGGATTTCGACCACTGGCCATAATGACCTATGGGCCTCATTGTCACAAGGCAGCCATCTGATAAATCTTTTGTTCTTGCATGAGCAGCCTCGTCATGATTACGAGTTTCCACGGGGAAACAAAAGTTTTTCCAAGATGGCTGCCGTGCGATTAAGCCCATAGCGCAATGTTGCAGTGATTCTCTGTGTGTGCCTGTCTGTGCAACATCTAAAGCCGGAGAAACACGAGGCGCAAAATCCCTCAACTTGTCGCGCAACATCGTTGAGTTTCAAGTCTTCTATTTGTTGCCCGTTTTTTTATCAAATGCACAACTTGTCGCGTAGCATTTTATTTTGATGATCACACATACGAGCCAAGGCTGATTTTGCCCCATAACATCTCATTTCTACCTACTATCAATTTGAATTGTAGGCAAGATGTTGCGCGACAAGTTGTGTGTTTGATGAAAAACGAGCAACAAAGTCAGAATTTGTAGCTCAAAGTACCCGCGCTCTACTTCACGCAACAAGTTTTTACAACTTGAAACAAATGTTTTTGTTGCGTGATAAGTTGTGGCGCGCAACATCGATCCAAAACTTGCAACGCAACAACGTTTCGCGCAACAAAAGTTGAAGGATTTTCTACCTTGTATTTTCCCGGATTAAAGAGTGCGCGCCAGGTCAGTGAAAGTGGCGGCATCAAAATTCAGGACGTTTTGGGGATTTCTGGAGATGGCTACAGTCAGTGCCAGTTTTTTCCTATTCATTTTATTTCTCATGCCATTTAGAGTATATTTGTGTACACGACTATGATTAAAGATTCCAGTCATGCACGATTTGAAACTTTCTTAAAACGCATATAACAATATCGGATCTGTATAAAATAGTGTTGATCCAGGGAGACAGGATATCGCTGCTTGTAGTGGTTCCATATAATTCACGGATTGCGTTTCCCTCGTCGTTTCTACTTCCTTTCATAAATGCATTCTCACTGTTGACGATGAAACAAAATTTAATAATCACAAATTAGTTGGCGTCAGAAGCTTTGTTGGCGTGAAAACATGAGCCAGATGTTTCACCCCTAACGAAAGATAAAAGACGATTTTGTGCGTTAACATTGCAGCGAAGTATATAAAGGTTTTTGTCTACCTCGTAAATATGATCTTTTCTCCCCCTCGGGATGTGGTGGTATTTGCCCCTCCCCTCCAGGGTGGGATGGTCTTTGCCCCTCCCCTCCAGGGTGGGGAGGCCTATTTTCCTCTTCTCCTTCGCCGCCAATACCTAGACATATGCTGCCCGGATCTCTAACGGGAGTATGCTATGTTTTGCTATACTCCCAGGAGTATGGGGAGTATACAGATCGACGCCATGACACGCAAGGGTCAAAAGTAGATATAGTCAGATGACATATAGTCAGTAGATATCGGTATGGGTGTCACCGGACATTGGTTAGAGCATTGTACAGTAATGTAAGTTCAGTACTGCAAGTTACTAGAACATTATGGTGGGAGAAGTATGGACTACAGAAGAACATCAGCTTTGTAGCGTGTAGGAATAGGGAGTATGGGAGCATTGGAGTGTAAGAGTGCAGGAGTATAGGAGTGTAGGAGTACAGGAGTGTAGGATTGTAGGAGTATGGGAGTGTGGGAGTGTAGGATTGTAGGAGTATGGGAGTGTGGGAGTATGGGAGTGTAGGAGTATGGGAGTGTAGGAGTATGGGAGTGTAGGAATATAGGAGTATGGGAGTGTAGGATTAGGGAGTGTAGGAGTATGGGAGTATAGGAGTGTAGGAGTACGGGAGTGTAGGCATATGGGAGTGTATGAGTATGGGAGTGTAGGAGTATGGGAGTAGGGGAGTGTAGGAATATGGGAGTGTAGGAGTATGGGAGTGTAGGAGTATAGGAGTGTAGGAGTATGGGAGTATAGGAGTGTAGGAGTGTGGGAGTGTAGGAGTATGGGAGTGTAGGAGTGTAGCAGTATGGGAGTGTAGGAGTATGGGAGTGTAGGAGTATGGGAGTGTAGGAGTATGGGAGTATAGGAGTGTAGGAGTATGGGAGTATAGGAGTGTGGAAGTGTAGGAGTATGGGAGTGTAGGAGTGTAGGAGTATGGGAGTGTGGGAGTGTAGGAGTATGGGAGTATGGGAGTATGGGAGCATAGGAGTATGGGAGTATAGGAGTATGGGAGTGTAGGAGTATGGGAGTGTAGGAGTATGGGAGTGTAGGAGTATGGGAGTGTAGGAGTATAGGAGTATGGGAGTGTAGGAGTATAGGAGTATGGGAGTGTAGGAGTATAGGAGTATGGGAGTATAGGAGTGTAGGAGTATGGGAGTGTAGGAGTATGGGAGTATAGGAGTATGGGAGTGTAGAAGTATGGGAGTGTAGGAGTGTAGGAGTATGGGAGTGTAGGAGTATGGGAGTATGGGAGTATGGGAGTGTAGGAGTATGGGAGTGTAGGAGTATGGGAGTATAGGAGTATGGGAGTATAGGAGTGTAGGAGTATGGGAGTGTAGGAGTGTGGGAGTGTAGGAGTATGGAGTATGGGAGTATGGGAGCATAGGAGTATGGGAGTATAGGAGTATGGGAGTGTAGGAGTATGGGAGTGTAGGAGTATGGGAGTGTAGGAGTATGGGAGTGTAGGAGTATGGGAGTGTAGGAGTATAGGAGTATGGGAGTGTAGGAGTATAGGAGTATAGGAGTATGGGAGTATAGGAGTATGGGAGTGTAGGAGTATGGGAGTGTAGGAGTGTAGGAGTATGGGAGTATGGGAGTATAGGAGTATAGGAGTATGGGAGTGTAGGAGTATGGGAGTGTAGGAGTATGGGAGTATAGGAGTGTAGGAGTATGGGAGTGTAGGAGTGTAGGAGTATGGGAGTATAGGAGTATAGGAGTATGGGAGTGTAGGAGTATAGGAGTATAGGAGTATAGGAGTGTAGGAGTGTGGGAGTATGGGAGTATGGGAGTGTAGGAGTATGGGAGTGTAGGAGTGTAGGAGTATGGGAGTGTAGGAAAATGGGAGTATGGGAGTGTAGGAGTATGGGAGTGTAGGAGTATGGGAGTATAGGAGTATGGGAGTATAGGAGTGTAGGAGTATGGGAGTGTAGGAGTGTGGGAGTGTAGGAGTATGGAAGTATGGGAGTATGGGAGCATAGGAGTATGGGAGTATAGGAGTATGGGAGTGTAGGAGTATGGGAGTGTAGGAGTATGGGAGTGTAGGAGTATGGGAGTGTAGGAGTATGGGAGTGTAGGAGTATAGGAGTATGGGAGTATAGGAGTATGGGAGTGTAGGAGTATGGGAGTGTAGGAGTGTAGGAGTATGGGAGTATGGGAGTATAGGAGTATAGGCGTATGGGAGTGTAGGAGTATGGGAGTATAGGAGTGTAGGAGTATGGGAGTATAGGAGTGTAGGAGTATGGGAGTATAGGAGTATAGGAGTATGGGAGTGTATGAGTATAGGAGTATAGGAGTATGGGAGTGTAGGAGTGTGGGAGTATGGGAGTATGGGAGTGTAGGAGTATGGGAGTGTAGGAGTGTAGGAGTATGGGAGTGTAGGAGTATGGGAGTGTAGGAGTATGGGAGTGTAGGAGTGTAGGAGTATGGGAGTGTAGGAGTATGGGAGTATGGGAGTGTAGGAGTAGTGGAGTATGGGAGTGTAGGAGTATGGGAGTGTAGGAGCGTAGGAGTATGGGAGTATAGGAGTATGGGAGTGTAGGAGTATAGGAGTATACGTATGAGAGTATGGGAATATTTATGGGGATATATAATATACAATTGCAATACAACATGCTTTTCTCCTGGGAAGGGGGGGGGGACTCCCATTTGGTCGGGGATGATCGTCGGGGGTTTGGTCTCATTTAGGGGTTATCGTGATCTTCAATAAATTTTAGGGAGATTGGTATCTTTTAGGGCCGAAATATGTGTCCAAATTGTTTTCTCTCACGATGGTGTGATTAAAAAACTGTGATTACTCGATGAGAAGACGATAATTATAGAAGGCAGCTTTTTAGTCAAACAACGAAAATTTCATGATGGGTATCTTTTACCTGGTCCCTGTCTCCTTCGCGCCTACTTGGCACACAAGGCCTCATCTTTTAAGGTATCTGTTATGGCGTTTGGGTAACAAATTATTTGAGCCACGCCATGTTTGGTATCTTTTAGGGGTGAAACTGAAAATTTCCTACGATCATCCCCGACCAAAAAATATGCCGGCGGGGGCTTCTGAACTTGGACAGAGACGTTAGCAAACATGACACACGAATTCCGCGAAATAGGAAAGCTGTAAATTAAGTCTGTTAGTAGTAGACTCTGAGCAGTCTGATACGATACCCAGGCAAAACAAATACTCCCATACTCCTACACTCCCATACTCCTATACTCCTACACTCCCATACTCCTACACTCCTATACTCCTACACTCCCATACTCCTACACTCCCATACTCCTACACTCCCATACTCCTACACTCCCATACTCCTACACTCCCATACTCCTACACTCCCATACTCCTACACTCCCATACTCCTACACTCCCATACTCCTACACTCCCATACTCCTACACTCCCATACTCCTACACTCCCATACTCCTACACTCCTACACTCCCATACTCCTACACTCCCATACTCCCATACTCCTATACTCCCATACTCCTACACTCCCATACTCCTACACTCCCATACTCCTACACTCCCATACTCCTACACTCCCATACTCCTACACTCCCATACTCCTACACTCCCATACTCCTACACTCCTACACTCCCATACTCCTACACTCCCATACTCCTACACTCCCATACTCCTACACTCCCATACTCCCATACTCCTATACTCCCATACTCCTACACTCCCATACTCCCATACTCCTATACTCCCATACTCCTACACTCCCATACTCCTACACTCCCATACTCCTACACTCCCATACTCCTACACTCCCATACTCCCATACTCCTATACTCCCATACTCCTACACTCCCATACTCCTACACTCCCATACTCCCATACTCCTATACTCCCATACTCCTACACTCCCATACTCCTACACTCCAATACTCCTACACTCCAATACTCCTACACTCCCATACTCCTATACTCCCATACTCCTACACTCCCATACTCCTACACTCCCATACTCCTACACTCCCATACTCCTACACTCCCATACTCCTACACTCCCATACTCCTACACTCCCATACTCCTACACTCCCATACTCCTATACTCCCATACTCCTACACTCCCATACTCCTTCACTCCCATACTCCTACACTCCCATACTCCTACACTCCCATACTCTTACACTCCCATACTCCTACACTCCCATACTCCTACACTCCCATACTCCTACACTCCCATACTCCTACACTCCCATACTCCTACACTCCCATACTCCTACACTCCCATACTCCTACACTCCCATACTCCTATACTCCCATACTCCTACACTCCTACACTCCCATACTCCTACACTCCCATACTCCTACACTCCCATACTCCTACACTCCCATACTCCTACACTCCTATACTCCTACACTCCCATACTCCTACACTCCCATACTCCCACACTCCTATACTCCCATACTCCTACACTCCCATACTCCTACACTCCCATACTCCTACACTCCCATACTCCTACACTCCCATACTCCCATACTCCCATACTCCTACACTCCTATACTCCTACACTCCCATACTCCTATACACCCATACTCCTACACTCCCATACTCCTACACTCCCATACTCTTACACTCCCATACTCCTACACTCCCATACTCCTACACTCCCATACTCCTACACTCCCATACTCCTACACTCCCATACTCCTACACTCCCACACTCCTACACTCCCATACTCCCATACTCCTACACTCCTATACTCCTACACTCCCATACTCCTACACTCCCATACTCCTACACTCCTACACTCCCATACTCCTACACTCCCATACTCCCACACTCCTACACTCCTACACTCCCATACTCCTATACTCCTGTACTCCTACACTCCCATACTCCTACACTCCTATACTCCTACACTCCCATACTCCTACACTCCCATACTCCCATACTCCTACACTCCCATACTCCTACACTCCCATACTCCTACACTCCCATACTCCTACACTCCATACTCCTACACTCCTACACTCCCATACTCCTACACTCCCATACTCCCATACTCCCACACTCCTACACTCCTACACTCCCATACTCCTATACTCCTATACTCCTATACTCCTACACTCCCATACTCCTACACTCCTATACTCCCATACTCCTACACTCCTATACTCCCATACTCCTACACTCCTATACTCCCATACTCCTACACTCCCATACTCCTACACTCCCATACTCCCATACTCCCACACTCCTACACTCCTACACTCCCATACTCCTATACTCCTATACTCCTATACTCCTACACTCCCATACTCCTACACTCCTATACTCCCATACTCCTATACTCCCATACTCCTACACTCCTATACTCCCATACTCCTACACTCCCATACTCCTACACTCCCATACTCCTACACTCCCATACTCCTACACTCCTACACTCCTACACTCCTACACTCCCATACTCCTATACTCCTACACTCCTACACTCCCATACTCCTATACTCCTATACTCCCATACTCCTACACTCCCATACTCCTACACTCCCATACTCCTACACTCCTATACTCCCATACTCCTACACTCCTATACTCCCATACTCCTACACTCCCATACTCCTACACTCCCATACTCCTACACTCCCATACTCCTATATTCCTACACTCCCATACTCCTACACTCCCATACTCCCACACTCCCATACTCCTACAATCCTACACTCCCATACTCCTACACTCCCATACTCCTATACTCCTACACTCCCATACTCCTACAATCCTATACTCATACTATTACACCAACTTACAGTACTGTATCATAGCCCATATACCTTGTATACTCTGTATACTCCTATACTCCTACGCTACAATGCTGATGTACTCATGTAATCCGTACTTATCTTACCATAACTTGCAGTACTGAACTTACATTACTGTACAATGCTCTGACCCACATCTGGTGACACCCATACCAATCTCTACTGACTATCTCTACTTTTGACCCTTGCGTGTCATGACATTGATCTGTATACTCCCCATACTCCTGGGAGTATTGCAAAAAATAGCATACTCCCGTTAGAGTTTCGGGCATGGTATATACCTAGATGGCAAACAAAGAATAAACGGGTGATCGATAAGAAATAGAGAATAATACATGTTCAATGTTCAATTGAACACGAGACGGTAAATTTCTCCACGCGCGCTTATATATTATTCTCTTTATTAACCCTATTCAGACTGGGGGGGGGGGGGGGGGGGGCTTTTCGATTACTCTAAAACCACTGCAGCTATGATGGTGAAACTTCGTGACTTTTCCTAAAATTTATCTGGGGACATTTTGGTGTCAATGACATGTCAGTGTTAACGGCCCAGTTTCCATGGCAACCAATTTTTGACATGCATGTTTTGCAAAACTCGAAAAAACGTGAATTTTTCATATTTCAAGCTTAATGTTGGACACATTGCCCAATTTATGACTATCAGAGCTTGTACTCATTAGTAATTTGTGTACAGGCTAATTAATTTTTGACACAAAATCTTTGGGGGGAGGGGTATTTTGTTCATTTTAACATATGGTCTAAAACTAGCTCTGGGATTCACAAATATCCTTTTAAATCAACTTTTTGAATGTCAAACACTTCTTTGATGAGTATTTTGTACATTCTGACCATTTTTTTTCTCATTGAGTATTTATCTGAAGAGTCAAATGGAAATTAAATGAAATCCAAGATGGCGGATCCAAGATGGCGGATCCAATATGGCGGACAATATTTTCAAAGTCGTCATTATGACGCACAAGTTTAATAAAATTTATGTGTTAATGTCACAAATTATTACATTTGCATTATCTTGATGTAAATTAGTTGGCTTTTAGAGTATTATTTACCAAGTTTTTGGAAGTTAATTAAAATTACTTAAAAATTGATAAAGCATTGAGAATGACGTCATTGTGACGTCACATTTTGCTCTCACGTGACAAAAATGGGTGTGTTGATTTGTCTTAGGATCATGGTCATTGTGTGAAAGTTTGATGATCATAGCTCCAGTGGTTCCAGAGATTAGAGGGGGGGGCGAATTAGCCCCCCCCCCCCCCCCCCCCCCAGTCACAGATGGTCAAAAAAAGCCCAGTCTGGATAGGGTTAAATAACGGCAAGTAAAAAAAATAACATGTTTATCGTCCGGAGCTTTCCAAAAAATTGTCCATGCGGCCCTTTTTATTTTTTATTTCTTTTTTCTCCTTGTTTATGGATTTATGTCTTGTTTTATTGGTTAATGCCTTATTTTGTGTACAAAATGACTATGACTGTTTCATAAACTATTCTTAGGGCAATCTATGTTCATATAAAGCAGTTCCATGCTCATTAAAGCCACATTTCAATGCAGCTTCTAACCGCTTGTGACGTTTGACTTAGTTTTGGAGACGATTTGTGGAAAATAAAAAATAAAAGAAAAAAGGATGCGGCTCCAAAAACGATGCTGGCGGGGGGACGATAAACATGTATTTTTTTTTACTTCGCCTAAACTTTTGTTTGTAAAAACATTCGATTTCATGAATTTCGCGATAATGGGCATTATCGTAATTTTTCACACGTGCGAATTACGATATTTCTCGAATCCTGACAAAACACTATAATTTATATAATAAATAAGAGTATCTCGATTATATACATATACTAATAGGAATCTGTCATTGGCTGCCCAACGCGCGTGAAGTGCGTGCAACGGCAGCACTTATTTCAGCCATTTTTTTCTTTTGAGAGAGGGGGTTTTGTAACTATGGCAACATTCCTGCCGAATTCAAAATCTTCAGTCTAACAATAGATTGCAAATATGGTGAGTATTTTCTCCAGGTTTTTTAGCAAATCTCCCAGTCTCCAGATTTAAGCATCAAATCTCCCGGATTTTTCAACACATCAAAAAGTCAACCGAAGTCCGCGCATTCGGCAAAGATTCGGAGAGTATTCGGACGTTTTCGGAAGGGATTCGGAAAGGTTTCGGGGAAGACTCGGGGAAGCGAGATGGTTCTGACAAATTCTCCAGATTTTAGTTCAGAACTTCGGGGTTTTGTCAGGTATGAATCTTGACATGATATAAAACCTCCCCGGTACCTGAAGGACACACCATACAGCACCCCTTCTTGATTTTCTGCCATGGCTTGCATTTGGGTGGCCACGGCTCGACTCCACAGTCGGCCGCTAAACACATAGGCGCTTGGCCTTTTGTGCACTGACAGCGTGTGCATTTGTCAGGGAATAATATGCCGTGTTCTTTGCATATACGAGGGACTAGAGGAAAAAAGCACACGAAATTAGTTGTATACACATATTTAAGAAAGTGTTGTCGGCGTATCCAAAAAAAAGTTGTTGTTCTTAACGAATTAGCGCGGTCTCGCTGTTTTTTGGTTGTTTGTTTTAAATTCCACTCGAGGCTCTAGGTAGCCGATGAAAAAGAAAATGGCGATCAACAACCTCGTTCCCAGCGTCTTTCATTTCGCGAAAAACTATTGTTTTCGTGACACACAAATCACGCGAAAGGAAAACGGCCCCGGGGGGGAAACCGCTGGGAACGAGGTTTGGCGACCAAGAAAATGATGTTATTCGAGTATCTGAAAGCTCCGGCCAGTCGACACTTCATTTGACGAACATTTCTTGATATAGCAGATGCAAAAATAATATTGTTTTCAAATGAACTAAGACTCAAGTAAGACTGATGAAACTCCTACCTAATCCTGCTAGTAAATTGATGAATCTACAGCAGGCTAGGTTCCGTGCCGCAACCGAGACCGCGTCGCGCCGTTTCGCTGCACTTTTCACAGTCATATACATTCATATGAAATCTGCTCTGATATGAAGATATTTTGGATCATTACTACGTGTCGTCAATCTGCTAGATACTTTAGAACAGGGGTGCAGCTAGAATATTTGGTCTGAGCCTGTGGCAAAAATTCGAGGCACAAAATATCCCCTCTTGTCGCGCAACATTGCTGCGCCATAACTAAACGGAGACAACGGTTGATTTACCACAGTGACTTTACTAACAACATGGCGGCCAAAGGGCCGACCCGTGAACGGGTTCATGGTCGCAAGTCCGCTGACCATAACATATAGTGGGTTTACAATAACATAATATAACCGTATGGCGCTGCGTTGCAAGTCTAATGTTTGTTTCTCGTGTTTCATCAAACTCACAACTTGTTGCGCAACATTTTGTTGGATGATCGCATATGGGAGCCCCTTAGAGCACTTTATTTCTGTTGACTAATCAACTTGAATTGTAGGCAAATGTTGCGCGACACGACAAGTTGTGTGTTTGATGAAAACCGAGCAACAAAGCCAAAATTTGTGGCTTCAAAGTACGTACACCTGCGTTCTACTTCGCGCAACAAATTTTTTACAACTTGCAGTAAATGTTTTTGTTGCGCGACAAGTTGTGGCGCGAGATAAAAAAAAAACGCGCAACATCGATCAACAACTTTCAACGCAACAATATTGCGCGACAAGTTGAGGGATTTTGTGCCCCGTATGTCCAACCTGAATTCAAGGCTGTAGTCACATGAACCAGAAGAACAAGACACATCGATACCAAGAGCTGGGAACTAGCCATCTTGATTCTGTTACCGAAGCTGTTTATGAAAACGTGAAAGCAATAATATCTGTCAAACACACACACAAGAATAATGACTATTTTCCAGTTTCATTTTTTCTAAGCCAACAGCAAAATGCAACCTGCCATCTCTTAACAGATTTGGTCATTGTCTCAAAATTCTTACAATGTTTCTTTGTTGTGTGTCCGCAAGAGGAGTGAAAAGGGGCATTGCTTCAGATTGGCTTATTGAAATGAGAAAAGAAAAAAGAACTTGGGAAAGAGTTTGTGTTGATGTGTCAGAAAAAGACAGCTCTTCCCCCTTCGAAGATGGAAACTGTTCCTATTTTCCTGATCTTATCCCAGTCAACCGATCGTTCCCGACGTGGGATGACTGACGGCGATGGTCGTGAATTAACAAGGACCCCCGATCTTCCACGACGGTTCCAGACATATAAAGAACAATCTTAATCATGTACTCACATGGTGTTCTTTCTTGCCAGTTACCACAATTATGGGTTTCCTACAGTCACGCTTGCTCGCTCTCAAAACTCTCAATCGTAAACACGTACCTTTTTATTATAGCCGCTACTTTTATTACAATTTGTAATTACTTTACTATTCGAGGTGAAACGTTTAAACACTTTAATGTGTTTAATCATGGCCGTATAAATGAGAATGTTGTAATTATTCATGTCCTATTATAAACAGCCGGTGGGATTTTTAATTGCAGTTCAGTCAACGTTGGTTTCCGTCCGCCAAATAGATCCGTCGTCAAACTTGCTGTACAGTGTCCATATGAAAGGCTATCAAACAAGATATAAATTCATTAGAATTTCCAAAATGTAAACACTGAAAATAATGTGAATTAAATTCAATAATCGTATTTTCACGCCTTTCCATTGAAAAGTTGTTATAACATTTTGAAGCACTTTGTTGATTTTTCATTTTCAATTAAAGGTAAATTTACACCTCTCTTAAAAGTTATTGAAGTTAGGACTAGTACTGATACTCAGTGCTAAATTGGGGAAAAAACTGTGCTATGTGCAGCTACTTTTACAGGCGCAAAACAGACATTTTCCCAGAAAGCTTGTCGCTACTTCGACCGGCAAAAATTTCGAGTACGTCTTGGTTGAAAATAAATTGCCCCGGGGAAATTGCACCCCTAATAGGTGCTGGTCAATTTGGCCTGTTTAGTTTTTGCTTAGTTCTGTGCACACACATATACCGGTTGTAATTAAATCCTCCGTAGTGGCTGGTCAAATTGTATTTGTGAAGTCTTGTTATGGCATAGACGAATAGCGCAAGCAGATGAATAGCGCAAACAGAAACCACCGACAAATTTAATTTGACAAGTTTTTTCCATGAAACTACACAAATAAAGTAATATATCCATAGCGAAAAACTGATGACAATTTTAAGTTTAACTGGCAAAAAAGGCGTGCCTTCGTGAATGCTGTTGCTACCTCGTGCACTTAACGCGGGTCACTGTGTACGTTAGTAGTTCCAGGAGGTTCTCGGTTGGCGACCTACATGAGCAGAGTTTAACAACTTTCTCCGGCCTTTTAGCGCGGGAAAAAAGCTAGAAAAACGGTGTCCTTCTGTAATTCTAAATATGATAAGCAGAAACTTCCATAAAGGAATCACCGTTTTCAACGCAAAGAAACTTTGCGGAACTTTCTTGATGGTAGATTTTTCTCCCTTGACAAAGTCGTTAATCCCACCCCCAGACTAAGATTGCTGTTTTCTCGTCCTTTTTGCATTCTCAATCCAAGATATTTTCTATTATCCGTAGTACCAGCAGACGTTTGTCCGTACTCTGAGATATAAACCAAATTCTGCAATCCCTAGCTCGCTTGACATTCTTCAGGTAATATGTTAAAGTAGGAATGAGGTTTACGCATTAGTTTTATTTCAAAAACAAGTTTGGGAAGATTCCGTGTACGGTAATCTCTAAAGATTGCATGCTGGGTCATCGCCAGCAATTTTTCGCTAATATGTTCACTATAGTTTCTCCTGGCCAAGGCCGAGGACTAAATTATCAAGAGAAATGATCTTTAGTTGAAATTATTTGTAAGTTTTGCCTTTTGAGGCTCTGGGCTGCCTTACTATCACGGCCGGTGATCTGGGAACTAATGCAAATTTCCCGCCAAAGAGATCCAAGATGGCGGCCGAGGAAAGCGAAATGACACAAGGCGAACAGATGGACCAAGATCAACAAATAACATCCACGCAAGACGATGAAAAGCCAGCTCAAGACGAAGAGAAACCTTCTAGATTAACTCAATTTCCACAGACGAGGGTTAGGAACATGATGAAGCTAGATCCAGACCTGCAACTCGCAAATAAAGAAGCTGTATTTCTTGTGACGAGAGCAGCGGTGAGTGAAAGCTTGAAAAGGTCGCGTTCTCTGTGGACGATTGCAGAATACAGTGGTATTTTCATAATTTGTATAAAGAGATAACAGAAAGCAAAGGTGTTTGGTGCCACGCAACGGTTATAAAGAAGTAGTTTATAATTATATGAGTGAACGAATGCGCAACTTCTTTCTGTAGAAATGGGCTTTCGCATTTAATTTCCGTACCCCCCCCGTTGAGGACCTATCAATTTTTTGATGTACTGTATACCCCTAGGAATTCCAGACATAGGTGACAACCCCCTGGAATTCCTCTCTGAAATTTACTTTGAAGGTAATGTTCTTGACCCTGTTGAGGACCTCACTTTTTTCCTTTCAACCCCCTGGAATTTCCCCAAAAATTTTTTTCGGAATTCTCTGGAAAAGTAACCCTTATGTAATTAACCCGTTGAGGACCAATTAATTTCTCCTTTGACCCCCTGGAATTCCTAGCTATTATGGCAATACCCCCTGGAATTCCAAGCTATTATACCATAACCCCCTGGAATTCCTAGCTATCATGCCATTACCCCCTGGAATTCCAAGCTATTATGCCATAGCCCCCTGGAATTCCTAGCTTTCATGGCAGTACCCCCTGGAATTCCAATCTATTGTGCCATAACCCCCCTGGAATTCCTAGCTTTCATGGCAATACCCCCTGGAATTCCAAGCTATTATGCCAGAACCCCCCTGGAATTCCTAGCTATCATGGCAATACCCCCCTGGAATTCCAAGCTATTATGCCATAACCCCCCTGGAATTCCTAGCTATCATGGCAATACCCCCTGGAATTCCAAGCTATTATGCCAGAACCCCCCTGGAATTCCTAGCTTTAATGGCAATACCCCCTGGAATTCCAAGCTATTATGCCAGAACCCCCCTGGAATTCCTAGCTATCATGGCAATACCCCCTGGAATTCCAAGCTATTATGCCATAACCCCCCTGGAATTCCTAGCTATCATGGAAATACCCCCTGGAATTCCAAGCTGTTATGCCATAACCCCCCTGGAATTCCTAGCTATCATGGAAATACCCCCTGGAATTCCAAGCTGTTATGCCAGAACCCCCCTGGAATTCCTAGCTTTCATGGCAATACCCCCTGGAATTCCAAGCTATTATGCCACAACCCCCCTGGAATTTCTAGCTTTCATGGCAATACCCCCTGGAATTCCAAGCTATTATGCCATAACCCCCCTGGAATTCCTAGCTTTCATGGCAATACCCCCTGGAATTCCAAGCTATTATGCCAGAACCCCCCTGGAATTCCTAGCTATCATGGCAATACCCCCCTGGAATTCCAAGCTATTATGCCATAACCCCCCTGGAATTCCTAGCTATCATGGCAATACCCCCTGGAATTCCAAGCTATTATGCCAGAACCCCCCTGGAATTCCTAGCTTTCATGGCAATACCCCTGGAATTCCAAGCTATTATGCCAGAACCCCCCTGGAATTCCTAGCTATCATGGCAATACCCCCTGGAATTCCAAGCTATTATGCCATAACCCCCCTGGAATTCCTAGCTATCATGGAAATACCCCCTGGAATTCCAAGCTATTATGCCATAACCCCCCTGGAATTCCTAGCTATCATGGAAATACCCCCTGGAATTCCAAGCTGTTATGCCAGAACCCCCCTGGAATTCCTAGCTTTCATGGCAATACCCCCTGGAATTCCAAGCTATTATGCCACAACCCCCCTGGAATTTCTAGCTTTCATGGCAATACCCCCTGGAATTCCAAGCTATTATGCCATAACCCCCCTGGAATTCCTAGCTATCGTGTCATTCCCCCTGGAATTCCAAGCTATCATGCCTATACCCCCTGGAATTCCTATCTATCATGCCATTACCCCTGGAATTCTTAGCTATTATGACATTATCCCCCCGGAATTCCTTGTTGTCATGGCATTACCCCCCTGGAATTCCCAGCTATCATGCCATTACCCCCTGGAATTCCTAGCTATCATGCCATTATCCCCCTGGAATTCCTTTTTGTCATGGCATTACCCCCGTGGAATTCCTTGTTGTCATATCAAGATAGTTTCCTTGAAAAAGTGTCGACATTCTTCAACTTCCTTATAAGGAAATATCTGCATACCATATTTGGAATCCCAGTAAGTTTTTCACTATTTGTATTGGCCTAGAAAGCTTTAAACTCAACAGAACTCAGATTCAGACACTCGAGAAAAGATGTTATGTGCATTTTCTACTGTGTTTCTCACGGTCAAGAATCTGGAAACAAGGTACACAAGACACCACAGGAAGCCTGTTCGATCTCTAAAAAGACGACACTGTTATCTTGATATGCATGGCATTACCCCACTGGAATTCCTAGCTATCATGCCATTACCCCCTGGAATGATAAGCTATTATGACATCAAGTGAACGCAAGTCCTCAGGCTTCAAAACATAACTTTTCACTGTAAAATGCAAACAAAACTCAGAAAACATACGTCGACATAAAAGGTTTGATTGAAGCTAAAACAGTTTGACGTTCTGAAATCGCAGAATTATGAAATTCGCACTTTGCAATCTTTTCTCATGAGTTCTCATTAAACTTCTGCCTTTGTTGAAACTCTCCCTAAGCTAACCCTACCTCAAAAGTAGGGACAACAAACCCAAAATTGGATTCTGGAATAACAACATTTTGACCAATTCACCATTCAGAGCTCAATTGTCTGAGCATTTTGGCACCTCAACCACCTCTATAGCACTTTCTGTTCAAAAATTATGATTTTTTAAATATACGGAAATTCGGCTTTTCCTTAGCACAAAGGAGGCTTAGTTTTAATTAGGAGAGCCTGCACTGGGATGGCACCATGACTCATTATAGACATCCAAGAATCTAGCTCAGTCAATCACAGATAACTCAAGAACCGGCAAACGGATTTCATTCAAATTTTCAGGAACATCCTGTCAGTGCACGAGCTTCAATATGATGACACAAATGGCGTTGCTATGGAAACCAAAGTGACGACAGTGGTTAAAATATTAATAAATTGAAACAGAAAGCAGTGTTATTTTTGTACAAATCATGGAATAAAGGTAGTTGGTCAACACTAACATAACAGGGGTTCTGATAATACTGTCGACAAACTTTATAAATGAATGTTTCCATGGCAACACCCTTAAATGTCCATGCGTCATTTATAAAAAGTAAACATACTGCTGCATTGATTATTATTACAAGTAAAAACCATCCAGAAAGGAAATTATCTAGGTTAATAGGACGATTCCAAGAAAAAAGTTCTAATGAGAACCTTTAATAAGCTACTGTAACAAAAAAACTCTATTGAGAAAGCTAGCAAGTGGCTGAGGAAGCATTTTTCAGAAACATTCAAGTAAAGATTAAAACATTTTATTTTCTAAATTAATTTATTTCATGAATTTATTTCATAAGTACAAAACATCTTTATTCTTTTGTAAATATCTTACAGACTGAGATACATTTAGCTTGAAAAACTCACAAAACCTCTGTTTACAAGCTTGGAAAGCACCACAACAAGCCATCACTATCATCCCAAGAGTGCTGAAAATAAAGAAAAATAATTGTTCTCATTTATAAATCTTGCAACGAAATCTAGAGTTAGAAAGGTTCTTTACAATCAAACTAAACATAATTATTTTCAAAATGGCTCAGTTAAACTAAAGCTGAAAGGAGAAAGAACCAAGTGTCTTGTCGGGTTCTGACAGTTGTGAGAACTGTCAGCAGAATTCACCAGTTTAATTCATTAATTTGTGTAAAAACCCTGGCAAACAAAAATATCTACTCCACTTATCAAGGTTTTTTGTTTAAAAATAATACAAAAGCGATCGGCTTTAACCTACCTGCAGATGAATGAGACAAAGTGAAGTGAAAGCACCTTCGCACGCCGCCATGTTTGTCTTCTACCACCACACTTGTTTGCATTCAACGCAAATTCTGCGATGGAAGCGCTAATATATCTTGGTAAAAACTTATGAAAATCAAAAGACAAGGTGTTGATAATGTCACCCAGGCGTCTTTCCTTGCTTCATCACAATTCTAAACACACTAATTTTCGAAAATAAAGCTTGAAAAATCGCGCGAAAATCCTGAAACTGAAGGGAAACTCTCATGACAGTGGAGGCCAGTCCTGTTGCTATGCTCTGGTGCCTTAGAACCACAGGCGATCCAAGCTCTAGTCATGTGGGGTACTGTGAAAGAAACATGCAACGTTGTAAAATGCCTGAATGGCAGCTTCTCTCGCTTTGATTTAAAAAAAACTTAACACCAGTCTGCAAGCCTGCGAGTTCAAATAATTATTTGGATCGCGTGTGCATATGTATGAATATCGAGAACAAATTCACTTTCTGGCTCAACGAAACAGGCTCGTTTCTCAACTCAGATCATTTACAGCCTACATTTTCAAGCGAGTTAAAAAATCTCAAGACTTCCGAGACAGTGTATTTTAAATATTCAAGCAATGAGTCGAAATTGCGAGGGTACAAAAATCTATTACAAGTAAACTTCTGCATACCTGCCAACTCTCCCGGTTTACGCGGGAGACTCCCGGTTTTAACCCTCAGTCTCTCAGTCTCCCGGGAATAAATTGAAACTTTCCATATATTTACTGTATATCTCCCGGGTAAATTTCTTGCGATTTTGTCATACAGTTGTTGTATTTGTGACAAAATCTCCCGGGTTGAGACAAAATCTCCCGGTTTTGGAGTTTTCAGGGTTGGCAGGTATGCTTCTGACTTCGTTAAACTATTTTATTTTTCTCCGTAAACATTTTGAAATCTTTTGAGTTCATGAGTACTAAAATCTCTCTCGGATTTTCTTGCCAACATGAACACAATAAATTTTTCTGTTTTCTCGTGAACTGCCTTCCGATATGGCGATATTTAATTTAGCTCGATAGGTCAAGATTGATCCAGATAGTTTACAGGCACAATTTAGAGCTAGTTCAATATTTACTCAACCCAAGACATTCGAGTTTTATTTAGCCATGAAATGAATAAAAATTTCTTCTTATTTTAATTCTGCCTTCGTGGGAACTCTAAACCCTAGCTAACCCTAACCCTAAACCTAAGCTAACCCTAACCATAACCCTAAGCTAACCCTAACCTAATCAGCTGTCAAAGAGGTTTTGAGCCAATATTTTAAGCTGCGATCACAAAAATATTTTCCAACTGTTTTAGTCCGTAAAAAAGGCCTTTCTCCATCTGGTTTATTTTACTTATTAAACAGTCTGAGTTCCGAGGCACTAGAAATCTCTCTCGGATTTTCTTCGTTTATTTAGTCAACACTTGATTTCCGAGAGAATCCTATGATATCTCTTTTTGAGTAAATTGAGGACGAGATATCATAGGATTCAAGTCTATTCAAAGCGTTCAGTCGGTAGATTCCGCCGAAAATAGCACTCAAAAAGTCGATATCGCCCTCGTCGCTGCGCGACTCGTGCGATATCGCTTTTTTCGTGCTATTTTCTTAGCGGAATCTACAATAGCCTCCTGAAGCTTTGAATAATCCTATAGAATCGCGATTCATCCCGCCACTCTCACTCTGTGTTGTTGTGAGCCATCAATATTTTGTGGAATATTGACGGCTCAAAACAGCTCGCAAAATTCAACTTTTTTCGCACGAATTTATGTTTCATTTCATTGTCAATAGTTAGAAATAACGTTTAACTATATATTTCTAGCGATATCTTATGGCAGAAAGAGACTTTTTTCGCCGAAAAAGATGGGAAAATGTAAACAGAAAATGCTCGAGCTCGTGAAAACCCCTTGTGATTTCGTCAGAGCGCGCGTAAATGTAACGAGAATTGAAATTTCAATCGACAATAAATAACACTATCTCTTGCCATTTCCTCCAGAAAATCTTCAAGAATCGCGATACAATATTAATTACGATTTTGAGACGGCAATTCCCAAAAACATTGACGGCTAGTTGGGTGAAAATAGTTTCTCCCAACTAGCCGTCAATATGTTGTGGAATTGCCGTCTCAAAATCGTAATTAGTATATAAGATCGTTTCTCCAAGTTAATATATTCTATTCTCATTAAATTCTGCCTTCGTTGAAACTCTCCCCTTAATCTAACGTCCAGGTACTTTGTAGTGATTTGCGAGCATGCACACGCCGTTTCCTTTGACAAACTGCCTTCGGGTTTTGAGCCAATATTTGAGCAGCGAGCACCAAAATCTTTTCTCGGCCAACTGTTTATTTTAGTCCGTAAACATTTTGAGCTCACTAGTAGGAGCAAAATAAACACAGAATGCTAATTGTATCATCCAAACAATTTTGAGGGAAATTAGATTTTGGGTTGTGACCGTGAACTGTCAAATTTTGCTGAGCTTTGGCTGAAATTTTTATCAGACATTCGCTCTTAAGAATGCACTTTTTTAGATGCCAGTGCAATTCTTTCACTCGTATTCGGAAACACGTTAAAGTCTGTAACAAATATTCTCCATGAGTCAAAAATGCCGCGCGCGATGAGCGAAGTCGACCTTAAGCGCCGACAGCTTGTAGGCTTTAGTCTTTGGGGTGACAAACTTTATTGAAACCACTATATATTACTTTATTTAGCCAGCAAACAGAAATCGTTTCTCAACTCAGATCATCATTTACAGCCAACATTTTCAAGCGAGTTCAAAGTCTCAAACCATGACTCCGAGTGTAGTCGAAATTGCGCGGGCACAAAAATATTACGTAAACTTCTGTCTTCGTTGAAACTGTTTTATTTTTCTCAGTAAACAATTGTATTTAGCCATGAGATGAATAAAAATGTATTCTTATTTTAAAACTTCTGCCTTCGAGGAACTCTAAACCCTAGCTAACCCTAACCCTAAGCTAACCCTAACCTTAAGCTAACCCTAACCTAATAGCTGACAAAGAGGTTTTGAGCCAGAATTTTGAGCTGCGATCACAAAAATATTTTCCAACATACACACGCGCGACAGCGTTGCGTGACAATCGTGTTTCTCAGGTCTCTTACAAACACGCTTTTTGACCAATCAGAATGCGCACATTCACAATACAACATAGGTGTTATTTTCTAAATTCTATTTAATCATTAAAGTCTGCCTTCGTTGAAACTCTTCCCTAAAGCTAACGTCCGGGTACTTTGTAGTGACTTGTGAGCATGGACCGACACGCCGTTTCCTTTGACAATAAAACTGCCTACTTCGGGTTTAGCACAAAAACCTTTTCTCGGCCAGCAGTTTATTTTAGTCCGTAAACATTTTGAGCTCACAAGTAGAAATCTCTCTCGGATATATATTAGTTTATTTAGCCAACAAACAGAAATCGTTTCTCAACTCAGATCATTTACAGCCAACATTTTCAAGCGAGTTCAAATCTCAAACCATGACTCCGAGTGTAGTCGAAATTGCGCGGGCACAAAAATATTACATGTAAACTTCTGTCTTCGTTGAAACTGTTTTATTTTTCTCAGTAAACATTTTTATTTAGCCATGAGGAATAAAAATGTATTCTTATTATAAAACTTCTGCCTTCGTGGGAACTCTAAACCCTAGCTAACCCTAACCCTAAGCTAACCCTAACCCTAACCTAACCCTAACCTAATAGCTGAGAGGTTTTGATTTATTTTACTTAGTAAACAGTTTAGTTCCGCGGCACGAGGAGAAATCTCTCTCGGAATTTCTTTGTTTATTTAGTCAACACAAGTTGATTTGATTTGCTAGAAGACCATTTCTCCAAGTAATATATTCTATTATCATTAAATTCTGCCTTCGTTGAAACTCTTCCCTAAGCTAACGTCCCGGTACTTTGTAGTGATTTGCGAGCATGCACAAGCCGTTTCCTTTGACAAACTGCCTTCGGGTTTTGAGCCAATATTTGAGCAGCGAGAGCACAAAAATCTTTTCTTGGCTAGCAGTTTATTTTAGTCCGTAAACATTTTGAGCTCACAAGTAGAAATCTCTCTCGGATATATATTAGTTTATTTAGCCAGCAAACAGAAATCGTTTCTCAACTCAGATCATCATTTACAGTCTTTACAGCCAACATTAATTTTCAAGCGAGTTCAAAGTCTCAAACCATGACTCCGACTTGTAGTCGAAATTGCGCGGGCACAATAATCTCGAAAAATCTATTACATGTAAACTTCTGTCTTCCTTGAAACTGTTTTATTTTTCTCAGTTAACATTTTTATTTAGCCATGAGATGAATAAAAATGTATTCTTATTATAAAACTTCTGCCTTCGAGGAAACTGTAAACCCTAGCTAATGTATCAGTCAATTCCAGCGGTGACCATGCCCCCCCGGGCTTTTGGTCATTTCTAAAAATAAAACTGAAAATTCCCCACCCCCGGGCTAGCAAAAATGCAGAATACCCCACGGCGGGGAACACAAAAAGCGGAAAAATGCCCCACCCCCGGGACGAGAAAAAGACGGTAACTCTGCGTGACAAAGCTTCACAACAAAAACTTCAACTCCATTTATACTGTCCGAGCATTTACAATTCGTTTTAAAATGTACTTTAGTTTTCTTGTCTTTGAACGAGTTCTCATTTCACTGAAAGTGAGACAAAATATAAATAAAGAAGTGACATTCCTAGGCCATTCGCGGTTGTAGCCATTTAGCTGCATTTCTCAATTCGAAATTTACCTTTATTCTATTTACAGAGCAACTATTTCGCAGTTATGTTACTTGACTTTTTGGGAAATTGGAACTCTGTTTATAGTGTCAATTCATTTTTATGTTTTTCCACTGAGACAAAATTGCGAAATCTGTTTCTTCTCTATAGAAGACGTTAACTGTGAAATGTGCAAATGTGTCAGTCTCCAAACGTGGTGTATATGGGCCATGCTCTGCATTATATTTTATGTGGCGTTATTTTCTGTAACTGGGTTGTAGTTCGCAAAACCTGACGCGTTTGAGATGAGAAAACCAAAATTCCCCACCCCCTCCCCCGGGGAAAAACAATTCCCGACCCCGGGGCCAGCAAAATTTTCAAAATTCCCCACCCCAGGGAAGGCACTGGTGTGCAAATGCCCCACGGTGTCCGGGGGGGGATGGTCACCGCTGGAATTGACTGATACATAACCCTAACCCTAAGCTAACCCTAGCTAACCCACCCCCGGGCTCGAGATCAATCAGTTAGTAATCAGCTGTCAAAAAGTGAACATCTCA
Organism: Scolanthus callimorphus; assembly: GCA_033964015.1. Taxonomy (NCBI): domain Eukaryota; kingdom Metazoa; phylum Cnidaria; class Anthozoa; order Actiniaria; family Edwardsiidae; genus Scolanthus; species Scolanthus callimorphus. The sequence continues at coordinate 388,256 of JAWWUD010000064.1, forward strand.
CTTCGTCTCTCTGTACGGCGAAATTCAAATTTAGAGTTCAAAATGCGAGTAAAAACGCCAACAAATGATTTGCTACCTTTTTGAATTTGTATTCCTTCATTTCTTGCAAAAGAATTGTATTCGAACCTGATTTGGTTTGGATAAAAACGCTTTTGCTTGCAGCACAGAATATTATTCGCTCTTTTGAAATAGGTCGCCCAAGTTCTTGTTTCATATTTTAATAAATTTGAATGAATTTAGGCTGTTTTAGCACTCTGCAGTCGAAAAAAAATGAAAATATTGTTCAATCATGTTGTACTTACTTGTTTATTAGGGACCGGTCATAAATAAGAGGGGGGGGGGGGGGGGAGGGCTGGTGCAAACATGGGGAGGGCCTCTAATTTTCATGCTGGTGAAAAAGGGAGGGTCAAAAATTCGGGCGCAAGACAATTTTAACTTTTCCTTATTAAAATGCTGCCTTGAGTTGCTGATGTGTTGTGCCCTCCCCCCCCCCCCCCCCCCACAGTTTTAGAGTTTTTGAAGGCTTGCTACAACCCTAGGATCTCTAGATTTACAAATAACAATGTAATTAATACACAACCAGGCAAGATAATTATTATCTGGGATTTAAGCAACATACTATTTACACGTCTATATGTAAAAGTAACTTTCGGGTAGGAAAGACATCAAATCTTGCACTGCTATTACAACATGAAAAGTAGATTTAAACAACTATTAGAAAAATGTCTATATTTTTGCAAATCTATATCCAGTGAATAAAGGGGGGGTGTCATCATTAAATTTGCCACTGCATTTGGGAGGGCCAACATTGTTCGTGCATCTTGTCAGGGGAGGGTTTCCCAAAAACATGTAGACCAAAATAAAAATGCACCAGCCCTCCCGGCCCCCCCTCTAATTTATGACTGCCCTTAGCCCTTTGTGATCTCCTCTGGGAAGTCTAAGGCCACTCGAATACATGTATCTTAATAGTATAATTTGTTTTTATGTTTTTGATTTTCAATTTTTCACTTAAAAAAATGAAAATATACGAGAAAAAAGTGTTTTTGCGAACTTCAGTTGAACAAGAAAAAAAAACCATAAGTGGCACGTCCGTCAACAGTTTTTATACATTTTCACTAACCTTAGCCCCGAACCTTGCCATACAATATATCTTACTAATGAGCTCCCCCACTTTGAAAACTGTTCCGCCATCCCTGTTTCGAGTTAGGTTTAAACAACCCTAACTTAGTATTTAAGGTTTAGGTTTGTCTTTTTAGTAGGTATTTCGGGCATGGTATCTCATCTGTGAGGGGATTTTCCATGAATATTCTTCTGTGGGTATTTCTGGTGTGGGTATGCGCTTTTTGTCAGCTTTTCCGATGGGGGGTTTGCTAGTAGAAGCAACTCTTCCGTGGGTAGTTCTGGGGGGTATCTGACTTTTTCAGCATGTAACAACTTTTAATAACTAGGAATTCCCAATTTAGAAAAAAATATAATGTTGTGTCTCGCAAGCTTATATGCAATAAATGCATGGCTTCTGACTGGTATTGCTTGGTATCGATGGGCATTAATGGACACACAAAAGAAGTTCAAGGGGATAGGGGTGGGGTGGTAGTTCAAAGGGGGAGGCATGGTACAGACTGTTAAAATTTTTGTGGTGCCCGCCGTCCATGAGATAGACACAAGACAGTTTTACATCACGGCGAAAATTTTCAGCATTCCTTGCAAAGTTACTAGGTACCGCAAATTCCTAGAGTTTTATGAAGATTTTGGGATTTTTGTATCCTTCTAAGTTATTTAAAATTTGGATTTGGGGTTTTGGTCATATACAGGCTCCCTGTATACACAATTTTGAGCTTATATTGTTCTATTCTTGCAAAAAGTTAGAAATCTCGTTTTTGCTCTGTCCGTGTCCCCTCCCCACAACAGACCAGTGCTTGATCAACTGAGCTGGATTCCGACCCAGCCCCCCAGGAATTAAATTCCAAAGTACCTGGATTCAGTCCTGGTTTTAAACTTATGCCCTCTAGAACCTATTAGCCTAATAGATGGGTTGCACATTCCCTGATAGCAGAGGCCACATTTGCGTAGTTGAAAAACACAAGAAAACATTAAAAGTAAAAGAAAATGCAGGGAGATAAAAAGTAGTCTCTGCTCGCAGGGATGGTTGCACAGACCATATGTGACCAAAGCAAAATTTTAATTCATTTTCTTAAAATTCAATATTTTAGTTAAAAAAATACAAAACTATAAGCAAAATGCCATAAGAAGTAAAGAATATGACTTTTTTGCCAAGATGCCATTTTGGAGGAAAGTGATCTGTTATGCAAAAATTTAATGAGCATTATTTGCATATGTCATCATTTCCTTTAAAAAAGAGAAAACCTGGAAAAAATTGCAACATGGGAAATTTTTGGTTCTAATTGTTAAAAACATATGTATAAGGAATAACATATCCAAATTTTATAGAAATCCGGCTGGGGGAAGTTGGTTAAATTTTTGGTTTTACCGGCGACGTCAAGGGCGCCTTTTGTTTTCGGCGGCACTTGGACACTGAAAACACAGAAACTGGGAGAATGTTTATAGACTGTACAGATGAAACCGGGGAAGATTTAACAAGGTTTTTCGGTTGAAACAAATAATTTCTGAGCGATGAGTTACGGCTATGAACAATTTATTTCTTTTAGCGTATAATATTCGAACTTTAGTGTATCACCACGCGGGAAATACAAGGATCATATGGGATTTGTCAAAACGCAGGATTATTTAGTTATTATTTTGCAGAATTGGTTATAAACAAACACAAAATTCACATCTAGGCAATCACATTATGCAGTAGAAAGAAATAGCTCGATATATCGTTCAATATCACACCGAGTTACGACCCTACAGTCTATAGCCCTCCATTCGAATTGTTCGCTTTCATTCGAATTGTTCGCTTTCATTGTCTAAGTGCCACCGAAAACAACGGGCTTTCCTTCGTGCAGACGGAAAACCCCAAATTTAACCAACTTCCCCCGAACGGATTTTCACAAAATTTGGGCACGTATTTCTCACATATGTTCCTGAGAATTTGCTGTATAAAAATCCCATGTTGCAATTTTTTCCATGTTAAACGCTAAATTGACCAGACTATATAGATCCCAGAATACTGAGTCTCATCTTTTCTCAAACTATCCGAGAGACTTTTCTAAAACCTATACCCTTTGGAATTCTGAGTGTGTCAAACCCTACAACCCCTGAAATTAGAAACCCTAAACCCCCTGGAATTCCAAATTTCTCAAACCCTCTACCCCCTGGAATTCCAAATGTCTCAAACCCTATACCCCCTGGAATTCCGAGTGTGTCAAAGGCTTATACCCCCTGGAATTCCACGTGAGTCGAAACCCTTTACCCCCTGGAATTCCAAGTTTCTCAAACCCTTTACCCCCTGGAATTCCAAGTTTCTCAAACCCTTTACCCCCTGGAATTCCAAGTGTCTCAAACCCTATACCCCTGGAATTCCATGTGAGTCAAAACCCTTTACCCCTGGAATTCCAAGTTTCTCAAACCCTTTACCCCCTGGAATTCCAAGTGTCTCAAACCCTATACCCCCTGGAATTCCAAGTGAGTCAAAATCCTGTACCCCTGGAATTCCAAGTGAGTCAAAACCCTTTGCCCCTGGAATTCCAAGTGTCTCAAACCCTATACCCCCTGGAATTCCAAGTGAGTCAAAACCCTTCACCCCCTGGAATTCCACGTTTCTCAAACCCTTTACCCCCTGGAATTCCAAGTGTCAAACCCTATACCCCCTGGAATTCCAAGTGTTTCAAACCCTATACCCCCTGGAATTCCAAGCGTCTCAGACCCTATACCCCCTGGAATTCCGAGGTCCTCAACGGGGGGGGTACGGATATTAAATGCGAAAGCCCAATGCAGGCCCCAGCTCTGTCACTGATATTGACACTGATTGTGCATTGCATTGTTTATTTATTTTACGATGTATATTTTGTTTTATGCATACTCATCCACAGGAATTATTTGTGGAATATTTTGCTAAAGCATCATACAAGAAAACAGTACAAGCTAAAAGGAAAACAATCCAGAAAGAGATTTAGGTAAGAGTTTCACTGCTTTAAATTCTAAAATCATACTGTAAGTCTGCAGTGAACTCACTTCCTCACATTAGAGTGGTTTTCATATGACTGTAGTGAAACCAATCGCAAAGTAATTACACTAATTCTGAATAAAACCTATAGGAGTAATTTTTGTCAGGGGCGTAGCCAAGGGGGGTCCAGTGCCCCGCCCCCCCCCCCCCCCCCCCCCTTTCTCGGAAATTCTCCCATACATTTACTGTATTTGCTGTAGAAAATTTGCACATTTTCGTCCCATTTTTTACTATCCGGCCCCCCCTTCAGAAATTCCTGGCTACGCCGCTGACAAAGTAGTTGCGAATTACTCACAACATTCATCTGAATTCTGCTCTATGCAGATATTCCTCATCTAAAATTCAAAATTCTGGATTTCATTGTATAAAAACAGGGTATGGTGAGGAAAAGTAAGTCATATTGTTTTGCATACTAGGCCTTTTTTGAAATAAACCAGAAGTCTGTAGCAAAAATGAATTCCACTGGGAAAAACTGCCCAGTGTTTGGTGATTTGTTTGTACAATCCGCGACTTCCGATTTATCTCAAAAAGGCCTATGATTAAGTTGTAAATTTGTCACCAGAATATTTCAAAATATTTCAAAAAGTTGGCAGGTCTAGGAATCAAGTGAAGGTCAAGTCAAGTCAATCTCTTTTTATACATTGTAAACTCCTCAGGATTTTAAAACTTTTTAACACCTGTTGATAATATTGACTACCTGCAAAATGAGAGGTATTTTTCCTCTTGGATTTTAACACTTCTATTATTATGTGTAGATGCAACTGTGGAGGAAAATGATGAAGTTGCATTTCTGGAAGGTAACTTTCTGTGATGATGACTTTGTTGGTTGTTATACAGTGTATCTCTACTTAGAATTTTCTGCACACCAGAAGCAGCAATAAAAATAATGATCATGACCCCCACCTCTCCATTTTCTGACCCTCCTCCATACCTGTCAACCCAACTTCATCAAAAATCTTGAGATTCTCCCTCACATGGCAAATAGATACAGAAAATGTATGATAAAATCCTGAGAGTGACAATGCGGGTGATATACAGTAAATGCATGAAAATCTTTGCAAACATCATGCGGGTGACAGACCTCAAAATCTTGTGACACCCGCCTAATGCGGGTGAGTTGACAGCTATGCTCCACCTATTGTATTTTTGGCCTTCCAGAGAACCCCTGTAATTAGGCTGTTCCACTTTTTAATATCATAGCATGCAATGAATGGAACGCATGTCCAAGATACATTTGTAGGCAGTGACTGTTGTTCTTGGCATACTACCATGTCTCCTCTGATTGTACTGCAGTACAAATGCAATGAAAATGAGATCTATTGATCTAATACATTGTGTGGTTCCAGAAAATATCCACCCCCCCCCCCCTCCCCCCCCTTCCCTCAAGGAAGTGATTGGAAATTTGAGAGGGGTGGGGAGTCAATTTACCTGAATTTTTTCCATACAAATAGTGTGTTTTCCTTTAGAAATTCCTGAGGGGTGGGGGAGGTCACTTTTCAACACCCTTCTGTGGGGTGGGGGGGGGGATGGATATTTTCTGGAACCACATTATTAACAATGAAAATGTTTCTCAAGATGAAAAGCCCAAAATAGTATTCTCATTTCAAAATTGTTTTTTGTAGTACGTGTGTGAATGACATCAATTGTTGCATATGTGATGTCATCACACATATCCTGCTGACCAATCAGAATAATTTTACTCCAGTTTTTATAATTTTATGAACTCTGCACCAACAGATTTATTATGTTTTCAAAGCTTTCCCCAAATCAAACGCCAAATCAACCTGTTAGCTTTTGTAAAATCTCTGATTGATGTTTCTGGTTGTTGTGTTAGTTGTTCGATCCAAGGTAGCTGCTAAAACACAGTTTGACTTTTGATTGAGGGTTTGCAGAATAATGAAAACAGCAGATTAAATAGTTTTGTTCTAAAATTTGGACTTCCTGCTCCCCCCTTTTTTAATCAGATCACTCTTAATCCTCTGGTACAACTCTCGGGAGTCTCAAGATTTTTCACTCTGTCTCCTGGGAAAAATTCAAGATGACTGCCATACATATTTTACTGTATTTCTCCCAGGAGAATTTCAGAAAATACAATCTCCGCATTTTTGAAGTCCTTGGGTTGACATCCCTGGATCCCTCTTTGTAACGGCAACGGAAATGACGTTTGTTTTCGTATTAAGTAATTGATATACTTGTTTGCACAACCCCTGTGGTTTAGTTAGTATTGTATTTGGAAACCGAGAGAACACAGTGAATATCCCTAGACCTTGTGAATTGCTACTAAATTGATCAAGACCCGCTAACGTTGGTAAGTGAACACACTATGTAATTATATTGTATGCCACTAGAGTACCAGATGATAATTGTTGTATTGCAATCAGTATATTTGTTGAAGTCCGTGATCCCGTGAACTCCGTGTCAATTATTGTAATGCATGATTAGTTAGACCTATTATATGTTGTAATTTCAGTTGACCATAGCATTGTGAAGAGAGCTCAAGACACCTAGATCACTATTATTAAAGTCTGATTTAACCGTTTTGGGTCCATGTGGCATATGCGTATGACAACCGGGAATTATCCGATCACATTTAAGTTAGCAATTTGAGAACACTTACAGTCAACAACGATTGGGCAGTGAGTGCATTGAGAACAATACTAAGAATGAGTACTGGAGACTTAGAAACTCAATCAGAGTTGGATCTATTAGAGAACGTTAAAGAGAGATCGGGGGCGGGTAATTTAGAAGATGAATTTGTGACTGAATTGACTGAATTGCAAGGAAGCGACGACGCTGCTAAGGCACGATCGGAATGTCGGGACCGGAAGAAAACAGAGAAGGGTTTATTGTTTGACCTTGAAATTGCACGCAAAAAGAAAAGGCAAGCGGCGAGGGACCTTAAAGAAAGGATGAGCGACGTTCATGAGAGCCTCCGAAATTACGAAGATATCATAAAGCTAACGGCCGCAAAATTTGGCTTGGAAACAGAAATAAATACCTTTAGAACTACTCACCAGAATGTGCTTGATTTATTAATGAGATTAGACTTAAGCGAAGATCAACAAGCTGAATCGGAAATGTACACAGACCTTAACAAAATAAGTCTAGAATGTTTGGCGGACGTAAAAACAAGAATCGATGACCTAGAAATTGAGCGTGTAGAATTAATTTCTCAAAGATCGTCCCGTTCGAAAAGGTCTGCAAAATCGCGCTCTTCGACCTCCTCATCGTCTACAAAAAACGCAGCTATTGAAACGGCCAGATTGGAAGGTATGATGACGAGTTTAAGGAGACAACAAGAGATCGACAGGCGCCAGGACGAATTAAAAATGCAGCAACGAGAATTAGAGCGCATGAGCGAGCAGGAACAACTACACGGGAAACTATTAACAGCAAAGACCGTCCAGAGAATTCTCGAAAACCCGGAAAGAGATAGTATTTCCCACAGTGAAGACACAGGATTCCCGAGATTGCCAGTACAGAAAGAAACCGCTGTCCTGTCCCCAGTTGAGCCGCCCGTACCAAGGAACAGAATTTCCCTCCCGACTCGCCTGGATATAATAGACACGCCTGCACTCAGCATCCCAGATACGCCCCTACCGAACGCAGTTATGACCACAACGCCCGCGATAATAACAAACAGCCCACAAGCAAATCGCAGCCATAGTTTAAGCGTTAACGCCGAAGCGTTTACTTCGAATCAAATCACCTCTCCGCCCATGAACGAGAGCGCATACTACGACCCTTTCCTTCAACAAATTCAAAAGGAGAACACCGACATACAGCGTCTACAAGTCGCGCTACTGAAGAAAATGACCCTTCCGGTTCCCAAGCCCCCAGTTTTTGAAGGAGAAATTCTGGACTTCCCAAAATGGGAAAGCGCCTTCGACGCACTGATAGAAGAGGACGCCGTTAATCCAAGTCACAAGCTCTACTATCTCGGAGAGTACACCGCCGGAGCCGCAGGAAAAATGATCTCGGGACTTTTGGGCCTAAGAACGGAAGATGCGTATAACCGAGCGAGGAAAGTCTTGAAAGAACGGTTCGGGGACCCATTTAAGATTTACGAGGCTTACAGAGAAAGACTCAAGGCGTGGCCCCCCTGTGTTACAAGCCAAGAATTGCAAGAGTACAGCGACTTTCTGGTCATGACGCAGGAGACGATGAAATCAGTAAAGTACCTCAAGGAGCTCGACAGTTTCTCATGTATTCGCGAACTAGCGGCCCGTCTTCCTACCCACTATTCCAACAAGTGGCGCCAAAGCGCGAAGAAAGTCGAAGCAGCACGTGGCGACTACACTTTTGAAGACTTCGTGACATACACACAAGACGCAACGCGAGACGCAAACCATCCCGTCTTTTCTTACGACGCCATCTCCGCGACAAGAAGGGGACTTGAAAGGGAAAGAAGCACCGGAGTCGATACAAGGGGAAGAAATGTGAAGCAAGGAACCAAGCGCCAAAGAGGCACAGCAATGAAAACTACCATAGAAGAGGAAGTATCCCCGCCCAGAGAAGATACAGACCCGCCTAAAGAAAATCCGTCATGCCCTTTGTGTAAAGAAACGCACAATCTCGAGAGCTGTAAAGAGTTTCTGAAGAAGCGAGTAAAAGATCGAGTAGAAACGTGCAAGTCTAAAGGCATTTGTTTTGCATGCCTAAAGAGCAACCACATCGCGAAAAACTGCAAAAACAGACAGGAGTGCGGAATATGCAAGAAACGCCACGCAACGCTTCTTCACTATCAACAGCAAGAAGATTCGCCACAAAGGGCTACGAGTAGCTGTGTAAGTGTGTGTCACGCAAGCGGCTGTAGCGCAACGACTACGTCAATGATTTTACCTGTATTGCTTCATCACCATGACAACCCCGAGCGTAAGGTACAAGTCTACGCCGTGCTCGATGATCAGAGTGACACCTGCTTCATCACTGAAGACGTGCGATCCGAACTAGGTCTAACCGGACCAGAGATAGCCTTAGAGTTAGGAACAATGCACGCAGTTGAGAGTGTCAAGACACAGAAGATAGAAGGACTTGTCGTATCTCGTTATGACGGAGAAGTCGAAATCCCCCTCCCAAGATCTTACTCCAGAGACCAAGTCCCCGCCAGAAGAGCGCAGATCCCAAGACCAGAAATCGCGAAAAAATGGCCTCACCTAGATTTAGTGGCTGAGAAGATCTGGCCATATCAAGAAGACCTGAAGGTCGGATTGTTGCTAGGCAACAACTGCATTAGAGCCATTAAGCCTAGAGAAGTCATACCTGGCAAGGCTTCAGAGCCCTACGCGATGCGCACCGTGTTGGGATGGGGAATAGTTGGCGCTACAAGCGAAGACGACTACCCGACCGATGACTCCACCCACCAGGCCGGATGCCACCGTATTGCCACCCGGGAAATAGGCAAGGATGACGCAAGCACGGTATGTTTTGTCCGACCCATTAGACACAAGGAATTGATGTCTCCTGGCGTTGTGAAGGAGATGTTCGAGCAGGACTTTTCAGATGTGCAACAAGGCGAGAAGTCTTTCTCACAAGAAGACACAAAGTTTATGAAGAAGATGACAGAAGCGATACACAAGTCAGACGACGGCCACTATGAGATGCCGCTCCCCCTGCGTGACGATGCTCCGAACCTCCCGTGCAACCGAGCCTCAGCCGAAGCGCGACTTAAGCAGTTGAAAAAGAGATTCCAAAGGGACCCCAAGTACAAGCAAGACTACACTACCTTTATGGAAGACATGCTTAAGAAAGGATATGCTGAGGAAGCACCTTCAGAATGTGAAAAGGCATGGTTTATAAATCACCATGGCGTCTATAACCCTAGAAAGCCAGGGAAAATCCGCGTCGTCTTCAATTGTTCAGCGGAGTTCCAAGGCCACTCCCTTAACAATCACCTGATGCAAGGACCCGACCTGACCAATTCCCTAGTAGGAGTGCTGTGCAGATTCCGGCAAGAACAAGTTGCGTTCTCTGGTGACATAGAGGGAATGTTCCATCAGGTTCGCGTAAACGTAGAACACCGAGACTACCTTCGCTTCCTCTGGTGGAGGCAGGGAGACATGAACGAAGAACCGACAGAGTACAGAATGAAGGTACATCTCTTTGGAGCCACCTCATCCCCGGGGTGTGCTAACCTCGCTTTAAGAGCAGCAGCTGATGATGGCGAGAAAGAGTTTGGTATTGAAGCCGCAATGTTCATAAGAGATAACTTCTACGTCGACGATGGGCTTAAGTCCGTCCCAACAGCAGCCGAAGCAATCAAATTGATAAAGAGTGGGACGGAGATGTGTAAGCAAGGTGGTTTCAGACTTCACAAGCTGACCTCCAACGACAAAGAGGTGATCAATTCAATACCAGTAGAGGAACGCTCGAAAGAAGTTAAGGAGCTGGACCTCAAGAACAGCGCGCTACCCCCTGAGCGAGTGCTCGGCGTGGAATGGAACATAGAGAACGACACGTTTAAGTTCCGCATAACCATGACAGACAAACCGCTGACAAGACGTGGGATACTCTCCACAGTGAGTTCCATCTACGACCCGCTTGGGCTAGCCGCCCCCTTCCTCCTGCGCGGCAAGAGAATACTACAACTACTTTGCAAGGAAAGTCTGGGGTGGGATGACCCTATACCGGAAACCTTGCGCATGCAGTGGGACAAGTGGCGTAATGAGCTCCCACTTCTCGAGGAGATTGAAGTTCAGAGATGCTTTAAGCCTAAAGAATTAGGAAAGATCAAGAAAGTCGAGATGCACCATTTCTCAGATGCAAGTACCGAGGGATACGGTCAATGCACCTACATACGCCTTGTCGACGAGGAAGATCAGATAAACTGCTCTCTCGTAATGGGAAAGGCACGCGTAACCCCCCTCAAACCAGTGACGGTACCCAGACTGGAGCTGGCCGCAGCACTCGTGTCCGTTAGAGTGAGCAGCATGCTTCGCCTAGAGCTGAGATACGACGAGGTCGATGAAGTATTCTGGACTGACAGTAAAGTCGTGCAAGGCTACATCTATAACGAAGCCCGCCGATTTCACACATTTGTAGCAAACCGCGTACAACAGATAAGAGACCACACCGAACCCCATCAGTGGAAGTACGTGGAGAGCGAGAATAACCCCGCTGACGACGCATCCCGTGGCCTTTCGCCCAAAGAGCTTACACGCAGTTCCAGATGGCTACGAGGACCAGCCTTCCTGTGGGAACACCACGACAGTTGGGAAGATAACCGTGATGAGCCTCCTCCCCTGCAACCAGATGACAAAGAAGTCAGGTCAGTAACCGTCTCAACGAGCTCAAAGGAGTCTACCCCCTTCGTGATAGAAGCAGTCGGCAAGTTTTCGGACTGGTACCGCGCCAAACGAGCATGGGCAAACTGCAAGAGATATGCTAGAATCTGGAAACACAAGACAGGAAGAAATAAAGAACAACACAAGAACAATGAAGATATCAAGATTGAGTTGACCGTTTCGTGCCTGCAAGAGGCAGAGTTCGAGATCATAAGAGCAGTCCAAGGCGAGGCCTTTAAAGATGAAGCAGCAGGTCTGAAAGGTGCTCCACCCAGGGAACCAAGGACGAAGCCCTCTCACGTCAAGAAGACAAGTCCACTCTACCGATTGGATCCCTTCGTAGACAACGATGGTGTCCTTCGAGTCGGCGGACGAATACACGGCGCAAGCATTTCCGAGGAAGTCAAGCACCCGGTGATACTCCCCAGAGACGCGCACGTATCCTGGCTCGTAGCAAAAGCACTCCACAAGACTACAAATCACCAAGGTAGAAGCTTTACCTTAAACGAGGTACGCGCGTCTGGGTATTGGATCATTGGATGCTCGAGCTTGGTCTACAAGCTGATTGGTTCGTGCGCAACGTGCAGGAAGCTAAGAGCTAGAACCATAGAACAGAGAATGGCCGACCTCCCTGAAGATCGACTAACACCTGCAGCCCCGTTCACCTTCTGCGGAGTTGACTACTTCGGCCCATTCTACGTGACGGAGAAGAGAAAAGAAATGAAGAGGTATGGTGTACTCTTTACGTGCCTCTCATCTAGAGCCGTGCACCATGAAGTCGCCCACACCTTAGAGACGGACTCATACATTAACGCGCTGCGACGGTTCGTCTGTAGAAGAGGCCCAGTGCGCCAAATGAGGAGCGACCAGGGTACTAACCTCGTTGGAGCAAGGCGAGAACTTAAGGAAGCTCTCGACGAGATGGACAAGGGCAAGGTCAAGACCGAAATGCTGAAGCTAGGCTGCGATTGGATCGAGACAAAGTTCAATGTACCCTCTGCAAGCCACATGGGAGGTGCCTGGGAAAGGCAGATTAGAACAGTGAGAAACGTCCTCCAGGCCCTCCTATTGGCGAACGGATACCGTCTCAATGACGAAGCTTTACGCACGTTCATGTGCGAGGCTGAGGCAGTCGTTAACAGTAGACCCCTAACGACCGGCAACATCACCTCAGTTGAGTCAGTGGAAGCACTGACTCCAAACCATCTACTGACAGGCAAGTCCAAGATCGTTCTAGCCCCGCCTGGATCATTCCAGGAAGCAGACAGATATGCAAGACAATGGTGGCGACGTGTACAACACCTCACGAACGAGTTCTGGCATCGCTGGAAACGTGAGTATTTACAGTCATTGCAAGAACGACAGAAGTGGACACGTCCACGACGAAATCTAACCGAAGGAGACATCGTGATCATACGTGACGAGAATACCCCCAGAAACAACTGGCGTCTAGCACGTGTGATAAACGCCATCAAGAGCGATGATGGCCTTGTGCGCAAGGCTAGGCTGGAAGTCGGTAATCCTAAACTGACAACAGCTGGCAAGAGGAGAGATCCACTGACGGTACTGGAAAGGCCAGTGCAGAAGCTGGTACTGATCCACAGCCACTGTGATGAGAGACCGGGTGTCCCCGACGAGGAGCCAACACCGCACTGAGGACCTCCGATGACTACGCTATGAGGGTAACAACCCCCGAGATGACGCAACAAGCGGATACGAGCGCCAAAGGAACTGTAAATATGTGATTATGAACTGATCTCAAAGTCTGATTAAGTTTCGTTATTTAAATTGATTGCTACAATTTAGGGGAGCCATGTAACGGCAACGGAAATGACGTTTGTTTTCGTATTAAGTAATTGATATACTTGTTTGCACAACCCCTGTGGTTTAGTTAGTATTGTATTTGGAAACCGAGAGAACACAGTGAATATCCCTAGACCTTGTGAATTGCTACTAAATTGATCAAGACCCGCTAACGTTGGTAAGTGAACACACTATGTAATTATATTGTATGCCACTAGAGTACCAGATGATAATTGTTGTATTGCAATCAGTATATTTGTTGAAGTCCGTGATCCCGTGAACTCCGTGTCAATTATTGTAATGCATGATTAGTTAGACCTATTATATGTTGTAATTTCAGTTGACCATAGCATTGTGAAGAGAGCTCAAGACACCTAGATCACTATTATTAAAGTCTGATTTAACCGTTTTGGGTCCATGTGGCATATGCGTATGACAACCGGGAATTATCCGATCACATTTAAGTTAGCAATTTGAGAACACTTACACTCTTAATCCTCTTGCCTGCTAGCATGCTCTCCAGTGGGTTTTTTCGGATATTTGATTTTTTGGTGCGCGGGATTCCTGTATCCTGCACGCCAAAAAATCAAATATCCGAAAAAAACTCACTGGAGAGCCGGCTAGCAGGCTATTAATCCTCTGGTGCAATGTATAGTGTTTCCATGCAAAAACAAACTTGTTTTTCTTATTTTTATTTCAGGTGTATTGGAATAAACATTTCAAAGACAAAGTCTAAATTTTTTGGACATTTTATGTACAAAGTAATGAACATTGAAAGCTTTCCAGGAAATGGAGGTTCATGTTGTAAAATTGTACAAAGTATTTTCTGAACTTCTTATTGTAAAACTTAGTGTTGCTATGGTAATGTTACTACATGAAATTACAGACCATGTTATATGTGCGTACCAGTACTTAATTACACAGGGGACCCAACCTCATATTTTGTGACTTGAAAATTTGTAAGAAATTGTCAATAAAAATCCACGAAACTCACAATGGCAGTTTAGTAATTAGAGGTATTTGCCTTCATTCTATGGAGTTTGAAAAAAATCAGGGCAAAAAAGACAAATACCTCTAACAGCCAGGTGAGTTTTGTGGATTTTTATTAACAATTTCTTACAAATTTTCAAGTCACAAAATATGAGCTTGGGTCCCCTGTGGTATTTCCCCCCCCCCCCCCCCCCTGTATGGGTGGTGAATTAGTTAGGCACCACGGAGCATAATTTCTTCGCGCGCATAAACATGCATAAAGAAAAAAACATAAAGAAATAAACTTAAAAAATCGTAAAAGGCCTTCTTGTTTTACCACAATTCCTCAAGGTGCTATTCAGTGACTTTTGTCTGCCAGACAAAAACGCCTTTGGACTTTTGATTAATAGTCTTGCAGCTTCATTGTGAAAATTGCGGCATGCTTTGCGTGCACAACGGAAACCAAACCAAACAATCAAATACAAAATAAATAATACTCAGTCTATGTAGTATAAGGTTCCAATCGAGGAGCGCACCAGATCACATCGTAGAAAGTCACTACACATAAGAGTACAGCCACCTACGATTTTTATTTGCATTTTTATGCTTTGTATTTTTTTAGCATTGAGCCTTGTTCTGCATCTTTTGAAAAAATGTTATTGACGCGACCCTACCTCGACATATAAATTGAAAAAAATGTATCGGGTGGGGTGGGTGGGTGGGGCGGTGGGTGGGGGGCATGTTTTTTCCTTTTGACCAAGAGGGGGGATTCGTAAAAAATATGTTGTGCCTTGGGGGGATCTGAAAATTTTGCATTGTCAAAAAAAAATCCTCTGCCCCCCCCCCCCCCCCCCCCTTGTAGTATACATAATGAATGCAGCCCTAGTCCCTGAAAAATCCAGGCTCAGAAATAAGAGGAAGTCTCAAACTCTTGTAACTTTGAATATTATGTATCTCAGAATCACATTTTTTTCAGTTGCCTTTAGAGAATCAATAGGGTAATATACCGAGGTATTAGTATCATTAATCATTTTAAGCAATTTTGTGAGACACTCATCATATGTTTCTATATTTAAAAGCATTGGGAATCGTGCGCACACTTTATAATGAGAAACTAAAAAAATATACAATAATGTGCCCCTCAAGGCTGACATTTTAATGGCTTATTTGATCACCTGTTGAAAATAAGGAAGAATGCTATTAAATTGGCATTCATAGCTCTTTTGGTTCAAGAGATTTAAACTTTTTCTCTTTATGCAAATTAGGAAAAATGACGTCACAAACAGATTAGAGCACAAGAAGCCAACAATGTTTTAAATGCTTTAAGTGAATCCAGCTATCCCAAATGTAATTTTAGATAAAACATTGATCTTGTGTACCACTCCGTTTGTGGCATCATTTTTGCTAATTTGCAACGTAAAATTCTTGAATATCTCTTCAACCAAGAGAGCTATCAAAGTCAAATAAACAGCATTCTTCCTTATTTTGAATGGGTGGTCAAATAAGAATTGCAGCCTTGAGGAGCACTTAACAGGGTCCTGAAGGGGGGGGGGTCCCAATCCCGTTTCCCGGCCGTTTTTTGGGCAAAATCCCGTTCCCAGTAGGTAAAATCCCGGTCCCGGTAAGATCAATAGTTAAAATCCCGGCGCGCGAAAACTGCGATGTTGAAATTGAGATTTCTGCTTTTATGGGCACTATCTCTTGGTACTCTCAATTTATCGAAACTTTTAAAACGAATTTAATATGTCTATAAGCCGTTAGCTGACACGGGGAATGTTTAAGGCAGGCCTGTTTTCGATAAACACAGTTCTTCAAGCCTCAAAGAGAAGGTCGATGAACATTGCATTTTTTTATGTAGTCAATAAAGCCTGTAGGTTTTATTCTTCATGCCGCCGCAAATGACGAAATTGTTATTATTGCGGCGCGCAGAATTTTTGGGTCATGATACAGCTCTCGTAAGATCTAAGCCTATTGGATTGATACCCTCAGTGCAAAACAATAGACGGTCATACAATAGAACGAGGAAACAATGGGATGCTTTGTTATGCCTATCCAATCACACAAGATCTTACGAGTAGCTGCATCATTCCTGGAATTTTTTAGCGTACGAAAGAATGGAACTAGATAAATACAAATGCTATAGAAGATACTGGAATAACTACGTAGAAAATTTCTAGTGATCCCCCTTTCAGGGCTTCTTTCGAGAGATCCTCCCTTTCGCTCGCCCAAAAATGAAATTATTCTCCCCCGAATCCTCTGCCCGTATGATATCTCGTCCTCAATTTTGACACAAGAGATATCATACGATTCTATTTAAATAGTTGATCCGCAATTTTAAAAATGCCTATGCAAATTTATTAAATCGTTTTCCAAAACCTCGCCGATTGCGAGGGATCAGAAGTAGAATCCTATGATATCTCTTTTTTGTGTAAATTGAGGACGAGATATCATAGGATTCAAGTATATTCAAAGCGTTCAGTCGGTAGATTCCGCCGAAAATAGCACTCAAAAAGACGATATCGCCCTCGTCGCTGCGCGACTCGTGCGATATCGCTTTTTTCGTGCTATTTTCTTAGCGGAATCTAGCCTCCTGAAGCTTTGAATAATCCTATAGTATCGCGATTCACCCATCCTCGCGCGCCAGGGTCCTTCCCTCACCTCCCCCCAGGGGACAGAGGAAAAGGACCCTGGAATGGTCTGGTCACGTGTCACCCAGATTTCGGGTGGTAACAAAAATCAAAACTTGGGGTGGGGTCCCAACGGAAAATTTCTGACAAAAAGAGACTGAAGACATTTTGTCAGATTTCTTCATTTTGCCCAAAACTATTATCAAAAAATATGGAAAATAAACTTTCCGTTGTTTTTCCAAGAACTTTTGAACTAATTCCCAGGCTGACTGACCCATTATTTCCCAGTTGAGAAATATAAACTTTAAGTCAAAGCAAGACAACACGAGCAGAAACGACAAGGATATTGAGCAATTTATTTTAGCGTGCTAGTTTATTTAAAGTAAGTATGTACATTCATTCAAGTCAACTTACCTAAGAAGCAATCTATACTTTTAGCTACTACATACAGTATTTCTTGTCAGGATTTGAAACTGTGTTACTGTTTGTTTCGCCAGGAAAACGAGTCTTTTTCTCAAATGTGAGTATTTGCCAGCTTTCGGCGACAAGCGGGTTTTTGCTATCTAGTTTTTTCCACTTGCTTTCAAGAGTTTGCGAGTTTACTGTCTTTACCGAAAATATCTCCATGACTCAAGCTTGTAGCCAAACAACCATGCAGACGAGCAGGGTAGTTTTCCCAGCTTGCTAGGGCAGCAAAGGTAAACATTTCCACCTTGCGAAGAACAATCAAGACGAAACCGGTCAACTCTGCACTCAAAACAATCTGGGCCAGAGACGAATGTTCTCGGGTTTGCAATCATCTTTTCCACTTGTTTTTATGTGTTCACGAGTTAATATTGTCTTTATTGGTACATCTTAGTCTTCAAGCTTGCTGCCGGACAAGCTGATTTATTAGACGGCAAAAACGTTTCAACTTGTTGTCTCGTGACGAGCAACCGACGCAATGAACCCTCGAAGGACTGCCAGTAGAAAGAAACACGAAACTGAAGCCACTCATGTACTTTTCCATAGAAGGATATAAAAGCTCTCCATCCAGAAAATCCTCAGCAGAAACACTAAGTTGTTTAGCTTTGGAGGAAAAGTAAACTGTTTCTCAACAAAGCTACTTGTTTCGCAGTGTTTTTTAGTCGCTGTTGCTAGTCACAGTCACGAGCCGCCATTTTTAGAAAACGCAAGGAGCAACGTGCGCGGATCCTACCCCCGCTTGGGAATTTTTGTTATCACCCGAAATCTGGGTGACACGTGACCAGACCATTCTTGGGTTTCATATGACGTCACATCCGCTTTTTACAGCCTCATTAAAAATTCAGGTGGAGGTCAAACGTCCGTGTCTGCAGTGCTTTCCGAGGTGGAAAACTGTGAAAATGTTATCTCCTCGCATTGTTTCTGATTCTACAAGTTGGGTAAACAGAAAAACAGATGTCTTTAGATTGCCCAAAACAGACAGCAAGGAATACAAACTCTGAAAACAATCCAAATGGTCCAAACGACTCCAGAAAAGCAGCCGAAAAGCGCCACGGCCTCGAGAACTTGTTGTCGCCAAGTGAAAGTGATTCATGAAGATAGGTATTTGAAATTAAGTTTAAATGAGTTTGGTAGCTACGGATGGATTTAGGGAAGCATAAAGGATTTACATAAAACCACCAGGACTATGGATGAACTGGTTCTCA
This sequence comes from Scolanthus callimorphus, assembly GCA_033964015.1. Lineage (NCBI taxonomy): Eukaryota > Metazoa > Cnidaria > Anthozoa > Actiniaria > Edwardsiidae > Scolanthus > Scolanthus callimorphus. The sequence goes on from JAWWUD010000064.1 coordinate 406,734, forward strand.
TTTGATACACGGATAAATCACATGAAGTTCGCTTCAAACAATCCGAGCAGATAGGAAAAATGAAAGTTTGTCAAACATTTACAAGGAGTCCGAAAACCCAGCAAAACCTTCGGGATTTACTCAGGTATTTACCTATTTATTCTAGGTCGACATGGACTTTTTGATTCTTTTTCCCAGTCGTGTGTATACAATTTGTTTTTCATAGACTAAAATTTGGTCAAGTTTTTGTTTCATTTCAAAGTGAGTTTTGTCGCTGCGTTAAGCTGGCTGAAACACAACTTTGAAAGATGTCAAAATTTAGGCGTTTTGTAAAAACATAATTACTTAAGAAACTACAGAAATTTGTCACCTACATGTAATACTTTATTGAATTGAATCTTGTTTATGTGGAAAATTGTTTTGCAGTATGGGGAAAACTGTATGCAACAGAGCCGGGTCGATTTTCTGAGTTCAATTTGACAAAAAAAACAGCAATCAAGTACTTAACTTACCGTTTTCCAAAACTTCTGTTTCTTAGGTCTTTCGTCCAGAAACAAAGAACAGAAGGAGCATGTAAATGTTTCTCAACCCTATTACATATCTATTTTACATTACAATTCTTTTTTTCGAGCCAAATGAGTGAAAACATCAAACATTTGAAAAAACGCTGCCTAAAATATCAGCCAGTTTGTAAAGTTTTACTCATTTACCACAGTTGAACTGTCTAAAAAAGCAAACCCCGACTTTCCAATCGCTACAAATTTGTATTTACACTAGGATTTAGTTTAATTACGAATCAGGTTCATTTATAGTTGTGATTTTCTAGAAAATGTAGCTACTAAATTTGAAGTTTTGCTCGTGAACTTCAGAAAACTTCTTCATCTTGACCTCCAGCTGATTCAGACCGGAAGCAAAATTACGCGCAAAAGTCACGTGATTGAAACCCAAGAATTCCAGGGTCCTTTTCCTCTTTCCCCTGGGGGGAGGTGAGGGAAGGACCCTGGCGCGCGAGGATGCGATTCACCCTGCCACTCTGTGTTGTTGTGAGCCGTCAATATTTTGTGGTATTGACGGCTCAAAAAGAGCTAGCAAAATTCAACTTTTTTCGCACGAATTTATGTTTCATTTCATTGTCAATAGTTAGAAATAACGTTTAGCTATATTTCTAGCAATATCTTATGGCAGAAAGAGATTTTTTTCGCCGAAAAAGATGGAAAAATGTAAACAGAAAATGCTCGAGCTCGTGCGAAAAGCCCATGTGATTGCGTGAGATCGTGCGTAAATGTAATGAGAATTGAAATTTCAATCGACAATAAATAGCACTATTTCTTGCCATTTCCTCCAGAAAATCTTCAAGAATCGCGATACAATATTAATTACGATTTTGAGACGGCAATTCCACAAAATATTGACGGCGTTGGAAGAAAATATTTTCACGTATTTTCTCCCAACTAGCCGTCAATATTTTGTGGAATTGCCGTCTCAAAATCGTAATTAGTATATAAAATTCTATTTTCAGGTTGAAGTCCGTTGAACAGTCTCAAAATGCGAAAAATGAGATAAATTAACGACTTTTTATTAGGATGTACAAGGGGACATTTGAAAAATCCCGTTCCCGTTGAAGCATCTTCATTCCCATTCCCGGTAGATAAATCCCGTTCCCGGTAACCCAAATCCCGTTTTCCCGGCCTAAAATAAGGCGAATCCCGGCTCCCGTTTTACCCCTTCAGGACCCTGACTTAAGGACGGTGCCTACTAATGTTACTGCGCATCCTGCTCGCGCATTCTATACGGATTTCTGTATATCTAGCATTTTAATCAGTAATGTTTACGGATAAGTGTCGATGGCGCAGTTGGCTAAGGCGCTAGACGGACTGCAAGTGACACTGCAAGTACCCGGGTTCGGAACTCACCCGCGGCCGTAGAATTTTTTTCTTTTTTCTCCTTGTTCTTCTTTTTTTCTTTGTTTTTCTCTGTTAATTACCTTCAGTTGGAAATTTATTGGGGAAATAACCTACAAAAGTTTACATTTATTAAAAGTATCGTAATTGTTCTCTGAGTAAAAGTAGCCGTAGGTTTGATACCTAAAAGTCTAGATATCTTTACGGACTTTACGCAAAATAACAACAAATGAATCAGAAAACTTAATGTTTATTTACACTTCAAGTTATATGCCGTAAGTGCAGTTTCATTTCAATAATGCTTGACCCGGGGCTTGACCAAGAGTCGCTTTGTAAATGACAAAAAAAAGTCGTTATCGTTTGAAAGAGAACCCGACTTCGTAAGTTGGCCTTGCTATTTTCAATAAACTCGACCTGCTTGTCATTAATTGTGGAATCAAATATACTACAACTTTATCTAAAATCAATATAAAAGTGATTTTTAGTCAATGTACCTCGTAGTTACCTTTATTTTTCCACTTTTCCCCTCTTGCTTAAAGAGTCGCCATTTTGAATGTCAATTTCTACTCACAGGGGAGGGGTGCGCAGATTTGTCACATTACCATTCTACCTGCTGTTAAAAGGCACGATTATTTCTGAAAATTGCGTGGCTACCCCTATATTTTTTTACATCATTTGAAAATATAAAACCTCCGCATCGTATTTGCAAATTTTTAACGTGCGAAAAATATGCTGAGGCTGTTTTTTTAACGCATAAAGTAGCGGGTGTCAGGGTAGATTTTGGACCTTTTGTAGAAATTTTACCCCCTAAAATACCTTTAAAAGCCGAAATTTACAAACATTTGTTATGGAATCCAACAAATGTAATAACAGCTGCTGCTTTTACGAGCGAAAGTAGAATTTAAATAAAACTATCGAGTAAAAGTATTTGTTTTCGTAATTTCTAAAAAAAAACGATAATTCTGCATTTTTTTGGGTGTTGGGGATGGGTTATCTCAAAAACTTGCGTGGGTACCCTATCTTTTTTTATCGGAAATAGATAGCCTCTCACATTACCTTTCATTACCACATAGTCATTAAGTGCGAAAAAATCTTCGTTTTTGTGGGCACCGTCCTTAAAACGTTTTTCTCAAAAATCTTCAAAAGTCACTTAGTAAATTGTGTGTTTCCAAAAAATATCCATACCCCTCCCATGGAAGGGTGTTGAGAAATTTTCAAACCATTGCATTACCTTATTTTCCTTGCGATATTTTAAAGCGCGATTTTGGGTTTCCTGTGGTTTCCGAACGTTAGGACGCGAATCATACGAGCACGTGACTTCATGACTGAACAGGATAAACAAAAACGAGCATCAACAACAACAGATTCTCTCGAAAAATTGCCGGTAACTACCAAGATAGCTCCGCTGATGTTACCTAATAACACAGCTTGATAGTCTGGGAAGCAATGACATCCGAGAACGTCTAGGTTTCGAAAGTATTTGAAACCGAAATGCCAAGAAAATGGATTTGAAGCGCGTCACAGCACAATCCATTTTACTCGAACAATGGCGCAGCATCGCGAACTAGAAGTTCCTAAAGTGATTTCTTGCTCTCCTCCTAGCAGGTTTTCCTTTACCTCAGAGGACAGAATGACGTCGAGACTCGTTGCATGTCGAAACGAGAGACATCTAGCACGATCTTTTAACGCAAACACAGAAAGCGACGGAGAAGATGACTTGTACGAAAGTCCGGCGACTCAGCAACGAAGACCACTTTTAAACGGACAACATTCGGTTCATTACGATTCGATTTACGACTCCACCGAGTTCTCAAGCCAGAGAAATGGAATTGAAGTTATACGAAAGAGGCTCAAGTCGCATTTTATGTCGCCATATCAGAAGTTTAAACACAGGGGAAGAAAGCCTTGGAAGCTCTTGCTACAGTTGATCAAAATTATTGTCGTCACGATGCAGGTACATGGATCAGAAACGTGATCTTGTTTTGTTTCTTTTTAGTTGTTGTCTAGGCCTGTTACGATCAATACTATATACGTCGAGTGTTTGTGAAAAAAAAACGTCATCATTGATTTTTCATGTGGGTGGAAAATTGAATTTGTGGTTGTGTGGACGTGGTTCAATGAATCACGTATTTTTTCTAATTTTTTTACCACCTCGAGTACGTGTTTACTTGAACCACAACAACGTATAATTAAAAGGAGTGCGAACCCAGAGAAAGCTGCACTAAAAAAGAAATCAGTAAATAAAACTTCAATTGATTAATACTTTTTACTAATCTACAAGGATTTAGCATAGTTAGTAGAATTTAGCTTTCTTTATTTTTGTTTCTCAGCCTATTGTTCAATTCCTTGTGAGTAGGAACAGGGTGCTCTGATTTGTCATTGCCCTGTCAATCATATTTGTCAAACAAGGTCAAACAAGCTTTTTGCAAAATAGACTGCATTTTGTTGATATATGCTTTACTGGAACAATGGACTCTCCTCTGGTAAAATCCTATGATGCTTTTACAACTGATTCTCAAGCTACATGATATCTGCAAGAAAATTTCCCCAAATTTCTCCATTTGTGCTGTTCCAAAACTTTCCTTATATGGAGATCCCCCTTACCTTATTTGGAAGGTCTGTAAATAGTTCTTCATTAGCGAAAAAGCAGGAATATCCTCCAAAACTTGAAGATGTTTGAGAACTCAACTAAGGTTACCATATTTGTCTTTTTCTTAGCCTTGAGATCATATTAAAAAACAAGAGGAGCCTCCATAGAATTCAATAAAACAACAACACTTACAGCTGTTTTGAGTATTCTGCGAACTCTCAAGATCGATTTCCAACCGTCAAACCACTTTCTGGCTTCCGTCAATCAAATTTTGAAACTCTTTGGAATACATTAGAATTCAGTATTTTGCCATCCTAGTGAAATGTCCCAACACACAGCATCTTTTACTATCCTTTTCTAAACAAATGGCCTAACTTACGGTCGGCTAATACTCAAATTAGACCCAATAGTTTGATTGACGGAAGCTAGAACGCCATTGGAAGTCGAACACGAGAGTTCGCAGAATACTCAAAACAGCTGTAAGCTTTAGAGCACAACTTGATATGACTTTATCAGCACAATAGAGCATGCCTGATATTGGGAGAGACACAAGAAAGTTGTACGTTATAAAATCATGAGCCACAGGTGAGTGATTTTATAATGTTTCGAGTGTCTATCTCAACATCACAAGTGCTCTATTTGCCAAAGTCATAGAAAGTTGTGCTCTAATGCTTTTATGATATAGCAGAGGAGAACCATTACTTTATCGGTGTAACAGCTAGCATAGATTTGGACCAATTTCTTTATATGGCACAAGCAGGCTTCATCCAAAAGTCTCAATCAACATTCTTAGTAGCTAGGAATGCCTTTATTCAGGGAGTCATGATACAGCTCTCCTAAGATCTAAGCCTATTGGATTGATACCCTCAAAGCAAAAAATTAGAGGGTCATACATTAGAGTGAGGAAACAATGGGATACGTTTTCTGCCTATCTAATCATACCGTACAAGATCTTCCGAGAAGCTGTATCACTCCTGAAGATCCACAACAGCCGTGGGAAGTTGGTGAGAGTAGAAAAAATTACCAAGCATATCAAGTTGGAAACTACAGAATGACCAACGACCAGTTAGCGCAGTGGTAGAGCACCGGGCTTATGTGCGGGAGGTTGGGAGTTCAAACCCCAGCCGGGCGAACACTCAGGGTCTTTTCTGAAATAATTGAGGAGAAGGTGCTGCCTTTGCTCTAACATCTGCAAATGGTTAGACCTTCGCGTCTTCTCAGATAAGGACGTTAAACCGTAGGTCCCGTCTCTCACATGCACTACACTAACCTGAACCAGAGGGACGTTAAAGAACCACGGGGACGTCAGAAGTTGCCCATCCTGAGTGCAGGACTTACAACTTACTAACCCACCACACTGACCAAGGGAACCTCGTAATTGGAGCCTTGCTCTGTGGGGATTTCCCGGCCCTCGGGCAAATCTTATAAACATTGTGGAATGAGGACTCCAAAAGCCACCTGTGCATATATGTGTAGCATAGCATTGAAATCAGTTATTCATATTTGTTTTCTTTTTCAGGTTGTGATATTTGGAAATGAATTGTTTTCTGTGGTGAACTACTTGGAGAACAATTTGACAACATTCCAGCATTTGTTTATTGAAAATTACGATGCTGGTGCAACAGCCATTTACACTAGAGATGCATTCTACAATAAAGTCCGCCATGCGTTGATTCAGGTAAATAATGACTAAGTAGGATCCCACTGACAAATGTATACCTTGTAATTATTCAAACCTCTACCTGCAGTCATGAGGTACCTAGCCAAAGAAGAGGTGGGGGCACATTCTAGTTTTTCTTGAAAGAATAATCCAGCCATACCTATAGGTGTCAGAGACAAGGGGGAAAGAAGGGGGCACTTACAGTACCTCCCCGCTCCCTGGAATTTCATAATTTACCAGTATAATCCCCTGGGTCTCCGAGGATGACACCGCATAATTTATCCACACAATTTTATGCATGATGATACAGGAAATTTTAATTGTTTAATTTTGGTATTCCAGTTTTTCCAGAAGCTCTGCCATTTAAACAGTAACACTGTTGTATATCATTTTGCTGTGTTTATTTTATATGTTAGACATTTGAAATAAAATGGGATGTAGCTTGATATGTTGTTTTGTGCTTTCATTGTTCTAGTACTATGCCATCAAAGATAATGCCATTGGAGTATATGCAGTTCCCATGACAAAAGGTGTTATAGTACCCATGCAATATTGTACCTACTCATACAAGCAAGGCTATGTGGATCCAGGAAATGAGACCTATATGTTTGATCGCCATACGAACTACTGTATCCTTGAAAGAATGCTATAAATGCCATGATAATTAATACATTTCAGCCATACTATTCTTGGTCAGGGACGATTGTCATGTTTTTTAGGGGTTAAAATCACAGGGTTTGGTACTGGTATCTTTTATAGGTGTAGGTATCTTTTAGGGCCTGAATATATGTCCAAATTGTTTTGTCTCATGATGGAGCTTTTAAAAACCATCTAATAAAGAGAGATTACATGAGATGAGTAATGAGCATTTTAGCCGTGATACACAGTAATTTCTTGATAGGTATCTTTTAGGATAACAAATAATTTGAGCCACACCCTCTGGTATCTTTTAGGCATGAAACTAAAAATTCCTAACGATCATCCCAACCAATAAATATGGGAGTTCCTCACCCCCTCCACCCACCCATGGATTATTATACAGTAGTAACGATTTTGGTTATTTCCTTAATAAGAAACCTCAGCATGTTCCTACCTTCACCCGCCCACCAAAGAAGATGATAATATCACACACTTTAGGATGCGAAATAATTTGCCACTTGCATTTGAAAAGTAGGTACTGGGCTAACACAAAGTAATACACCAAGCAGAAACAAAACAAATTCAACAACTGACCAATAAGGAGCAAAGTACTAAGGGTCTTGTGTCTAAAAGGCTGGCACTGTCCCCTTGCCCTCCCCTTTAATCCTTCATTATATAGCTTAGTGAACAAAGATCCACAGACATGACCAATAGGAACATACTTTAGACACTCATCTGGGATCCATCCATTCTATCCAGGTTTTCTTGCTACATTTTTTTATTTTTTTCCTCAAGGGCACAGTACCGAATTCTGCTTTCTGATTGGTTCTCAGAGCGCGTGCGCGGGGGCAATATTTTCCTATCTCTGACCTGTAGGTCACAGTAACCATTTTCGCGCGCTTGTTTTCATCGAAAAAATCAAATTTTAGAGTTGGAAAGAAATAAATAAGTTATTTACCGGCTTTAGGTCGGTCCTTATAGGGAAAAAACTGTGACCTCAGCCTGGAAAATGTTGACCTCGGCCTCCGGCCTCGGTCAACATTTTCCAGCCCTCGGTCACAGTTTTTCCCTATACGGACCTCCCAGCCGGTAAATAACATATATTTCTTTTTTTTACATGACTGGAAAAGTCCCAACAGGCTTATGCGGTGTTGATCAACTCTGTAATTGACTTTCTGTATGTCTGTCTGACATAATATTCTCAGCATTTTTATATAACCGTAAATGAAAAACATGCAACACATGTCCAAAAGAAACAGAAAAAGCCTCGACCAAGTCTTCTGCAGAAGCCTGGAAAATTGGCAAAAACTTATAACTAACCTATATTATGTTATTAATAACTATTTGTTTCTTCTTTTTTTTTTAGATATATTTTTATATCACTGATAGCACAAATCAAGTCATTACATCTGGAACATAACCCCCAATGTTACACGTTTAATGTCACGGTATGTCTGAATGTTTGCCTGCGAGTAGAGGTCTATTTTCCTTTGTATTCTCTGGGCTGACATGCACAAGTTAAAGAGGTTGTGGACATCAGGCTAAAACTGAACTCAAAATAACTTTGCCTTGCCTATTCTCTATTGAGACCCAGGAATTCCTCTTCAGGAGCCGAGTGTCCAGGAAAAATGGGTGGTATTATTCCAGAATTTACCATCAGTGACCTACAGACTTCCATGTTAAAAATACCAACAAAAAACTGCTTGAAATCAGACTAATTTTATATTACACAAGCACTTCATTTTTCATTTGGAAATCTTAGAGGACAGGGGCATTGGGGGCTGGCACATCGCCAATCGATTGTCTGTCCTTCTGTCTGTGTGGTGCCTTGTACTTTTTTAGAGGAGAGACGAGTCAGACATTGAGGCCAGAGTATGGATTATTTTCTCAAATAACACATTAAAAATTGTCCAAATTATTCGTCCTTCCTACAAGCATCTTGTAGATCGTTCTTGCTCTAGTATTGTCCCCCCTTTGCCTGCTTAAAAAAATAACTTAATCTAAAGTTCTAAAGCCATAATTCTGTGTTGTTGTTTAGATCACTTTTGATAACACGATGCACGATGGCAAGGTCCCAGTATCCCTACAGACCGAAGCAGATAATTATGACTGTGATGATAACTTACGAGATAACTTTGGTAAGAAGACATTTAGCTCACGGTTAGCGTGTTGGTCCTTGATAGGGAGGAACATTGTCACAACCGGGGAGTGATCTTGGAGAGGATTGCGAAACTCTCTCATCAAGAAAGCAGGGACGTCAACTCTCCCGGTTTTGCCGGGAGTCTTCCGGTTTTTTACCTCATATCCCGGTCTCCCGGTTTTTAAGTAAAATCTCCCGGTTTTCTTTGAAAAATTGCCGAAGGTTTTTTTCTTTTTGCTTCTGGACCGCTAAATACAGCAAATTTAAGACATATTTTGGTATTTTCGTGTCTCAAAAGCCCTATATTTTGGTGTCTTAAGGTTTTTCGAGCGACAGGGTTGACGTCCCTGAGAAAGGGTTGCACAGGCAGGCTCTCGCACAATAGGGACGGAGCCCTGAGGTGTGTGGAGAGCCGCCTGCCACGTGACACAATCGTGTCGCGTGACAGAGCTGCATTTGCCTGTTGAAGACCGTGGGATACGGTAGGCGCAAAGTCGTGCCGTTGATTGTAATTCATCATAAAATTTCCAGTAAGTGATTTAGTTCTTTTATTTTTATTCGGTCTACTGGGTGACTCAAAATATTCGTTCTCAAAATCGTCTATATTCCCTTTGATTCCATAAACTCTGAATCAGTTATTTATACCACGCTACAGAAAATACAGTCAATCAGAGGAATGGCGTTGTATATTCGGCGGAATTTCACTCATGCTTCTCATCGTACACTGCATTAACGTAAACGTTGCTTTGATTTTTATGTAGCGGACAGAGCGGAAATGACCAAAAATGAAATGTCTAACTTCGCCATATTTAAATATATAAGCTCAAGATTCCGTATACAAAGAGTTTCTATGACCAAAAGCATAATTCCAAATTTTCAAGAATTTTGAAGAATATGAATTTTAGATATGATTGAACAAAGTTTGCAGAATTCCTGATCAAAGTACCAATTCTGCCATAAAGTGGCACAGAAACCAAAGTTTAAAGCCTAATATCTCAAAGACGGATCCATTAGAAAAAAAGTCATTTTTGATATTTTGTTTCTAACAAGACAACAAGTCTGTATGCAAAAAATCAAGCTTTTCTGAGTTAACCTGACCTTATTATTTGAAATTTAGTGATCTAAACAGGTCATTTCCGCTCTGTCTATGTAGCGTAGAATAGTTATACAACTAGAAGTAATCTTAGATTAGTAAGTGCGTCTCGTTTCGCCGTGAGAAGCCTGGGCACAGGAAAGCAAGGCTAATTGCATGAATTTCGCTCAAAAATGTTGTCATCTTTTCTCTGAATTTCGCTGGCTGAGGGTTGCGAGGAAAAGAGACCTCTGCGCTGGGTCGAGACTCGCTTCGTTTTCCCGCCGTCCATAACCTGACCGTTTCTTGAGCCCACTATATGCGCAAGCATATACCGTTTCCGGGAAACGTAGTCACCCAAAAAGCCTGTAAGCTTGAAGCGCAAAGGATAATGGGGGCATCTAAACTGCTACTGGTTGATCTGAATTCAGACAGTTTTCGCAACCATAGGTAAAATCATTAAATTTCATCATATTTCTAAGCATGTTTATTTCTAATATTTTACAGAAATTCAAATAAATATTTACCCATACTCCCTAGCGCACCAAGCTCTGTTGCTTTTTCCAGTGACAACTTATCCCGGAAACGGTATATCTACAGACGTTTTCCGCTGATATTATTTGAGCCTCCCAGCGAAAACCGTCTGTAGATATGCGTGCGCATATAGTGGGCTCAAGAAACGGTCAGCAAACCGTCCATGGTTGCCGGATGGCAGAGCAACCTCGTTCCCAGGGTCTTCTCGGTCGTTTTTCAAAATGGCGGTTAGTTCAGAGAAGACCCTGGGGGAGGCTGAGTCACATGACCACTGTTTGAGGACATGGGAACGAGGTTCTCCTTTGTTTCGAAACGGTCATGTGACTCAGCCTCCCCCAGGGTCTTCTCTGAACTAACCGCCATTTTGAAAAACGACCGAGAAGACCCTGGGAACGAGGTTGATGGCAGAGGTCTCTTTTCCTCGCGAACCTCAGCCAGAAATGCAGAGAAAAGAGGCCTCTGCTAGCAGGGAAGCACACTCGCCTGAAGGCTCATGTGTATACCAGAAAGTACAAGTGACGCGTGGGATATTCTGCAGTATTCCTGCATTACAAAACTAGTATGAGTATCTTTAGACTTTACCGCCATGTTAACACTTTCATCGTGTTTTTTTTTTTCTGTTTCAGCTGACGGTTCAGTCAACCAGTACTTGTATTCCATCTTGGATCTGTTTGTTCTCACCATCTGTGCAATATCCGTGGTTTTGTGCGCGAGGTCGTTATACAAGCATTTCAAGCTCGTAAAAGTATGTCCAGATGACTGTCGAAAATATTTTGTTTTTGTGTTTACTTTCCATTCTCATTGGTGCGCCAAAAGAATCAAATATCCGAGAGAGAAAAACACTCTGGAGAGCTGGATAGCAGGCTATATGAAGACAAAGCATGTTTTTGTCAAGCGTGTAGACGGGTAGATGCAACCGATGGTAACTCCTATGTACCAGAATAAATTCCCCAATAAACACCTGGTCACATAGTATGACATCGATAGACACTGACGATGTTTTGCGTTGACGTTTCCTTGCAGTCTACGCGTCGCTTCTTTTCCCAGCAGCTTGACGACCACTTGTCGTATTGGGACTGTCTGGACCTTTTCAACATGTGGTTTGTTCTTATCGTCATTAGCGACTCGTGTACAATACTGGGATCGATCTTCAAGATTCTAATTAACTGGGAGGTAAGCCTTCTTCCCTGCGAGCAGAGGCATCTATTCCTTTGTATTCACTTGGGTAACGAGCAGGAGGGAAAGAGACCTCTGCTCTGGGTGGAAAGTTCCCTTGTTTTGCCGTCGTACACAGGCTTGGACGGTTTGCTGACCATTTCTTGAGCCCACTATACGCGCACGCATATCTACCACCGTTTCCCGCTGATATTATTTGAGCCCGCAGGCTGTCTTTGTTTCTGGTGTAGAGGACGCCGGGATATTGGCTTGGCTTCCCTTGCTCGCGCGCGCATGTTTGTATGGTGTTCCCCAAACAAACGACAGCACGCGGGGTTCTAGCCCTGTTTCGACTAGTGCAACTGGCTTTCTGTCGCGACGAAAACCCAATCGCCTGCACTAGGTGAAACAGAGCAAGGGCTTGATTGGTTGAGATGGTTTGTCTGGCGGAACAGAAAAAGGAAAATCAAACCACGTTTTCACAGCGCGCGAAACAACGGTTTAGGATGGTGATTGGCAATATTATGAAGAGTAAGTCGCCAGAGATAAACAAAATTCCCATTCGCGACCGATACTTTCGTTAAAGCGTTGGTCACGCTGACGTCATCCATTGTTATTAATGTTCCAACCAGAGATCGATTGGTTCACAGAACAAAGGGCGCTATTCAATCTACGGTTGACACATGAGCAGTAGAATTACAATGTTGATAAACAGTGAAAAGCGACCAAATCGGCTAACGGTGTTTACAACTTGTTGCCACCCAATTCAGATCTTGTGATGATTACTTTGGGTGGATACTCGGTCGAATGAGAAAATTTGACAATTGTAATCACCCAAAGGAATCATCACATGATCTGAATTGGGTGGCAACAAGATGTAAACACTGTTAGCCGATTTAAATGGAGCCTGTCACGAATCTTCTGCGCATCTCTCAAATCAAAGAAGTATCACCCCGTAACGATGGCCAGCGAAGGCTAAAAACCTCGAAAACAAATCGAGTATATAAATACAAAACAGTATATAAACTCGCTACTTCTCAATCCATCCGACCATGCTTTTTACCTTTACATGTTTTTTTTTTTAAACTATTTAAAAATAGTTATCTGATAGGATGGTCTTATTAGTGTTGCTGATAATTCAGTGATCGCTCCTGGAGCATGCGCGTATCATGACAAGCTCCCTTTAATCTATTGAGACAAAAAATCAGAACCCAAGCATACTACTCTAGATTTTTCAGTGAGAACTTGACCTCTAGCGGTCTACGTCTCGCAGCCCACCCAGTACCAAGGTAGTTCGATGGCATATAAATACCTGATATTGTGATCGCTGTGTTTTCAGGTACTGAATATTTATGACTCGTGTGGGATCTTCCTCGGCACGGGTGTGCTCCTAACATGGACAGGGGTGCTACGGTATTTGGGGTACATGCGAAAATATAACGTAAGTAGGAGGTATAGACAACATAGTCTGCGAGTCGCCTCTCCTTTTGGAATGTGTTATTCATGGGGCTCAGGATACCTGAGGGGAAGGGGAGGTGTAGAAAACCCAAAAGTATAAGACAAGACAGGGGCTTCAGTAAGTTTTGAAGTAGCAGGCTAAGTTTTGAAAGTAGGCCTATGGGTTTGGGGGTGCCATACGACGGCCGTAAGTCCTGAGCCTTCAATCGGGTAGGTGGTAGGGGTACATTTTTGAAATTTCGGTAGCAGAAAAGGCGTTTTCCTGCGTTTTGAGGGCAAGATAATTGGCATTCTGTTGCTTTAATATCAAAGTTATAATGAAGTTGCCGGCGGTCAGCAGTGAAGTAGACGGCTGTTCACCGCCGGTAGCCGCCCTCTATTGAAACCCCTAACAACAATCCTGAGGAAGCCAACCAACCATCTATCTAGGAATACGCTGGTGTACATCCTGATGAAAAAATCCGAGCCCCCAGCGGGAATCGAACCCACGACCCTCCTTATACTGGTTTTGGAGGCTCTAAGGGGGAACCATTTGACTTTTGAGGAGGGGAGGGGGGGCGAACCATTTGACTTTTGAGGGGGGGGGGGAACCATTTGACTTTTGAGGAGGGGGAGCGAACCATTTGACTTTTGAGGAGGGGAGGGGGGGCGAACCATTTGACTTTTGAGGAGGGGGGGAGGGGGGGGGGGGTAGGATGGAAGATTTTGTCGGTACAATAATTGTTTTTCATTCAAGGCAGGCATAATATTTTTTTCAAAATCGTCCACCCCCCCTCCTAACCTCTGAGTACTTTTTCATCTGGATGTACACAGCATACTTATCCTTAGGAAGTGTCACAATTTAATTCACTTAAATGAAGTCCAATCCACAAGACATAACGGAAATAATCGTCTAGGTTTGTTAACTGACCTTTCAACTGCAGTTAAGTAGATATTTGAAGTATGTTCTTATATTATCGAGCGGATGGAATTGGATTACGAATTGGCGTTGGGTGAATAGCTTGGAGGTGTAACATCAATCGTTCTGATTGGCTAATTTGAGAGCAGGAAATCACCTAGTGTCTTGGCAAAACACTTTGTTTTTTTGTCATACCTGTGTCAGCCGCCATTTTGACAGCATGGCAACATACCAAGTCGGAGAAAGCATCCATTTCCATCGGCTGATTTAGAGAATCAGTGGCGGATGCAGACCCTTAAGAAGGGGGGTGGCTAGTACAAAGGATATACTACAGAGTTCAGACCAAGGGGGTGGCTAATCTTAAAGTTTTTACAAGAAATATGAGAACAAAGGGGGTGGCTAGCCCTTGAGAATATAGTGCAATGTTCTTGATTAATTTTGGAAAATCAAATCTGAAACTTTGTCTTTAGATGTTTTATTAAGAGAGTTCTACACTAATTCGTTTCTTATATCAAACGGAAACAATAACAAAGGAGGGGCTCACATGGGCTCTTTAATTTCTGATGTTTTCTCTCTGCCTTTTCACCGCCAGACTTTACTAGTGACCCTAAAAGCGTCCGCTCCCAGCGTCCTCCGGTTTGTGATCTGCGCCGCCTTGTTGTACTTTGGCTTCATGTTCTGCGGGTGGATTGTACTCGGACCTTACCATCCCAAGGTAACCCTACTGATTCATCTAAGACCCCGTTCACACGAGACCGGTACAATTCTGGTACGGTTACCGTCGCGCGTTCACACGGGACCTGCGGTACAGGACCGATTTTGGCACAGCTAGGCCGTGTGAAGGCTGTTGCAAAACGTGCCAGAATCATTGTACCGGGCAGGCGGTACATGACCAGAATTGTACCGGTCCGGTTTTGTACCGGTCTCGTGTGGACAGGTCTTATAGCAGACCGCCTTGTGCCGACATGCCTCGCAAGGGAAGCCAGACAAATGCACTCGCAATGATCTTATTGTCTCACGCGGATTGTATTGATTGACAACGCAAAAACCCGCCAAACTGCACAAAGCGGCAACGATGTGGTCATGTGTTTCCTTGAACAACTTGAGAAGCAAAAGTTCTGAAACTAATTCATTCCCTTGTCCTCTAGTTCCGCACGCTGTCCGTTGTTTCCGAATGCATGTTCTCGCTGATTAATGTATTCCGTTGTCCACTTGTTCTGCACGCTGTTCGTGGTTTCCGAGTCCATGTTCTCGCTGATTAATGTATTCCGTTGTCCACTAGTTCCGCACGCTGTCCGTGGTTTCCGAGTGCATGTTCTCGCTGATTAATGTATTCCCTTGTCCACTAGTTCCGCACGCTGTCCGCGGTTTCCGAGTGCATGTTCTCTGATTAATGTATTCCCTGTCCACTAGTTCCGCACGCTGTCCGTGGTTTCAGAGTGCATGTTCTCGCTTATTAATGGAGATGACATGTACATGACGTTCAAGGAGATGCATGATCGATCCACGGCTGTTTGGATCTTCAGCAAAGTGTACTTATACGTGTTCATCTCGCTCTTCATCTACGTGGTGCTCAGTTTGTTCATCGGTATCATCAGCGACACATACGAGAGAATCAAGGTATGAGAGTAAGAGAATATGTGAAGGGAAGTTGGAGCCTCTTTTGGAGAGCGTCTCGAAGGCGACCTAGAAACGTATCGTATCCTCGTGAGAAACGTAACTTTTTCAAACTTGAATCAATGCGAAAAGCAGGGCGTAGCAAGGAATTTTTTTTTTTTTTGGGGGGGGGGCAATAGTCAAAACATGGGACGAAATTTTTCAAATTTCCTCCAGCAAATACAGTAAATGTATCTCCCAGGAAGGGGGGGGGACGGCCCCCGGCTACGCCCCTGAAAAGTGTCTAAGGTCTACGCTCAAATGCAAGCAGCTGTAAAACGCGACCGTCTGGCCAGAAGCATTTTCAGTAATAAAGGAGATGAGGTTACGAAGAACTAAGATGCACACTTTTTTCAGCACTTCTGTTTATTTGTGTATTGCTACAGCTGAAGTTTGATTGAGGCCGCGTGTCTTCCATGGGGAGACTATGGGCCATAGGGCCCTTTTGCGAGTAACGTTTTCTCAATACGCTTTTGTTGTTGCATTTCAGGATTGGGGTCACCCCCCATGCACGAAACTCGAGCGCTTCGTCCACGGTCCTAATTGCCAGCGGTGCGCCACTGAATACAGGACGGAAGATAACGAGGAGGGTTCGGGAACCGCGTCCGACGACCTTAGCTCATCCATACAGTGAATGAATGTTTCACCGCAGAAAGCCCGGCCTTCCAAGCGTTTACTTACGAGCAAAACCTAGTGATATGACGGAGGGTTAGAAATGAAGTAGTTGTAAAGTAAGAGAGACTGTTTATAAACACAGTTTTTTTTAACAAGAACAAGGTTCGTTACACATAATTCAATTAAGGTTGCTTTGGGATTTGTTGTTGAAGCGTTAAAAACAATGCAAAGAAAAAACAATTACCAAGAGTCCATTGCTAACAGTATTTCCTACTAAGTTTCCCACTATCGTGGTACAATTCGTGCTAATTATAGAATCTCATTTCCGTCTAAATCCTTTGTATCACGCTCCAGGGTATAATTTTGAATAATTTCTTAAAAGGTGGTATCGTCGAAGTCCATATATGACGCTCTCATGTCCAATTACGAGGCTCATTTTCATTTATACACATTGCATCGTTCTATTATAGAACATGTATCTCTGCAGCCATTGCCCAACCGTTATTCCCTTGAGCGTCCAGGACTATTCATGCAATCATTTCTAGTCCATGTGGGATCATTCGCGCATCGGCATATCATTAAGATTATAACTTTTAATAGGACGTATCGTATTGGACGTGAGAGCCTCTTGTGTTGACATGAGAGCCTCAAATATGGACAACCATGTCGTACGACGGATACTACATATGTACATATTATGCATATTTTTATTATGCTTTTTCGACTGTTAAACAGTGTTTTATCAGTAGTGGTGATGAGTTTAGGCTCGATTCCCAGCCCTTGTTGTGAGCCGGCGGTATGTCCCCCAACAACCGCTGGATCACTGGTCTGGCCTTTTGTTACGATCAACCAGTCAGCTAAGAGCCTGCCGCATTTTGCGGGGTGAGTACGCTGACCGAATACGAATGCTCCAACGGCTAAGAGGGCGATGCCAACAATTTCGAAGAACTTGCAAACGCTGCCTTGGATTCATTCATTCAATATCGAAGGCTTTCGCGTCTCTCAAGTTGCAGCACTCAAGATCAGCACTCAAGAATTTGCTTCAAGGCAGATATGTTATGGCGTTTCAGACTACAGGATTCGAAAATCACTGACTCTTCAAGGATTTTCTTCCCTTCATGATGCAGTGTGACGTGAATGACAAGCGAGCGAGACCATTGATCCAGGCGTTTGTGGGGAAGGATGGCGCAGACCGATACAAACAACGGCTGGAAATCGAGCCTGTAATGAGTTTTAATTTATGAAAGCATATCAAATCAATATATTTATTGAAATCGCAATTTTAGAGCTCAGAAAGCTTGATTATACACATTGTACATTGTGACTGGAATGTACAGATTTAAGATATTTTCTTTACACCGTACTTCATAATAGACCTTTTTCCAAATGGCCGCCGCAAATTCACATGTCTTAAAATTAAACTGACTGAAAATCAGACACTGGCACTAGAAAGAGCATAATCACATTAGTAATCCTTCAAATTTTCGTTATGCCAAGTGCCATGTCGGCTGAGAAAGCAGAGTCTGAAAATTGAGATTTTTACAGAGATTTGTATGACTGGGGGTATGATGCATACCCCCAGTCATACAAACATCTGTAAATTTTCAAATATTCAACTTTCGTTTTCTCGGAAGATATTGTATATAAAGCAGCGAACTTTTGTAGTTTTTCTAAAGTGATGATGTGTGTTCTAGTGCTGTGTTCATTTTTAACAAAAATCGATTTTAATTTTCGGCGGCCATTTTGGAAAAAGGTCTATTAGTAAGTGCCGTAGAACGTTCGGGTTTTGTGACTGTAATTTTCAGTGATTGTATATTAGGGCTTTATCAATAAAAATGTCAAACATAAACACTGCTTCGTTCTGTTTCGTTTGCGACAAGGACATAGCGTTGCCGAGACACCCAACGGCGGTTTAAGTGGAGCCCGAGGGGGGCAACCTCCTCTCTTTGCACAGGCTCCCCAGGATCATTGAGCGAACTCCAGAGTTGATAGTTTGCAGTTTTCTTGTGTCGCTGTGTGAAGTTTGACTGAGTTCGATGAGCGCTAAAATGAAAGTACCTACGAAAAATAAAAAATTGAAAAACTCCCTTATCTAGTCCTTTAGTACCTAAATAAACCACTACTAGCATTTATTTGGTCAGAAATGCACTTTTAAGCGAGTTTTAGCCAATTTATTGTCACCTCTTACTCTTACTATATGTTCTGGAAGGCCGCAAACTGCAAAATTCCGAACGCTCAGCGATCCACAAATTTCCCTCGATTTTTTTCCAAAAATCATTGTCGCTTGCTCAAACAAACCACACAAAATAAAAGTACAACTATTCAGCTTTCTTGTTTACCTTTTTTGTGGATAACAACCCTCTCTGAATGATATAAATGCAAATCTTTTCAGCCTCGTCGATTCGGCCTGAAATCCACGGCAGGTACGTGCCCCGACTCCGTGGTAAAAACAAACCGTTGTGACGTTTTTGCTCCCGTCTAGGGGTGGGCCAGACATCTTCGCAGACTAGAAGGAAAAGTGGTGAGAGCCTGAGAGTCTGGCCCACCCCTTGACGGGAGCAAAAACGTCACAACGGTTTGTTTTTACCACGGAGTCGGGGAACGTACCTGCCGTGGATTTCAGGCCGAATCGACGAGGCTGAAAAGATTTGCATTTATATCATTCAGAGAGGGTTGTTATCCACGAAAAAGGTAAACAAGAAAGCTGAATAGTTGTACTTTTATTTTGTGTGGTTTGTTTGAGCAAGCGACAATGATTTTTGGAAAAAAATCGAGGGAAATTTGTGGATCGCTGAGCGTTCGGAATTTTGCAGTTTGCGGCCTTCCAGAACATATAGTAAGAGTAA
This sequence comes from Scolanthus callimorphus, assembly GCA_033964015.1. Taxonomy (NCBI): domain Eukaryota; kingdom Metazoa; phylum Cnidaria; class Anthozoa; order Actiniaria; family Edwardsiidae; genus Scolanthus; species Scolanthus callimorphus. Next base: position 425,877 of record JAWWUD010000064.1, read on the forward strand.
GAGGTGACAATAAATTGGCTAAAACTCGCTTAAAAGTGCATTTCTGACCAAATAAACGCTAGTAGTGGTTTATTTAGGTACTAAAAAACTAGATAAGGGCGTTTTTCAATTTTTTTATTTTTCATAGGTACTTTCATTTTAGCGCTCATCGAACTCAGTCAAACTTCACACAGCGACACAAGAAAACTGCAAACTATCAACTCTGGAGTTCGCTCAATGATCCTGGGGAGCCTGTGCTCTTTGCCGAGCGATTCCCCCATACATTTAAATTTTCCATGTTTGCCCCCTTAATTATTTTAAATCCGCCCCCTCTCTAGCGGCAATTCTTGATCAGCCCTAGAGACAAACCAAAATCTTGAAACGAGAGAAAACCCAAAATCTCGCACCTTACACAACGCATCAATTGGCCCAGGTCATATGTATAAAATATTTCTACGTTATCTGAGAATCTCCGCTAGCAAGGAAATATCTTGAAGACCGGAAACAAAAGCGTCCTCTGCTCTTCCAGTTTTTTCCTACTTTCCGGTTCAGATATAGTTAAGAGCTATTTTGAGTAGGGCAACTGTCTTTTATTGATGCTTCTGTTTGGCCACCAGCATTGCGGGCACTATACTTGCCCCTTAAACGATCGATATAGCGTTTTCAGTATTACTGACTCTAGCTATTACGTCACACGAATCACCCCCTTGATAAACATTGCCTGTATATGCTTTCAGAATGGCTTCGGTGTTTCGCGACCTGCACGGTCGTATTTGTGATTCCGATAATTTCAAAGCCTGCAGCAAAGCGGAAGTCCCAGTTTCGGAAATGTGCTCAAAGATACGCACGTTTGCGGTCTCGAGGTCACCTTCCAGAGCATCCGTTCATTGTAGTCGCATGACAAAATGTCCCGCTACTACGAGCATAATAGTAGTAGTACTTTAGGGACCGTTTGGGCGCATATTTTTGAGGAGACAATAGACCTCCTCGGCTTGGGCGTTATGTTTTCCCATTTCAGATCACATGGCATTCATTTGAATAATCTTTCTTTGTTTGGAACACTTCTTTATTCATATATCCATCGGTGCGCAGGAGAAAAAGAAAGAGAGAATACTCATGCTAGTGGGAATGCCACGTGATCTGAAATGGGAAAACATTACGCCCAAGCCGAGGAGGTCTATTGTCGTTAGTAGTTCTCAATAATTAAGGGGCATTCTTTCCTAGATAATGACGAGAGTCTACGGGAAGTTTTACTTGTACAGAGGCGTTGAAACTCGCCTTGTGTGCGACTCATTTGGCAGCCTTTGTGCAAACTTTCCACAGACCCTCATCAACGTGTCTTAGACTAGATAGTAGCAGTTTTCTGGAGGACGCACCGCTCGAAAAAGTAAGACAGTATACACGACACCAGAAAATGGACCAGACGTAAGAAACCCGCCATCTCAATCCGTACATTATGTCGTGACAGTGTACAGTTCAGCCATGCGAATTGTGTGAGAATGCAAGGAATTACTTTGTAATTTTTACTCCTATAGGTTTTATTCGGAATTGGTGTTATTACTTTGCGATTGGTTTCACTACAGTCATGTGAAACCTGCTCTATATTGACACATTAAATCACATATAAATATATTATTATTATAGGAAATCGTTTGCCCGGGTTAGCATTTTTATCATAAAAGTTCTGACTATAGAATAATAATGAGCATAATAATAATAGTGATAATAATAATAAATGATTTTAGCCCAAGCAAATACCCTCATAGTCTCCCTGCTGATAATAATCGTCTAAACATCTAAGTTGGGATATACGAATGTGGTAAACAAATTTAATCGATTCGCGGAAGATATGGGACTTATCTTTCAAAATTTCCACGTTAACGTTTCACTCATCAACATAACACAGGGCATTTCTGCAGAAACCCGTCCATGGGAAAAGCTGAATTTCCCAAGGCACACGCATGGGAAGTGTTCGGAAATCACATGCATAGCCATGGAAAATCCGAACACTACCCATTCTTCTACCATGGGAAATCCAGCCTCTCCCATGGATGGGTTTCTGAACAAATTTCCTGTGTAAAATCGGCTTTGCTAAGTCACCGTGTCGTTGTGCGATAATCTAGTTTGCTTTATAAGAATTGCTAACATTTACAGAGGTTGGGTGACGTCGTCGTCGTCCGTGTAATCTCTCTCTCAGACGGGGACGCTCTGGAGCCATCTGATTGGCTCGTATCGAGCTCTGAAATGCCTCCCAGGCCGCCAGGTGCATCATGTGCTGCAGCGTTTGTAGTAGACCACAGACCATCAACTATAGACAAAATCGGCTAACGGTGTTTATATCTTGTTGCCACCCAATTCAGATCATGTGATGATTCCTTTGGGTGGCTACAATTGTTAATTTCTCACTCGACCGAGTGCACGAGTGTATGTGCAGAACTAACAAAAGTATCCACCCAAAGGAGTCACCACATGATCGGAATTGGGCAACAACAAGATGTAAACACCGTTAGCTGATTTGGTCTATTGATGCGTGGTTTTACAAAAGCCACATTCCGAAATAATTACCCGTTCGAGCCACCTTAAATTTGAACGATAAGGCTACAAAGTTATTATTAATGAAAAATCTCACTCCCAAGCATGTCACATTGCCACTAGAGATACGAATTGCCATGAGATGCGGAGGTTGGAGGGGGATATCCCAGTAAAACGGCGCTCAGGTGATTTCTAACTACTCAGAATGATATATGAATGATGAAATTTTGCGCTATAAATGTATCGGGGTTCAAACGTGATAGCCAGGCATCGTGCGTAATAAGGGTGGAGCTATTTTATAAAACACAGATTTGCTGCTCATAATATAGCTCATACGTGATCAACGCACAAAATCATATAACCTTAAACTCGCGTTCTACATACTTGTGCAATGACTAGGCTTTAGTTTACGAGGCGCTGTAACTGATAGGTGGGGTTTAGAGGACATCATCCTATCCTCGCCTCAACAAGTTGTTGATTTAACGGAAGAAACTTGTCAACAGAAAATATTAACTGTATTTAGGGTTAATTTGTTAACAATCTCTTCCTGTTATTCAGTAACAGTTAGAGGGATAAATTTTAAACAAAATGCAGGCTCGTCTGTCACGAAGAAGAGTTTTGCATGCTAGCGTGTAAAAGCATTTGAGATATGCCGGAAGACAGTGAACATGCATTGCATTTCATTGTAAAATCCTAGATCTCCAGCATTCGTTTTCTCAATCACGATTCTTGAACATTCCAATTTAATCAGATTTTCATCTTTATATCGAGAATATTTGTCTGTAATTTAGTATTAGCAAAGATATGAATAAAAAAAATTAAAGAAGTTAAAAATGATCTGCCCTCAACTTTAGCTTGAAAGCCAAAATACCTTCCGTGATTAAGTAAAAAAAGAAAGCTTTGTTAACCAGCTTCTTTGCAAGACCTGAAGATAGATGGCTATCCAATTTGAGTTCGATAATTCGACATCTTCAGGAAGCGAGCGGAAACAATTTTCGTCAGACATCTCACCCGAGCTCTGAAGTTGAGTTCTATCGGCAGCGCGCGCGATTTAGTTACCCAAAACTACAACCTAATCGGAAATACCCATATGCGTTTACGCTTTGGTGGTACTCTACAAGAATTGGCTTGTTCCTTAGGGGTATACTTAAGAAAGCTAGAAGCGTCAGTTAAGGCAATCAAACGCCGTTTTGCAAACTGAGTACATCTAGCTGGCAGCAAACCCCACATACCTTCATTCTCATGCGAAAACAACTCGTGAACAGGAGGTATGTTATTTGTTTCAACAGAACATTTTATCCCCACTTTACATTATTGTCCTAAATAGTTTGCGCAACGAAAATCTGTTTTCTTTTTCAAGTTCCCCATCGAAAAAATCTCATCCAAAAAGCCTTTATTGTTTCTTTTGTTGATATTTTTAACTTTAGCAAAGCAGGGGCGCGAGACCAAACAATTTGGTATATTATTTATTTTCAATTGAGTTTTCCTTCCGAACTTGCATGTACCGGAAAGTAATCGGAAAGTGATAGGAAACTCGAAAGAGCTACACTTGTTAAGTCGCAGCTCTTGTGAAGAAAACGAGTTCTTAGTCTGGTATGTGCTGAAAATTTTACCTCAGAAGTCTAATTTATCAATAATTGCAGAGGGAACGAAAGAAGTACGTTATGTTGATGATCTCTTTCCCGAGAAATCGCTAATGTCGCTGTCGTAGTGACTTCCATTTCAAATCTACGACGAAGTATAAACGATTGCATGAGCAAAACAAAGACAAAAAAGTAGACAAACTGAGATGGCGCCACTTATAATTACAGCAACTTCTTGCTGACGATTGTTATCAACGAAAGTTGAAAAAATAAAGACGGTTGATCGTCTTGCAAAATACTGCGCGGTGGGCAATTTGCGCCATCGAACTGGGTGCAGTGCGTTAGATCTTCAACCTCTCCTAGCATTTCTCGTTTCCTCACAATAAGAGAAGACCCTTTATTTTGCTTAGCCACGGTATTTTTACCGCAAATTGTCTACGAGTAGTGTCGCTATCAAAGTACAATTCATCGCGCGCTTTTTAATGCACAATCAGCAATTTACCATCAAGGCGCGCGCTTATTTTACCACAAGCGACTTTACGTAAGTTGCTTCCTTGGCGTGTTCCACTTTGGCGCTCCGCCAGCGTACCTACGTCACACCTAACGCACCAATAGAAATCCGAGTTATGCGCATGCGAAGTATGTCATATTGTTCGGAAAAGGCTATAGTCAATATTCAAATTTGACTCTCGCAACTGCGCAAAGAAACATGTTGTAGTTTTACCAATATTTGAGCATGTCTACTTTGTTATTTTATGGGGTGTAGATCGCAAGGCCACTACACTGTCCAAATAAGAATGATCAAGTCTCCAATATGTTTCGAACTTCAGGAAATTGCAAAAAGTATCCTGCTGCAGTAAGCGTTCCTTGATGGGTATTGCCTCCAAGGCAAATTGTCATTAAGCAAAGGCTATTAGCCGAGCGAATCCGACGTCAGGGGGATTAGAAATGTTTGGCCAGGACACAAAACACTACATGACACACACGCTGTTGTTGACCAGAATCTGAGGATTCTTGCACGATTTTTTTGCACCTCTACGCCATTCAAGGCGTTTTGGTCCACTTTGACGATCTCGAAACTGAGTTCGCGCGAACAGCTGACTCAATGTTGCCTCTCATAAAAGGGGCCTTTTCAAAAGGCTTTGCGCGCATTGCTCGCTAAATGAACCGATTCTCTTTACCACGCAAAAAGATGCTGTGGATAGAATGAACAATTTAGGTTATCGCTAGCGCATATAGTACCAGACATATATAGACTTAATACCTCTCTCGGTCCTACCCCAAGCGCCCTAGCGCCAAAAGGTTGAAATGTCCGCTATGTCCGGTATTAAGCGTTTTGGGCATTGAATTTAAACATATTTCATAGCGTTATACTGTACAACCGCCATGTCACCCTTTCTAAAAATATACACTCAGGCAATGGGATCCTGACTCAGGTTGTTTAAAGTGGTAGTGTCACTCAAGGGGGAATTTAGTTTAGCTTAAATCGACGGAGTAGAAATCCCTAGAGATATAAGCAAAATCATCTAGGTTTGTTGAATGACCGTTTACTTGCCCATATAAGGACAAATTTGCCGTATTTTTGTATGTTATCGAGCGGATGAAATTTATGATTTCGAAGTGTGGCCTAGTTTCAGATTTCTTATACAGGGCTTCAAACTTGGGAATTTGATAACTAAAGCCATTAATCTTGCATAAAAATGCTTTGCTTTTAGAATGAAGAATGAAGATTTCTGTTAATTTAGTTTTAGTCTTTCTAAGACTAGGTGAAGTATAAGATATAGTTCTGAGTTGTTTTAGATTACTGGTCTTATTTTATAGATTTTGTTGAGAGAACTGTGACATAGCTTCTTCAACGCTGCCCGTGGGCTAGTTAAATCTTAAGAGACCACACCCTGATTTGCTTCACTGAATGCACGCACATCCCCACACATGAAAACTCACTTTTTGTTGTCATAGGCAATTTGCGGTGAATTTTATTTGCCGCGGGAGTATTATTGGGTGTGCTCAATAATTTTTCGCCTCTATTCACACATCGTTACCCGTAACTCCTCGAACCTATCAATGAGGGATTGATTTTGTGTATACAGAGTTCACGTAACGTAAGAGTAACATTTATGACATCGAATACTGCATATCACTTGCGCATGAGCGACTCATCTTAGACGATCGTTGTACTCCAGTCCTCCGGTCATCAAACGCCTTCACTGCTCAAGAGAGCAACAACTACTGCATCAGCAAGATTCATGAGGTAATAACTCAAAACGCGAATTGCAATTTCCATCTCCCATACCTTGATAGCTTAGCCTTCCGTTCAAAATGCTATACTTATAGAGCTTTAATTCTCATAACGGACCAAATTTATAGCGTAAGGGTTTTAAATCTCCCGAGGTCTCGGGTAAAATTACAGTAATTGACTAAAATATTACCTTCCGCTTTCTCGAAACGAGGAAGGAGGACTCTACGTGCAAGGGCAACGAAAGGGGCCTTAATATCCGCTTTCCCACTGTGGTTTGGCCCGGTTCGGCTTTAGTTTAGTCTAGTCTTACATGCAGTAGATGTTTGAGATCATTGTTGGGGGCCTATACTAGCTGATCGAATGCTCATCTGAGTGGAAATCGGACAAATTTAAAATTAAGACGAGAGTTAAATTTCTTGTTTCATTGAACCTCATTGTCCAGCTGTAAAGATGATTCTAATAAGGTTCCATAAGCAGTAGTGGTACTCCGTTTGTGGGTAGGGAATTTAACTCTAAACACTTATATATTAATCCTGCTGTGTACCTTGTAGTCAGACGGATGCAGGGGGTCAGATTTTAGTAACTAGAGCTGACTGGAAGTTCCTTTCGATTTAGGCGTGATAGAAGAAGCAGAATATAGCTCGCGTGCTAGAGATCGACAAATCGCCAGAGAACCTACTTTTTTGACTGTAAAATTCTCGTTCATGGCTCTCCTTGGTACAAACTTTGCTTACTTAAGGGATGACTACTTTACTATAGAACGCGGAACAATATAGGGCAATCCGATCCTCGATTTACCGCGCCAAAATTCTTTCTTCAAGACCCTTGATCCGCGCGTAAGACTGTAAAGCCAGCTCTATCAGTTATGGGTTAAATGAGGTTATTGCGGCGAGAACCTCCAAATAGAATCCCCCATAAATACCACCGTGGTATTTTCTTGTAAATACTTGAAGAATGAATATACAGTATATATACAGTATATATTTTGGCACGCGCGCCTGTGTTGACTCACTCAAGCTGGGTTTCTCGTAGCGTTATCACCGAAATTGATAAGCTGATACTATTCATTCAAGCGTCCTAAAGATCACTAGGATAAACTTTAGACATATATTGCACTCCGGAGGAGGAACTATATATCTGATTGTAAAGTTCCTTGGATATTAGCAAAGAGCGCTGTGGGATTAGGAGAAGAGGTAATCTTGAGTTGTTTATTTTGATAAGTATCGCAGCGTCAAGGATCCAATCTTGCACGCGTTGCTCAGCTTGTCGATCGGAGAGCTTATTGAAAGACGTGCGCTTCGGATGCACGCGCCTCTCAGATTCGTTTCAGTAGTCATCAAGGTACCGTTTCACCCCTAATTTTCTGAGCAATTAACTCAATGTGCTTCTACTATGTCTATTAGCACACCTATCGAAATATCCGAGCCTTTGACGCGTCAATTAAATTTGCGGCCGTAGGACGTTTAGAAACCTCTGTGCGTTGTTATCGTGCTTTCAACAGCGCCCAAATTGGCGTTGAAGTTTTGGTTTATTTGGCTATTATCTCCGCGTGAGAAACATTTTGTAAGTATTATTCCGTACCGGTGCCCCTTGAGAAAAGTACAATGATTAAATGATAGTAGCGAAGCAATGAGGCACGATCTCTGGCTACGCAAATAAATATTGTGTGGTGAACAAAACTTGCGCATTGGCTACGCAAATAAATGGGGTAAAGAATTCGTGAAGGAGTAGTCGAGCAGCTTGGAGTATCTGCATGCTAGAGCTAAAGTTGTACATTGGCAGTACACCCGAGCTCTTTCGCTGTATGGTGCAATTATCATAGAAAATCTGGTTGTATTATAACACATCAGGGAATTCATTTGTGGTTTTAAACACTTCATTGACGCTTTATCAAGCGCTTCGAGCTAGTAGTCAATCCACACAACTTTAAACACGCCCCTATAGCGCGTGTCGAATACATGAAACCTTCCCCACCCAGAAACCGGCGCTTGCTATTGGTTTCCTGTTTTTTATTGTTGTCTTAATCAGGCCAAAATTGGATAAACTCAAGTACGTGTGGAATTTTCAATAATCCCAAAGCGGAAACTAGGCTCTCAACAATTCTTCATCTGCTAAGCTAGTCATCTTTATAACTGTCATGAAAAGCTGTGGATTGTCTTTGGGATCCTTTGGGTTGTTTAAAATGCCCCTCTGTTGGCCTCCTATTTGCGTTTTCGCAAGCTGTTTATTGTCTGTGCGATCTGAGATATCTCCGGGGGTAGCGGTTTTAAAGAGAGAAAGTTACACAAACATTTTAGAATGAACAAGGTTGCGATTGCTTGACCTCCTGAGAGTGCATTTAATTGCCGGCACGCGCCACCACCCCGCGGTAACATAATCAAACTTCCGATCTATCGCGCGCGCAAAATCTGATGTTATCTCATTTTTAGCGCCATGTTGTCGACAGATTTGTCTTGGAGTGGTTATTTAAATAACACAGCCCCGTGCTGCAGAATAAACATCCATGAAGTTCTAACGCATTTTTGAAAACAAGACTTCAAGAGGGTAATGAGTTTTACACGTGCCCAGATAATCATGGCACACGACATCGTTTTCTTTACCCGCGAAAAATTGTAACATTATTGTTAAAGTCTCTTGGCGTAGGTTGTCAATTTTGTGAACAATTAGGGAAGTGGTCAAAACATCGGTACTCGACCAGGACCCGATTTAGGGGGATGGGGTGGTGTATGCCGCAACCAACCTTCGTTTAGGGAAAAATGCACATTTTTAACTGCGAATATCTCGTAAAATAATAAATGAATACAAAAGAAGGCTCAGCACCGTCTTCTTTATAGCGAGAGCAACACATCCATGCAATAACATCCAACATCCCTTACTTGAGCATGGAGAAAATGGGCATTGAAAAACAGGTGGGGGGTGGGGGTGGTACAACCCGGGTCCTACCACCTCACTTGATAAAATCGGGTTCCACTCGAGTACAAATGTTTTGACCACTTTTCCCTTTGCCTGTTCACATGTAAGAAGGTTGACCCTAGGGGATGATAGAGGCACTTTATATAGGTGTGATGTGTGATTTTTAAAAAGAACAATCCAGTAAGATCCAGTAAGGTTTGCCTGACATTTTCGAGCATTTTGTCTTTGTTAGATCGTTTTCGAATCTTTAATAATGTTCCAAGAACAAATATCAAATTCTGCACTCAGTATTTCCTCCGACTTTGATAAATGTTTAAGATTCTCGATCCGAAATTATATCTGAAAAAGATTTGCTTACAGTTACTGTTTATAATATCGCTGTTGTCAAAAATCTCAGTGATCGTCGACCGATCTTCGTAAAAGACGCCTATCCCGTCTCCGCTTGAATTAATGGACTACGGAAAATTTCCAGGGGGGTTGTATTGCACTGGAAATTCCACGGGAGGGGGTGTGTCTGGAGACAGGAAATTCCAAGGGGGAGTGGTAAAAAGTGACTTTCCAGGGACATTTTATCCCAAAATAGATTTTCAGGGGTATTTTGCCAGAAAAAATAGAAAATTCAGGGGAGGGGGTCCATTATGAGGTTAAATTCCAGGGAGGGGGTCTGTTTCACGAGTGTCATTGATTAAATTCCAGGGGAGGGGTCTTCTTTTTAAGGGAGATCCTCAACCCCCCCCCCCCCCCCCACCCCCCGTGCGGTTTAAAAATGCAATCAGCCAATGTCCGAGCAAGGCAACTGAAACTTGAATTAATGAATTCTTATTCAGCTTTTCTTGATGACACAATATTAAACACATATATTATGATGCAACCTATAACATATTCCAACAATCGATGTCTTTTCTCCATGCTCTGTATCAAAGAAAAATTTTGACTTGTCGCGACGGTAACAACAATAGGTAGGTTGAACAATGCCGAATGCAGTACCAACCAGCCACCTTAAATAGTCTCAATACTGCATGCTCTGCTATATATCTGAATTGAGGTTCGTCTTTCGGAAATTATGCCTGTTGAGTGGCAATTCTCAAGAGGCAGCTCTATGCACCTGGAGTCCCTTGTCAACTCTTAGTCATAACTGGTGATATTTTTCTTGCGCTATCGAAACGACAAACAGCTAGCGCCCTGACTTTGTCGTCTGCTCACGCCGTAACGCTCCCTCTCGTCAAACGTGCAGTAACAAAACCCAACTTTTTATGTGCCCACTAAGATGGAATTTTGAGAATAAGAGAAAGCAACCACAGTTTGAGAACTCACAATTGAAGCCTAAACACTTGAAGAGCGTGCCTTCGATGATGTTTTCATGTGCTTTGAGAGTTACGCGGATACCACTTCGAAGAATGTGTGTAATACGAATGTGTGTAATCAAATTGAATTGAATTGAATTGAATTGAAAAAAAAAGAGAAAAGGTCGCGAGCGGGACTGACCTATTGGGATGCTTTAGCCGACCAACATAGAAATGCTATACTCCATGCAGAGCCCGCAATCAAGTCGTCAGTTAGTTTGGGGTCAGCTTGTTAAATGGTCACCTAGTAAACACTAAAATAATTGTTTTCAAAAAGTACAAAAATATTCTCTGAAAGAAAGAAGTACGGAAAATTTCATGGGATTTCGATGAAGGATTGCCGAGATATGAGCGAATTTAGGGACTGTTCGTTAATTACGTCGCAGGGGAAGTTGGTGGTTTTTTCTGCTAATAGGTTTTGTGAAAACTTACCCCGTACAAAAAAAGTAGTTTCAATTTCTACCCCCTTCGAAAAACGGCTATTTGAAATTTTACCCCCCTCCCCCTGCGCGCTAATTGACTAAGCTACAATGTAAGCATCAAAATGGCGTCTAAACTAAGTACGATTGTTGAAGAGGATGTACCGGTAGAACAAGCTCTAACTGGCAAGAAAAGAGAGGAGAAGTTCGACAGAAACCTTTAGTAGGAAAGCTTTAGTTGGCTTAGGACACTCCGGATTTATACAGTGCTCTGCGTTTCACGCAATTGCACTCAATCTCAGTCCTAGTCTGTTGAAAATTTGCATGACACTGAAATGCACCCCCCAAAAGTTTCGCGTGTTCTAAAAATTTACCCCCAAATGTTTCAACGTTCTGCAAAATTTACCCCCCCTATAAAACCACCAGCCCCCCCTACGACGTAATTAACGAACAGTCCCTTAGATGGCAAATTTAGTATGTTTGAAAAAATTGAGGTAAACCAGAAACATATATGTGAGTTAAAACGTGTAACACACATACATTGCTTTAGTGCCAAGCTGCGGAATATTCGCAGAATAAACAATTGAACAGATTTTGAACATAATGTTGTTGCAAGACTTCAAGATGTTAAATGTTAGCATATTATCACTTACCACTGTTGCTCTACTTTTTTTGAGCAAAAAATGAAATATTATGAAGAGAAAACCTGCTTGGGTTAGCAGTCGAGAGTTCATTATTGACCATGGTCATAAACTGGCACCGAATAATCCACAGCTTGGTTCACCGTTACATGTTTCAACTAAGTTATATGTTTCTGGGTAAACCGATTTCAAAAGGGTCGGATTTCCTCATGTAGGCTGTAATTACAATCCGCGAATATTTGCAATCCTACATGGAAATGACGAGTGTAGGTTTTGGTCGAGGGTCGAGTGTCGAGGGTAAGACGTCGAGGGTCGAGGGTAAAATGTCGAGGGTCGAGGGTAAAATGTCGAGGGTCCAATTTTTTTTTCTGCAAATAAATGAAATAATTTTTTCCCGTGATACATGTTGAAATATTTTTTAAAGAATGCAAATTTTGGTTTTCCTGACTGATACGTGGATAGACTCCGACACAGTTGTGCTGAGAATTTTCCCACCTTTTTCGACCTGCGCGGAGCGGGATAAAACAAAATGTTTTCCGAAAACTCCAGGCGTAAATTTCGGGCAATTTTTTTCAAAATCAAATTCCCTAAAACTGTGGCAGATTTGTTGTGCTTTTTCGCCAGGAGTTCTCAGAAAGGTTTCCTCGACAGAGCGTACCGAGCGTGTATAAAGCACGCGGATCTTGCTCAAACAGGAGAACACAAATGAGAACAACAATAAAATCTTTTGGTCTGAGATAATATCAAACCAAAGGAAGTCCACTCTACGTTCATCGAACTGGTGTTTTTCGAAGATTTTGAACACGGCGTTCTTCAACTGGCAATGAACTGGAGTACTGTTGGTAGTCCCATTGCGATATGCTGCCAGCGCAGAAAAAGCAATCGCCGACGTGATTTTATACCCAGCACTTACTAGTTTTGCTTCCATGCTACTCATTATACTACAGCTAACTTTAGGAGACTCAGGGATAGGTAGCACAATAACGAAGCGAAATTTTCACGAGTAGAAATAGGTTGTGAAAATGCCGCGGAAATCTTGGTTTTCCCGAAGATTGAATAAAAACATTAAAATCTTTTCTTGCCCAAAATACTCACTCGGCAAGTTTGCTTCGAATTTTGCTTCCACGGTTAAACAGAAGATTTTGCTTCCCTTCACGTGCAGTCTAATTAGCGAAGCAAAAGGTTTGATTGACAAATGTCTGCGATAAGAAAACTTGTAGCGGCAAGTCTGAAGAAACATCTGCAAGAACGCTTTCACCAACATGCGGGCATGTGAGCAATAAAGCGGGGAAAACCGAGAATTTGCATTTAAAAAAGAAATCGACCCTGAGAAAAAGAAAAAAAAAATATGGACCCTCGACATTTTACCCTCGACATTTTACCCTCGACCCTCGACATTTTACCCTCGACCCTCGACGTCTTACCCTCGACACTCGACCCTCGACCAAAACCTACACTCGGAAATGACCTCAAATTTTCACTATATCAAGTTGAAAGCATTCTTTACAAATTTGAGTTGTTATTTTTATTATTTGATGTTATAGTTTTGATGTTTTCGATGACCATGTCCCTTTAAAAGAGCGTGTTTTCGATGATGTTTTCATGTCTAAAGACGGATAAATGCACTAATATGGTCCACAGCATTTCTGCAAAAGGTTTGTCTTGCAAAATGAGATTCTACTACCTATTCTGTTTGCCGTTGGAAGTGAAAGATTATAATATTTCAACATATTTTGGTGTCCTGTCCCCCTAGACAAAATATATATTGGTAGTGGCCCTGGAGTGTTCGTCGTCTTCTTGTGAGGAACTCACTTATACCGCCACGAACCTATTCTTCTACTGAATTCCCGCTGGTCCATGGTGCCTTGAAGAACTTTTTAAATGATTATATGCGGTGCGCGCGAATTATATGACCAGCGATCTTATTATTTGTTCAAATGGTTGTGTGTGGATAATATTTTAAAGATTTCTGTCTCAAGTTGAAACAAAGTGAATTTATTTGGAAGGACTGTAAGTATTTTCTTCTTAGTCAAATCCACTGAACGTAAGTGATGTCGAGAAACATCTAATTTTGGTCGCCATTTTTTTTTCGTCTTATAACCAAACTGCGGAAGAGGCATTCGAAATACCGTACAAACAATTGCGCGCCGATGGTCCGTATTGATCGGTGTGATCCTGACTCAGCACGCTGGGGCCAACCACCCCCCTAAATGTGTCATCAAAAGTGACCAAAAATCAAATCTCGCCATTAACTTTCTACCCCTTGTGTCTAATTTTACCAAACTTCGTACATTGGATGACATTATGAAGACAAACATTTTCCATGTATTGAGTGGTCACCATGGTGATTGTGACGTCACTGGCGTTAACGTATTTATTGGACCATTTTTCGTAATGTTGAATCTGCTTGTTTTTTGTAGCGGCAATGATAGATTTCAACAAGAAAAGCTAAACGTCGAAAACCGTTTGCTTTTAGGATTTATATTAGCTGAGTTATGATTTTTTCATGATTTGTATAAGGTTGGATCTACCTTAACAGCTGAAAAAGTTTACAAAATAATTAATTATTGCACGGTAACATCATTGCACATACAAATATCTTAGTATATAGGTTATACTAGTTGACTACAAAATAATTTCACACATTTCCACTTTCGATCATCTATTTTCCGTGTTTAAAATCCAAAAGATGTATACTCATGACGTAATAGATTATGACGTCACAATATAACAATGCTTTATATCTTCGCTCTAAGGACGAAATTCAAAATTTCAAAATCATACGATTTTAGATACCATTTTGCTTAACACTTAACAACAGAAATCGGTTCAATTGACTAAAAAATAAAAAAAAAATACCAGTGAGTTTGTTTTCCCATACATTTGCTACTGTAACAAAAAAGGTAGGGGAGGGGAGGGGGTCATTCTTTGAAATGCTAGACCTCAGCTAATTTTCATGCTATCTACAAACGGTTTTCGGTTTTCAACATCTCTTGCTAAGGTGTATCATCGCCATTACAGAAATAGTGCATATTCCAAATCTTAAAAATGATCAATCAATTGCGCAATCTCTGGTGACGTCACAAAGCATCATAGTGACGTCAAAAGTAGTGGAAAATATTTGTCATCGTAATGTTATCCTATCTACCAAATTTGGTCAAAATAGCCTCAGAGGATAGAAAGTCATGTTGAGTCAAAGTTTGAATGACGCATTTTGGGGGGTGGTTGGCCCCAGCGTGCAGATTGATGACAGCATTAAATTTGTCCTTATATACAGTGCCACAGTCTATAAACTTCCGTGGCTATAAAGAATCAATTGTCACAACAGTATGTCAATCCATACATTTCTTAAAAAAAATAGACACACATTTCAACTATGGGCATTCTTACTTATAAACAAACTGGCGTTCTTCACTCCCATGACGTGGTGCTATTTTTGGACGCAAAAGCGCTTTCGCAATTTACGCAAGTGATTATCATTAAAATGCTGGCCAAGCTCACAGCTCTATTTGTTTTGGTTCTGGATAAGACGAGTGTGTTAACCTTCCTCTCATCATGCATCTTGGGTAAAATTAGGGCAAAATTTCAATTCCTTGGTGGAAATGCATGAAGGCAAGAGTCCCCACTAGTAAAGGCCTTATCACGGTTTCAGCCTGTTGGGGAGGGGGGGGGGGATATGGTACCTTTTAGGGGATAAAATTCGAAAACTTGCAATTTTTTTCTAAAGTACCTGTTGAGGTCCGTTCTAGCAAAGCCAAAGGGCAAGCAAATCACTCTTATTGGTAGCCTGAATTTCAGGAGATATTTTTGACCCTCGTAAAAAATACGAGAGAAATTACGAGGGGAAATACGTCTTGGGGGTACCTTTAATTTAGGGGTCAAAATCAACTAAGCGACGCCATTTTTAGGTAACCTTTTAGGGGTAAAATCGAAGTTCCCGACGAGCACCCCCGCCCAAAAAATATGTGGAAGTCCTTCCCCCCGTGGCCGGGGGTTTCATACATGTTTTAGCCGCAATTAGAATTACTTTACCACGCTAAGTATTTTGCAGAGTTTAGTGGAATTTTGAACTTCTCCCTAGCCAACAAAATGGCGGCGGAAACCGTGGCCAAACTTGGCAACCTTTTGATTCTACAATTGTACGTTGTCATAGCGCCGACTTTTCTTATTTCAATTATTCTATCTTTCCTAAAGTTGACTGACCATAAACATAATATAGATAAATATAATTTTCTCTTGGTTGACTGACCATATTCTATCATAAATGTTTGGCGCCCTTTTGAGCAAGGCTCGGCTGCTTAGTCATTGCCAAAAATAAATATAATCCGTCACTCAAGCAAAGAGAAGAACATTTTTGAGATCAAAATTCTGAGAAATTCACATGAGTTGAAAAATGCGCTTATGAGCGATATTGAAATATGGAAATATACGAGAGATGGAAATAAGATATTTACAAAGTCTTTTGCAGCACTTTTAGAACAGAAAATTAAAGTTTGAAGCATTCGAATTCAGGTGAATTTATAGAATACTCTTTTAGCGAATATATATCAGGAAACTCTATAATTTCCCCCACCCTCCCTCCCCTAGTTAAGTATTTTCATTACGATAACAGCTATTTTGGGGAATCCCCTGTCACACTTCTGCATTGCCAGTGATTGGCTTTTAGTTATCACATGACCGAAACTTGGATCTTGATTGGCTAAGACAACGGTGTCATTGTTTGAATGGCTTCCTTCGTGCTAAAAAATATTCCGAGCGAGGTATCGATTTGCAGACCGCGTGTTCGGCGAAAACATTTGTGCATGGAGGCAATTCAAACAAGGAAATCGGTAAGTTCTAAGCATTTCCTTTCCGAGAGGAAGTACCGATGAATTAAGATTCATTTGTTTGTCCAGGTTTCTTGCGTTTCTGTGTTTATAGCTCATTTTGATGATAATTTCAATCAAACGTTTTGAAATTACAGTACGTCTGCAATTTGGACTCGATGGCCGTTCAAAATCAAATTCAAATGCTTATGAATAGAAATATACATCTAATCCACGATGGCTAAAAGATACCAAAGATCGTTTCAGATAAAGTGCTGTTGATTGGGGCCTTGTAAATATTTTTAACGTCGTGATTTATTGTTTATCCTAAGCATCCACAATGTTGTGCTAAAAGTCGTCCTGTAGTCGGTTGATGTCAGAGCTGACTACAGCTGAGCTCGTAAAATGTACAATTCGCGAATAACTTAAGTTTAATTCATTACAAAAGCTAATCATATTTATTATTGTATCCGCAGTGTTAGAACACATAGAGTTTAAAATCGAGTTTTTCAATTGATTTCATCAACCGATTTCATCAACTTGCTCGATTTTACGCTTGTTTGCGAGCACCTCTGTTTGTAATCTACAACCCGTCGCGGGCTCACCAGTTAGAAGATCCGCTAGATAATAAGATTTCCGTTGCCTTTTTATAACGTTTAAGGGCTTCAAAACTCACAGAGGTACATTATCTGGCTTCTAGTTCACGGTAATATTATTTTGTTTTGGAATTTTAACAGTGTCTCGGATTTCGTGTCGATTGCATGAAATCGAATTGGAAATTGATCGCGCAAAGTACACCTTCTAAATTCCATCACAAGTGCTAAAGTTCTCCAAATAGGATATCAAAGACCTTTTAGAGAACCTAGACGTACAAATAGCGCATTTAAGGTTATGTTAGAAAAGCGTGACTGACTTCAGTGACTTTTTCATCTTCAGATTTTTGATGACTAGTTGTAGTCGTACAGATAGACGCGTGCCAGCAATGGCCACAACAGAGGAGACCAATTTGGAACCAACAATCGGTATTCGGGACAATAAACAGTTCAACACTCTTCTAGAAGACGTGCGAGGAACTAGTCGAAGTTGGTGAGTAGAAAACTTCCGATAGGGCATCTATCTAAAAACTTAGTGTTTTTCAAGTATAAACATTTCAGTCAATTGCGCAGCTCTGAAGATAAACTTTCTAGATCAGAAAATTTAATTTGTAAGTGATCTGTGAAAATCTAATCGAAAACTTCCCGGTTAAGAAGGTGGAAATGGGGTAATTACTTTTGATGGGAATGCTTCAAAGAAAGAGGACACGAGTGCGGGCTTTCAAAATGTAACATGCATAGTTCAGCAAATTGCTTTGGCGACTTATTATTTTTGTCAGTGCAAACAATCGCGCTGTTTATAAAAGCGTTGGAGTCCAGCGTGAAATTGTTTTCGCAAGACTTCCAGCTTATCCTTTGTGGACTTAAACAAAACACTTGTACCCTCGTGATTTCAAGAGCAAATTCCTAAGCGTGAACCGCTCGTGCGCCATATAAACAAACGTAGAACCACCGCCGGTTGGTTACTTAGCAAAACTACTTTTGCGTGCAAGTCAAGAGACAGCCGAAGCTTAAGGTAATCCCACCTTTAGTCTTGGTCTCTATTCTAGCTTACTAGACTAATGCAGCGAGCCATCATATAAAAGATTAACTCGCGAAATTGAATGAAAAGAAGATCAAAATTTAATGAGCGAATGATTTTGTGGAATTTTCTTATAGCAGGGATGGATTTAACGTTCTAATATTAAGTGGTTTGTCACTCAGGGGTTTTGTCTGATAAATCCACCAGACCGCAAAGACCTAACTAATATCCTTGTAGGTTGATACTACACTTTTGACATGCTGTAATTTTGAAACTTTAGTTGACACTGTCTAATAATGTGTCACCTCCCATGTTGTGTGGAGTTCCTCTTCAAAGTATTCCCCACTTCTTTTCCGACAGTCAAAAAAATTAACTCCCCACTGAGAGAGAATATAGTGCCTTAAGCCAGACGGGGGCACTGAACAATTGGATAAATCCCCTGTGTTCTATCCCATTATATTAACTATAAGAGAAATTAGATTTTTTAGTGTGTTGAAATTTCGGCTCCTAGGAGGTGCACTATTTTGGTTCCCACCCACTCCCTATCCCACGTCGAATGCTTGGATTTGTTTTAAAAAGCCCCTGTGGTCATCTCTGTGATCCCCTTCCTGTGATTTGAACAGGTATGTTAATTGTTTTCTTCCATAAAGGGTGATCTACAACTGTAAGAAGCAACTTTGCATACTTGTTTTCTATTGCTGATAGTCTTGCATGCCAGAAATGAATCTTGGAAATTCCAAAAGAGGGAGACTGTAGGGAGGGTGTAACTCCAAGGAATTTTCCAAAGGCAAACCTGAAGAAAAATAGTTTAGTTTTGTTACAATGTAAAGAGAAGTAAGACTTTATGGCAATATCTTTTCCCTACTACAGACTTAATTGTCCCAAATATCCACATGCATGCAAAAACTGTCTTGCATTTAAACAGTCTTCAGTCTGCCTTCCTATAGTGCTTATTTACTCAGTTAATTGTTATGGTCTTATTGACTATCAGACAAAGGAAAGGTGAAAGATAAATCTGATCTTCTTTAGTTGCATCTGCTGCATCATGTGCAATTTGGTTAACAACCTGAATAAGTATTAAATTGATTCCAACTCCAATGGCTTTACCAGGAGACTGAAGTTAATGGAATTGGGACATCACATATTTTCTCTATATTTTCTGTTCCATTCAAGTTTCATAAAATCTTCTGTTTTTCTGTCCAGTGGTTGGCATTTCTGCTTTTATATACGTTTTTCATCTGCCTTTGTCTTTCTTTTCTAAGATTAAGCACTTACTTTACTCACCTTCTTGTTGCAATTTTTTATTTAGGATAATTTTTTAAAATTAATGTCACAGCCCCATGTAGATTCAAACTGCCTCTCCCTCTTCACATTGAGTCCAAATCTTCTGAATTTTAATAGCATTATGTGGGCCATCAACACCCATCTTTAGAGATGCCATTACTCTCCTGCATTTTGCAGGGGACTCTCACTTTAAACTTAGCCTCATATTTTGCTTAATTTTCTCATTATTTTTCATACAATTACTGTATTTCTCACACATTTTGATCATAGGCTGTTCTCTGTATTTCTACTAAAATTTTCCTTTTCTGCGGAGTTGATTTTGCTGCAGCAAATAAAAAGACAGGATTTCAAAGACAGCAAGTTCAGTTTGTTAGAGCAGCCAAGTTAGATAGACCAATTCCTGTATAATATAGATAAGACTGCTAAAGGAAAAGCTCCTCAGATAAGACTCTTGTTTAGCAGTTTTTGTAGGTCTAGTGACACTTAATGATTTGTTTTTATTCAACAAAATGACCATTACTGTTGTTTATCTACAACAAAATGATTGTAAGGCATGAAAATAGAGTTGGAATAGAAATGTATGGACATGCCAGTGCATGTGCAGTATTCCAAGCACTTTATTATTATTATCATGCCAATGAGATTCTTTGTACCCGGCACAGTTATGATTTATCACATTCATAGATGCCAACCCAACATGTCAAGAAGTGGGACATTTTGGTGAAACTGCAAATTTAAGGGAATTTTTGCAGGAGTAGTACTGTAAATGTATAAGGAAAAAACAACAAAATTTTTAGTGGGAGATGAGGTAAAAAAAAATGTGTGAGAGTTGGCATATTCTCTTCCCATTGATAGAAATATTAGCATCATTAATGAAAAACAATTAAGTTTAATGGAATGAGGAATACACCTGCCAACCAGCCAGTTATAACATCATCATTTTTTTCAGTCTTTTTTGTTTTCCAATTTTTTCCCCATTTTTTCTCTGAGATCAACAAAACTTTAAATGTATATTTTTGAAATGACATTTCAATTGGCAAATATGATCAAATGCTTGCATTTTGTTAACTGATCACTTAGCAGTGTTCGGATATTAACCATTTAATCGAATGGGTAAATTTTGCAGAAAAAATTCATACTCCTAGCACATGGTGTGGGGGTGGGGCAAATTTGCCTGATTTGCCATATAGAGAATTAATTACCTTTTGGAATTTTATAGTATGGTGGGGGTCATTTTTTTCTCTGAGATCAGCAAAATCAGTGTCAGTATATTTTCAAATGCAGGGCTGCAAATTAAAAAAAAGTCCAGTCGAAATTTTTTGACAAGTTTCAAAATTCTAGTCGCAATTTCTAAAATGTTAGTCGCAAAAATTGAACTTGCGTCAGCGTGTTAGACAAGATGTGAGTTGCAAAACTTTGACTGACTGACAAAGTTTAGTTGCAAAAGAGGAAAACTTAGTCGCAAAAGCGACCCCCACGGGCACAATTTGCAGCCCTGAAATGACATTTCAATAGTCCTTTTCACAGTTCCTTACTCTATTGTGATTCAAATTGGAATTCTAGCCTGAAGTCAAGACTACCATTCATCAAACAATACATTGGTCAACGGTAGATTCGACTTCAGGCTAGTAGTCCAGGCATTTTATGGTTGGACCTGGAACTAATTCCCACAAAAGCTTTCTCTTCAGAAACCAGCTAGAATTAACCTCTAGAAGAACATACTAAAAGTCCCAAAAAATCCCAGCACGGCAACACTCCGTTTTGCAGCTTTTGGCGGAGAGGCTCTCTGCGTGCTACATGAAAACGAGGCTGAGACCGGAAGTGCCCTTTGATTTGCTTAAATTTTATCAAAACTTCGACAGTTTCGCATAAAAACGTCAAATATCGATAAAAAGCACACTGACGAATATTCTTTATTTGTAACTTGCTCAATGGTCACCAGTAAAGTGGCGAAATGTGAATTTTCGTAAAATAGCATCATCGCCGTATCTATGGTGGCATCTCCAAAGTGAAAATTTTCCTTTGTGTGATATACAGTCCATGACATTGTGATCCTAGCTCGTAATTGTGTAAATGTCACGAAATGTCCAAGCGCATTTTCTATACAGTCGAAGCTCTCGTAAGCGACCACCTCGGGAACTGAAAATTGCGGTCGTTAACGGAGCTGGTCGCTTACGAGAACGGTTCTCGTAAGCGACCACCAAGCGGATTCCTACTTGAACAAGAGGTGTTGGTCGCTTACGAGAGCTTAGTACAATAAATCTAGAAAATATCATGTTATACTAACATGTGCTAATGCTTAAAATAGTTTGATTTATTTCCCGACTTTAATTAAGAATAGATAACCGCAAATATGTCCATAGAGAATATGTAGAAAATAGCATTTCACTGGTGCAGCTTGTATCAGTTTAGATATTTATGAGGTGATGACTGATGTTTTAAAGAAAAAAGTACTATGGTCGCTTACGAGAGCTTAAAAACAATAGAAAATCTCTGTTGGTGATTTGAAATTGTGGTCGCTAACGGAGCTGGTCGCACCGATGAGGCGGTTGCTTAGGAGAGCTTGAAATAACAGAGTTTATGTGACATTTCAAACGGGGTTTCGGGAAAATGGTCGTTATGGGAGCTGGTCGCTTACGAGAGCGGTCGCACAGAGAGCTTCGACTGTAATTATAAATTCGATCACAACTACTAAAATATTCGTGTGATGGATATCAAACCTCCTAGGGCAGTAGGAGGTGCATGGCGTCACGTAGCTCTACTTGGACTCTCCAAGGTGGACTTGGGCTCGGGGCGAAATAAACAAAAACAGTTCCACTAGGTACTGGGTTTTCGGCTTTCGGCGGCGGTGGAGAATGGATGTCTTCACGATAAGAACGCATGCGTCGTCGCCATCGGCTTAACGAGTGCGGAACCACTTCTTAATAACGCCGTAGTGCTGTTGTTAGCCGTTATTTGTGATATCGCCAGGAAAACATCTCTCTTCATCCCGTCCGCAAAGGAAAATGTTGCACCTTTGCCCGCTGATCGTCCGTAGTGGGTCATCTTATTGGTAGTTGGGCGTGTTGGCGGTACTTCTTTGGCCACGGGACTCGGTGAAGAAGAGGCCCGCCAGTTAAAACTTGGCCAGTTTGTCCCGGCAGGTATAAAACGCAAGTCACAGGTCACATCCCTCCCACCCACGCCCGTTGAAAATCGCATTCAGCCATTTCGTCTCAATGGACTCATGTGGGATGTGGATGTGCGTGAACCGGTGACTTGACGATTTTCGATTTTTTTTTTTATGTGCCATCGTACTTTCTTGAGTGTTCTGCGTATGCTAGTGCGACTCTCCGTCGGTTAACCGTTCGGAACCAATCTGCCCAATAGGCTCGCCAATTTTCCCGCCTAATGTTGTTTTTTTAAGAAGGGAAAATCTGACCGAGTGATGGAAGGTAAAAATGTTCTCATGACGGAATTCTTTCCTATCAGTTATCCGATTTATAACGATCGCTTATGGCTCATTCACACGGCGCGATTTAAGCTGCGATCTAAGGCGCTATTTCTCTGGCGATTCCACGGGGATGTCATATCGCGCGGTGTGAACTGCGATGCGGGTGCGATTTCTTCATATCACCAACAAACGGACAAATATCGCAAAGCCAAATAGACGGCCGTTCACACCGTGCGATATATGACGTCGACGATCTCCGCAAAAATCGCAGCTAAGATCGCGCCGTGTGAACGGGCCTTTAGATTGCTTCTTAACTGCGATAATCATTTACTCGTTACCATTCATCTTTACCATACGTCTTTCGGATGAAACAATAACCGTCCTGCCTTTAAAATAAGCTGTACCCAGTTTCAGGGGGGACATTAAAGAACCACTTGGGACGTAATAAGCCCTCTGGCAGTGTCCACCCCCAGTGTGGAAATGTGGGGGGATCCACATCGACTTTTACGCTGTCCATTTGACAGCATTCACGATACTGCGCACGCAACTTCAAAGAGATGAGAACAATGCTTGTCTGTTTTAAATAACAAAAGCTGTCTTCGCCAGAACGAGTCCAAACGGCTCAAGGCTATTGTTCTCACAACATCGTGAAAACGGTCAATAGCGCTGCACACAGATGACGTCACACTAATTAAAAACTCAGACAAACAAATACACGTTTCTCCCATTTTCTCAGTTTTCTCTCAAAAGAACGATACAAAATGAATCGGTAAACTGGTAGTTCCACTCGTTATAGTAGAGCTTGTATGTACTCTTACCCTGACTCGTATTTCAAGCGCGATCCTTCTGAATGGGATTTCAGAGGGATTTTTAATTGTGTGAGTCTTGTGATTTAATTTTAGAATCTGTGCGCAGCGCTATTGAATTATTCA
Source organism: Scolanthus callimorphus (assembly GCA_033964015.1). Lineage (NCBI taxonomy): Eukaryota > Metazoa > Cnidaria > Anthozoa > Actiniaria > Edwardsiidae > Scolanthus > Scolanthus callimorphus. The sequence goes on from JAWWUD010000064.1 coordinate 449,594, forward strand.
ATTAAAGCTAGATGGCTTGGAAATGCGCGTGAATCAAAATCCAATACGTTTCTGAATATTTATTCCAAAAAGTCTCTAATAGCAAAACTGTTGCAGATTTGTAAGAATTCAGAATTTCTCTAGCCCTAGTCATGACATTTTATCATGCACCGTGAAATAATAATTTTATTCCAAGCAATGTTGTGATGGCCTGAATCAATTTTCTAGTGCAAATAGACAATTCAATTGCCCACTGCTAAAATACCTTATTCAAGAAATCGGTCAAAGACATTACTTACAGTCATATATACTATAATAAACGCAGAATCGTTTACATCTTTACAGTATTTCTTTTTTTCCTTCTGCAACAGGTGAAATACTCCGATCGAGCGCTTGACTTGACAACTACTCAACAAGTGTAATTAAACGATGCCCGCGCGCGCTAGAAACATCATTTCAGACGGCGTTCTGAAGGCACTAGTTTTATAGTAAAGAAACAAATTCGGCAATTTCTCTTTCTTACAATTAAAGATTAACAAGTAAAACATTTATATTCTCCCGTGGGTTCAGGTTTTAGTAGTCCAAACAACCAAACTCAGCAATTTCTATTTCATAAATTTCTCAAACAATTCTACTAGTTTTTTAAATGAAATATTTGTATAGTGGAACCGATTTGCTTTTTCGAAAATCAGATTTGTTATTCTCTGTTATGTGGGATTTTTGCAATGAAAAATAATTAAATTATTATGCCGATAAGTTAGTTTTGTGCATTTTACACCGTCTTTACAAGCCGCGCTGTTGATTTATTATACCAGCCTCGTTTCCATGCGGCTAAATCTCATTCTCGACTGCCTCAAATAAATCCTGTTTTTCGGAATGTTGCCGTGGTGGGATTTTCTGGGACTTTTCATATGTTATTAAGAGGTGATCAAAGAACTAAAAACAGTTGAAATTTCTTTTGTGGGAATTAGTTCCAGGTTAGGCACATTTTTGTCGTAGAATGCCTGGACTATAGAATTCCAATTTGAATCACAACAGAGCGAGGAACTGTGAATAGGACTATTGGTAAATATGATCAAATGCTTGCATTTTGTTCACTGATCATTTAGTAGTGTTCAGAACCATTTAAAATGTGTAAATATTGCAGAAACAAATGGTGTGGGGGTTGGGCAAATTTGCCTGATTTGCCATATACAGTAAATAGTTAATTTCTCTGGAAGTTCAAGTATGGTGGGGGTGTGATTCCAAAAGAAATCCATCCCAGCCCCCAATGAAGGGTTGAGATAATTACATAAATTATATAATTAAAAATGCAGCATTTGTATGGTAAATAAGAATGCATTTAACCCCCACACCTCTTGAATTTCCAAGTCCCTACTGTGGGGAGGGGTACAGAGTCACGCAATCAATTTTTTCAATCAAACAAACTGCCATTGTCTTGGAAGTCTTTATTTGGGCAGCAGTTTGCTTGTATATGAATCATTTTGGTGCAACAAGTGCAAACAACAACAACAGCAAAACATTTTTGAGTGTCAGCTCCTCATCCCACCCAGCATTTGTAAAATTATTTTTTTTCAAAAACAATTTTGAAATGTTATGCCTCAAGATGGCTTGAATTTGTTCAGCTCACTTTTATTTCAGCATTAGAGCATAACTTTCTATGACTTTATTGGCACAATAGAGCATGCGTGATGATGGGAGAGACATTAGAACGTTGTAAAGAGCTGCAGCCGAGTGATTTTAAAACGTTTCAAGTGTCACTCCCAACATCACACGTGCTCTATTTGCCGATTTAAAGTCATAAAAAGTTGTGCTCTAATGCTTTTATGATATAGCCGAGGAGAACCATTGCTTTATCGGTGAAATAGAGCATAGATTTGGACCAATCAGGGCGCGCGTTATATTGTAGCTATATTATAAAAGATAATATTTTGCTTTTTGTTGCCCTTCCCTTTCATAGTTTAGAATAGAGGGCTCTCTTATTCATTTAGTTTCCTATGCAGGACCTTTTAAGGATATCCTTGAAATGCAGGATGCTTTAATAACAGTATATGCACCGGTAGCTTCCGGATTTCTTAAGTTGTTGAAGATATTTTCCATAAAGGTTAGAAGTTCGACCAATATTACACTCACCCAAGATCGCCAAAAACCAGAGAGTGAAATTGTATCCGTCCTAATAAAATTATTAATTTGAGAGAAACGATAATTTAAAAAAGAGAGTTGTAAAATATAATGGCTTGCTTGGGAGAAAAAGGTAAAAGACCGAAGTGACGAAGCGTTCCCGTTCGACGAATGGTATTTCGAGGAGATTAGTTTGACTCGGTTTCTGTCTTTCAACGAAAATTGCTTTGTTTTTCTAGCCTAATGATCAAACGCTGCATCGTCAGTTATGAAGCAAACGGCTTTGACAACACTGCTGTATTTAGCAAAGTGAGTTGTCTACGCTTGTTACGCGAATAATTTCGAAAAAAGACTGAAGAAGGTAAAATTGCTCAGTTAATTAGATGTCCGTGTATTTGAGTATTAAAGAAAACGGATAAGAAAGGAAGAAAAAACAAACATATTTTTTCGTCGTAGCCCCCCAGTTTTTCGGCGAGTTCCGCACGACTCGCGTTTCTCAGGGACAGGCAACGAAGAATTTGTGGCAGAACATAGATAAGCAGCCTGTGGAAGTGTCTCGCTTTTGGTCATGTTATGCCAGTACAAAAGCAGTTCAACAGATTTGATTTTTAGTGGGAACATTTTTTAGCCTTAACCCCCCCCCCCACCCCCCGTCCCTCCTTCGCTACACAATCATGCTCCTATATGCCTACGTCCCAGATACATCCTGAATCATTTTGGCGCGCATTATAACCTTCCGTCCTTATCCTATATTCATCATGCATTCCTTTCAAGTTTGTTCAGTGCCTTCCGGCGGATACAGTTTTCATGTGCCACTTGTCCTCTGCTTAGAACAAGATGCCAATAACTCTATTATTTTTAAATCTGACGCGACCATCACTCATTGGGCTGTTGACCTTGTGCGGATACCAACTCTAGGCCACCTACATTTGTGCCTTTATTTACCCCGTGCACGTGATCGACACATGGTCACAGCGTGCTGCGTTTTAAACGCGCTAGTGTTCGGGGACAAAGGGCTTTAACGGGGAAGTTCCCTTTAGAGTTTGAAAATACATTAAAATACTAGCGTGTTATCCTGTGCCAGTGTCATGATGCAAGTTTTTGGTGGAGCTTACGAGGGTTTTTATCATCAATTGGAAATCCATTTATCGTGAAATCATTATAGACAACCTCCGAATGGTTTCTCTGTTGGGCCAGACAAGAATTAAACGAGCTACAGTGATTCCTGGACATGAAAGAAAAAAGATAAAAAAGAAAGGACAAGCAGAGAAAGAAACTTGTGTAATTTTCCAGAACTTGACTCGTGTGTTGAATTACATGCTTTGCAGCGCGAAAATAAACCATCAGCTTCGAAAGTATTCTAGAAATTTTCTTTAGTTACAAGCAATTTTTATTATTAAAACAAAACGCTTTCCTTGCAAAATTACACCTTCTCCTAGCTATGTTGAGGGATAATGTTTGCGATCTGTGACACTAATGCTAAGATCAAGAAATGACTGGAAGATTAATAGATGATTTCTTTTATGCTGCTTCGTGTCCAACTTGGCACCCAGAAAAGTGTCTTTCAGTTTAGTAGTGTTTTTTATAGCGGTTTTTCCTTCTCCTATGTTTTTTTATTACCCGAAATGAGACTGAAATTAAGTGAGATGGGATCGTGAAATTAAATTTTCTTTTGTTGACTTCAGGACTGTTCTTTTAACTTCTAAAATGTCTTCCTCTAGTATGTTTTAACAAAGTTTTTCAAAGTGTTTACTACTTTATCTTGCTGAATCTGTCCTGCTTCCTAGATGCCTTTTCGACTACTACGTGCACTTGTAAATCGTATCGGGTGACACGTGCAACTATTCAGGATTTTATTTCTGAGATGCAACCCTATCGCCGATTGTTGCACGCGCTATTTAACTGGCAAGGAACGGCGATGCTGCTCCATCGTGCTTGAACGATCTGTCAAAAGAAATTAAAACAACGACTCGACACAAAAGAACTTGTAGATGACAACAAAACAATTTCATTATTAAGGAAGTTTGTTTTTGTTATTTTAGCAAATTCCCCTAGACCTTTGAGCAGCTCAAAATCTGCACCTGCTACAGAATTGATCGAAAAACAAATCCTTAAAAAGCTGGAGGAAATTTGAAACCTTCAGTATTGTAGGCTTTTCCAGCTTCTTCGGCTTACAGTTAAGTAGTTGTTCTCTTTTCTATGTGTGGGTCAATTATGTCTAAGTCTACCCTAAAAATCATGCCATTTTTTATGGACAATACTTGGCGATTGTCAGAGGACGTGTTGAAAGAAACATGTCAACTCTAAAATCGCTGTAAATATAATAAGAATTGCGTAGTCCTTCCAGTATATACAAACACCGCCAGTCGAAGAAAGTTCTGCATCTTGCTTGAATCAATGGATGAAAAGTTCATGTTCCCGGCAGACAGGTAACAATCCTTTGTTTTGCACTAAAAGCTCTACTAGATATGGTTGCTCTAATGTTTAAGGTCTCGTGGCGAATTTAAATTCAGCTGCTTCCGTGTCAAGGATCTTTTCCTGCGAGTTTCACGTAATTCTCTAATCATGTGCTATGTTTAGGTAAGCAAAACCACATGCTCGGTCAGCAAAGGAGAATGTTTCAGTTTTCGAATTGCTTGCGAACTGTAAAACTAGTCAGTAAAAGCGTGAGGTTTTATGCAGTGATATAGAGAACATGCAGAGCTATGTTACCAAAGAAGGCAAACTTGCCCGAGAGTTGTTTTTGTTTATTCTCCGCCTTGCTAATCCGATTAGGTCAAATGACTTTTTCAGGCTCATTCGATTGTCGTTTTTTCCTAGAATCCAAAATGCCTTTGTTAAGTTTTGAGCATAATAACTTAGAGATTTTGAGTCCAAAGTGATCCATACTTTGAGTGCACGAGGGTTTCTTCCAAGTTAAAGAGAAAGCTCAGAGTTGTAATTTTAACTCTTCGCTATAAACTCACGGAAAGCCTTGTTTTACAGGCAAACACACACACCCATTCTCTTGAGAAATAACAATTGTTATGCGGTTGCTTCGTTGCTGTTTCGAGACAGCAGACAACCCGTAGACAAGTGCGAGCAGTTCTTACTTTTCAAGAGAAGCAGTTGATGATATCTTCGGCGAAATTTAATGATCGGCTATGTCTAAAGCTCAGGGCATTGGGTTAATTTGTAGATTTGTCCAGTTTAATTAATCCTCGTTGATAGTCGTGAAGTCACATTCCACGATTTTTAAAAAAATCATGTTTTCTTCTCGAAAAGGCTGTTTCTATAGTTTTTATGCATACGTTACCGTATGACAAAAAATGCTGCATCTGCTATTTTCGATCAGGCCTGATTGGCCTAATGAAAAACAAAACAAGATGTCATTTTCTTCAAAGAGAACAATGGAAAAAGGCCGAGAGGTCAATGAGTTTTGGCAGTGGCCCCCCATTATCCACTTCAAATCTTCCCATTGTTATATCGCGCTATTGTAACTGATGAAAGATACGTAAACGACAAAACAAATTTAAATGCTTCAGCCTAGTTACAACGACGAAGAAACTTTAAACAAATTCATTCTTTTTAATTTCCCTGGGTTATTTATTCTCTTTTTTTTCTCTTCCCTGTCGATACTGATTTTTACGAAGTTTCGCAATGTAATCTTGTTATTACTTTGTTGTCCAATTTTTTTTCCTACCTCTTGTCACCTTTCAGTTTTCCTGAGTGTAGAAAAACCATATCAGTTTTTGTTGGCGCGTCTTTGTTTTCTTTGGTACCAACTCTTTTTTGTATTTTTGCTTTATTTTACTTTGCAATAGTCTCTGCAGTGACGTGCTCGGGTTTTCGACTTTTATTTCCGTATTTCCCATTACTTTGTAACGTTTTATTTTTTGTTCTGAAATCCATCTCTTATCCTTTGCTTTACTTGGCAATACTTTTATTGGGTTGTACCAATGTATGCATTGCTACGCGGCCTCAGCATTCAATGTTGCGATGGGCGAATCGCGAATTTAGCTGTCAATCAAACCAAAACGCTGGATTCAGCCTCTTCAGTGGGTCAAAATTGATTGGGCCAAATCAGCCAAAATGGTTCGAATTTTTAATTTTCTGGTTCAAGAAAATTAACATTACAGTTTTCTTGCGTAAAATCGCCAATTGCAACAGTGAATTTTGAGGTCGCGTAGCTGTGCATATGGTCGTATTATCGCGCAAAACCTTTTTGATACACTAATTTTTTGCAAGAATGGATGAACTAATTCTTTCCTTCTTTTTCTTTCAGTTTCTTTAGCGGCGCCGCCCCAGGTGAGCTGAATGACTCATTTTTCAATTGACTGATTTAGAAAAGTCTCCTAGAATAAAGAGGTCCGTTAAAACCACCCCTTGTGCAAAAAAAAAATTCCCTCCTAGTCAATTTGTGAATATTAATAAGTTCGTTGAAAGCTGCTATCCGCCACTTACATTGTTGAGCGATCTCTTCAATTCATCAAATCAGCTTTAATAATTCTGTTTGTTGATATAAACCACGAATGTCAGCTATTGAAACTGGAGTCAAAATAATTTTGCTTGTATAGCTTGTCGAAAATGCTTCAAAAATTGTTTTGTTTCTCTAAACACCTTACGAATTGACATGACTTTCCCTATAAATATTGCCCCGACAAACATGCAAGGAACCCATGCAATATATCATTTAGTTTCAATATGTCATTGGATCCAAAAACGAGAATGATAATCCAATATTTTCCCAAAGGAGCACTTTCCATTTTGAGTAAGCAAATCAAATAAATAAGCATTCACTCACATTCATAAACTGACAGCGCACCCCAAATATTGATTTCTTACATGTAAAGTAAACAAACAAATTACAATTCAATTTCCTTATAAAGTGCGAACAGCGGAGTCACGCAAGTTTCAAGCGACCTGGAAAATAAATTTTTGCACCTTTGACCCGTTCGTTCATGTGATTGTGATCAAATATCAACTGCAATCAAAACCCTCTATGTGTCCACATCTTGAAATCAGTGCTTTGTTTCCTCTTGGATGCGTAACCGATTGTTAGACCCAGGAGAATGCGGCTGGTTTTGAGCAAAGGCGAATTTTTTTCACCAGGTATAATAGGCTTGCTTTAGTCTACCACCTCTGCGTACTTGAGGTCTTGCAGATTTATGTTTAGCTGGCATTTTTCCCGGCTATTTTTACCCCCTTCGCAATGCAACACGTATATAGTTTAGGTGCATCGTTAGCCCATCAAAGTGGCGGTCAAACTAAGACAAACATCCTTCGTTTCCGCATCGGCAAAGTCGTAACTTTTTCTCTTCTTCTATCATGGCGCTTATAGAAGATTTTCTTTATTCTACAGGAGACAACTTTCAGCAAGAAATGTTCTCGCAATACCAGGTAGGTTATAAATTCTCTATTTGATTTTCCCTTGCGGGCAAAACTAAATTATTCGCAGCAGGTAGAGGAAGCTAAAATAACATGGCTTTTTCTTGATTTCGTCGATTGGGATTTAAGCGAAGTTCTTGTTTGTTTTATTTCTCGTTCGTGTTTTGCAACTCAGCAAACTTATCGCTTGAGTGGCTGTTATTTACTTCTTATAGAAGGCGTATGGACAATGGCTTTCTTTAATAAGATTTTCCGGCTTTATGCCGTCTACGCTGACAATTTGACCTCTTTACTACGGAAAATCAATTTCTACATTATCAAGACAGTTCCACGAAAGCCAATTCAACAGTGCTGCTTTTAAAATCATTTTTCTATGATACTTTCAGGCTTAATTTTTCACAGTGGAAATTTCCCTCGAGCACCCCGTTGATTTGTGTCTGACTACGAAAGTGCAAAACAAGGAAAAAAACATTTTGAGGCAAAGATCCCGTGAAAATCTAAAGCTTATATAACAACGTTAACTCCTATTATCTTTTCTCCTCAAGTTCCTTTTGATGTTAACTTTCGAAGCTTTGAAATACGACCCGAACGTTACTGGGACTTTGGAGTAGACCTTTAACTTTTAAATGCCGACGTCTCTCTTTTTTAAGTCTTTACAAAAATATTGGCGGACTTGATGCGACCTCGTTTAGAATTTTCAATCAACGGACCAAGTGACAAGCTTGAGGGATACAAGTGTTTTGACGCCTTGCTAAGTCTTCTTGCTTTACACAGTAAAGTTTTTCTATCTTCATGACATTTGCATTCTCGCCCTGCGTTCTGACTGACGATGAAATTGCAACTCGGGCCACAAGATAAAACAATAATGTCCTGCAAACTGGATGAAGTCGTTGCTATTTTGTTTTTCTTAATAAAAACAATGGAGCTAAAGTCACGAACAGACCTTAGAACCTTAGAACGCGACAATTGAATAGACTACAAAGACCTCGAGCACCAAAAACTTTCCGTAACACCAAGTAATACTCAACTTCTTCTTCCATTGGTCACCCTGTTGTGCGCACCCCATTGTGCGTACATGCGCGGTTCACAATTTCTTGACATGATTGTGTTTATTTTATTAACTCAATGTTTATTTTCCAACAGATTTCTCCACAGTATGATGCCCACGATCTGCCCCAGTCATCCGCGCAACAGCCGGCCTACCCTGCAAACATCCCTCCGGTATACACCCCTGTGCCTTCGTCAGAGCACCACAACCAACCAGAACTCCCACCACCGCCGCACTACCACAATGTGAGTAACTGTAGAAACCCACTTGTGAACTATTTGTGATGTTAATATAATTACTCAAGTGATTATAAGAATCTCCACACACTGATTGGTCGAGAGGTTCGTTTTCTCTTGCTATAGTCACCTACTGGTGATTATAACAATGAAAGGATTGGGATTATGATCATGAAAAAATCCAACAAAAACAGTTCTTTGAGGAATTATACTAAAACAATTACTAGTCGCCTCAGACTCGGTGATTATTGGCGAATAGTCACCGAGACGAAGACAATGGAATCCCAAAATATAAGAACCTGATTTGCCTGCCAAGAAAAATAGGTTCTTATAGAAAAATTAATACTGCTCCATTTTAATTGTAGAGAAAATGGAGAATAATATATTGGCGTGCAGAGATATGGAATGTATCTTCGAGTGTTCACATTGATCTGAACGAGTGAGCCCAGCGAACGTGTGAGATATCAAATGCGAACACGAGAAGATAAATTCCCTATCTCTAAGCGTTGATGTATTCATTATATAAACAAATATCATTGGCAAATAACATATTGGTGCGCAGAGATATGGAATGTATCTTCGAGTGTTCACATTGATCTGAAGGAGTGAGCCCAGCGAACGTGTGAGATATCAAATGCGAACACGAGAAGATAAATGCCATATCTCTAAGCATTCATTTATTTATTATATAAACAAATATTATTATTATTTAGAGAAAATATCATATTTTAACATGTAAAAAAATTATGCGTAGGGATATGATTTTTGCGAAAAACTAACCTAAAATATAAGAACTGATCCCAAAAGTTCTAGGATGTATTTACACTCTGTCCTCTGGGTAAGGAGGTTTTCGCTTTTTTATAACTTCGTTCATCCTCATCACAAGTGCCATATAGCGAACTTGAATGCCTCGTCTGCTAAAGTTTGAAAACAAAAGAAACCTCCGAAAACTTCCATGCTATCAGTACTTTAGTTTTTTGTTCATCTCATGCCGATGATTTTTTTGCAATTTCATGTTAAGTGTAGCCGTTTTGAGCCCTGGGAATCTGTGCTTGTAATATTTCCACGATTCTCACGTTTCAGTTAGTAATCCGTTCTCCTTGTGTCCCTCTTAGAAATACCCTTCATTAAATCTTCAATACAATGATGCCTGCTTTGTAATGCGTTTGATTTAATATTATGTTTATGTCATTGAATTGGGAAATTCTTATAGATTTTAAAGGAAACAAATGCATAAAGCTAATACCCTAGTGGGAATTCTAATCTTAATGGATTTGACATCAAACTATATTTTTTTTGCCTTATGTTTTGTTAAATTTAAAAACAACGTAGATTGCTGCATTTGCAACTAGGCACACACGATTTCGAGCGCTGGACAGGTTACGTGAACGGTGGTGTGCCGTTGCAAAGAGTTTCGAACATGTTTGAAATCTCCGCGACATCACGCGACAAAAATCGCGGCAGATCGCGTGGAGTTGCACCTAGTTTACATTAGTGATTTTGAATTGACGCGTACGTGCGAGAAAAATCGCCGCGACTCGCGCGACAAGAATAGACCTTTTTCCAAAATGGCTGCCGAAAATTAAAGTCGATTTTTGTTAAAAATGAACACCAGCACTAGAACACACATCATCACTTTTGCAATTTTGTAAAAACTACAAAATTTCCCTGCATTATATACAATATCTTCCGAGAAAACGAAAGTTGAAAATTTGAAAATTTACAGATGTTTGTATGACTGGGGGTATGCGTCATACCAATTTTCAGACTCTGCTTTCTCAGCCGACATGGCATGTGGCATAACGAAAATTTGAAGGATTACTAATGTGACTATGCTCTTTCTAGTGCCTGTGTCTGATTTTCAGTCAGTTTAATTTTAAGACATGTGAATTTGCGGCGGCCATTTTGGAAAAAGGTCTATTGCAAGTGTAAACGGGCCTTAACCTTGGCGTAATGACCGCTATCTAATTCACAGAGAAGCCCAGGATTCCGCGAGGGTTCCATGTCCCCCATCGTCCAGGGACAGTTCAACGCCCATCTCCCCACCATCCCCAGCACCACAGAATACCCCGGCGAAGTAGGATTTTCTCTGTCATTTGGTCCACCCACCGAATCCGCCTCCAAGTCGGCCACGTGGACCTACTCTGAAAAGTGCAAGAAATTGTACGTGAACCTGGCTAGCTACTGCCCTATTAAGTTTAAGACGACAGTAAAGCCGCCACCGGGGAGCTTCTTGAGGGGTGTGGCCGTGTTTAAGGGGTCTACTAACCTCCATGACATTGTGAAAAGATGCCCGAATCACATGGAGACGTCTCAAGACGGTAAGTGCAATATTCCGTCGCTCATAATCCACTATTTTAAAACCGTGTGTCCGACGGGCGTGACATGTAGTTATGTAGCAAAGGCTCCCGGTTGGTGATGGGCCTTTAAAAGTCTTAGCCTCCTCCGCATGCATCTCTCGAAGGAAGAGAGAGTGAGAGAGAGAAGAGAAGGATTCGGTCGGGCTTCCTGTGTTACGTCCAAAACACAGGAAACCCAACCCCTTTCATTTCCTTGGAAAAGCCCAAGCCACAGAGTTGCCAGCGGAGGAGGCTATAAAAGTCCTAACGAGGCAACGGTAAAAGTAGTGAACTCAATCCGATTAATTCTCATGGAATTTGATCCATTCTTTGGTAAACCGGTTAGGTGAACGTTGTCACAGAAAAACAAACCAATGTGTCAACACAACAAACAGTCCATAACCTCGCCACAACCATCGGGAGATCCATTTCTGTCGGATAATTTTGTGAAATGAATGGAATATTTTTAGAAATTGGTACAGCCATTTTTACAGTCACGTTTTTATACAAATTCTCCCAGATGTCATGCAGCAGTCTAGAAGATCCCACACTATTGGTTAAACAAAACAATAGGTCAACAATAGGTTCATTGTTTGCTCATTCTATGGTTTCATTGTTTTACATTGTCTATTGTTGTCCAATTGGATAAGGATCTTCTTGCTACTGCATGCTCGCATAGACCCTTTCGAAATCTCACAATGGCTGATTGCATTTTTAAACCGCACCGGGGGGGTTGAGGACCTCCCTTAAAAAGACCCCCTCCCCTGGAATTTCCACTTGTGAAACAGACCCTTCCCCTGGAATTTCCAACCTCATAAAGGACCCCCTCCCCTGGAATTTCCATTTTTTCTGGCAAAATACCCCTGGAAAATCTATTTTTGGATAAAATGTCCCTGGAAAGTCACCTTTTTTACCCCTACCCCCTGGAATTTCCAGTCTCCAGACACACCCCCTCCCGTGAAATTTCCAGAGTCCAAAACAACCCCCCTGGAAAATTTTCCATAGGTCCTCAACCCCCCGGGTGTGGATTAAAAATGAAATCAGCCAATGCCTCATACTCCTCGTTTGACGTCAAATATATTATTTTGAAATGTGTTTGATAGACCTGAAATTGAGTAGAGGTTTAGTGATTGTTTTGAAATGGAAAACAATAAATAATGACGACAAACGAGGAGAATAAAGCATTATGGGATATTTCGAAAAGGGTTTATTCTCGGTATTTTTTGACAAGCCACAGGTTACCCAAGAATGGCGGGAAAATATGACGCGCGTTGACAATAGGCCATGTTCGAATTTCGCTCCAATGCCTACAAACAATAACCTCAAGTCGAGGCTTTCTTCTGAAATTACTGTAAATGTATTAGAACTTGGAGAAAGCCTCGATTTGAAGCTTTTGTCTTGTGAGCATTGGAGCGTAATTCGAACCTGGCCTATTTGCTTGGATGCTCGGGGTGACACGCTTTGAAATCGGTTGTAATATTCTGGTTTTGTTGTGCGTCCAGGTCAGGAGAAAATAAGTCATTTCATGAGAAGCAACAACCCAGCCGCACGTTATCAAACATGCCCCGAGTCAGGTCGTCACTCCATCTTCATCCCTTACACCGGACCCCAGGGTGAGTTCCTCAACAATATTTATCACCCATCATAACCGCCTCGCTTCAGTCTCGTACCCACACGTTATTTTTTTGCGTCTTTTGCGGTGATTTCTCTGTGTAAATTGTTTTGGAGCTGTAGGGACTGGGACTGATCTTCTTGGACTGATTCATATGTATAGATTTAACGGCACGACGTAAACCAGCCTAGTGGCTGTTAGTTACTTTCGTGGATAAATAAAGATTGATTGATTGATGATTGATTGATTGATACGGCGCGCAATTAATTGTGAGACAGGCGCTATATCCCATAACTCTCTGCGCGCCCTGTTAAAACTATCCCACAAACCATTGCGCACCCTAAAATCCAGGAAAGCGTCTGGGTACGTCTCGCTTTTGCTAATGGAAAACAATCGAAAAACATTCTTTGTAAGTCGATAAGCGGAAACTTTGAACTCAATTTCTTTACGGCTAAATGTTGAATAACGAAAACGTTTGCATGAATGTAGTAAAGGAGTTCTCACTCGGAGAAGGAATAACTCTTTTCCCAGCTTTCTTGATTCACAAACCATACCGAATTATTTTTGTTGACAGAGTTTCAAGGAAGACTAAATGACAGAGCTCTGCTCTGAATTTATGTTTTTGTGTTTAACGTCTTTCGGATGAGACAATAAACCGTGGCCGTCCCGTCTTCCCGATTAATCAGTGGAAGGTTAGAAGATTGAGACGTAAATAAAGTGCCTTACATATATTTTTGCTCAATTTCAGTTGGGACGGAATTCGTCACAGAGATGTTTGCTTTCATGTGCTTTTCGAGCTGCCCGTCAGGTCCAAGCCGGAGACCAGTGGAGATTATTTTCACTCTGGAGAAAGAGTAAGTTCCGTGTTTGTTACCATACTTTCAAAGCATTTCCAGTCTTACGTAAATCTTATGACTCATAATGTGTCGAATATCGCCATTTCACTGCCTCGCAGGTTTCCCAGTTTTTGGATCGCTGATCTTGTTTTGGAGGTGCGCGGCAGTGATACTACAGTGATACCTTAATGGGAACCTGGCTGAACCAAACAGATTTTTACCGATAGCCTTGTTATACTTTAGTCACTGGTCATCATCATAAGGTCTCCTGGCGTTTGTAAAACTAAACTGGCGACAATGACGAATCTGCGACAAGTTTATCACATCTAGTCGCAAGCTGGCGTCTTATCTAACATGATCTAATATATAGATTTAGCCACTGGCTAAAAGCGGAGCTCCCGGTTACATATTTTTCTGTGTTGCGGTCTTGGTTTACCTGTGTGGGGGCGCGCAGACACGGACGCGCCAGCGATACCCAAATGGGAATACCGCTGAACCATGAAAAATGAAGTCGATCGTATACCTGAATTCTACTTTGAGTATTCTTCCTGCGATACCTATGGTGCTCCGCTCTGCGGCCTTCGGCCGCTAAGGAGCTCCGCTAAAAAATAGCACATCAAGCTCTGACCCCTCTTTGTTTTGTTTAGCGGACAAACTCTCGGTCGCCAAGTTGTAGAGATCAGAGTCTGCGCGTGCCCAGGAAGAGACCGGAAGTCGGACGAACGGCTTCTGCTTGGCGAGGCAACTACGACCACTGGCAACAAGCGAAAGCGTGGACAAAGAGGGAAGTTAAAGAGACAGAGAACAACGTCAGACGATGAGGAGGAGTTTGTTATTACGGTAAGCGGCGGGGAATATCTATATGGAGCTTGTTCAGAAAGCGGAAGGACGGGGTGTAAAATAATGGTAGAACGATTGCGGATGGTGAGTGGGAGAAATCTAGATGGAGCTTGTCCGGCAAGGGGATTCATTAGAAAGCGAAGAGGGCCGAAAGAACGATAGATATCAGGGTTCGTACGCGTTCTGGAATATCCTGGATTTTCATTTCCTTCCTGTAAAGTTCTTAAAAGTCCTGGCATTTTAAGGAAAATTCTAGAAAACTCTTTGAGAAATGTTTCAACTCAAATGTAGTTGAATCAGTCAGTTTCGTGAATCTGATTTTGGGCTGCAAATGATGACATCCTCCAGACTTGTCATGTTTTTTTGGGGGAGGGGGCATTTCTACCCAATAAAAAATCCTGGAAAAGTAACTAAAGACTTTTATTCAGAAAGCGTACGAATCCTGACAGATGTTTCGGCATAGTTTTCTAATTAGCCTGCTTTCCCGTTGGGTTATTCAGAACTAGTTGTTGCCCCACCTCGTCTGCCCGGTCGATTTTCTCTCGACCTAAATTCCCCTCCCCTATTGAGTCGCTATGTAATCTGAGACTTTCCTCCTTGCATTTACGGACGTTCGCCAAACAAAGGACTGCAAGCAGTCTACTCTTCAATCAGACTATTGAACTCCCCCAATAGACATTTTTACCTCCGTATGCAACTATTTATCATTTCAAATCATGTGATTTTCATCTTTTGAGATGGTTCCATATCCACGTGAAAATGCAGAACAAATGTCAGAAAGACAAAGGGTTTTTCTTCATCTAAGCATCACGTGGTTTGAAATGGGTAATTGGCATACGTTGGTAAAGTGGTCTATTCGTCTATGGAAATATATGTCGATTGATTTGACGGGTTACCTGTTGTTTCTCCCCTTAGACACGTGACCGTCGTGTGTACGAAATTCTTATGAACATGAAGACCATGATGGAGGAGCAGTTCCTGGAGGAGGCGGGTCAGTCCCAGTAGGTTTGAACCTCTTTTTATCTATACTATTAAATTTCAGGGTTTTTTTAAATTTTCAATGCATCTGTGCCAGGTACTGGTTGGAAAGTATTTTCCCGCCATGTTTGACGCGCGTGCGTGCGACACAGGAAACCCAGAAGAAATATTTTACGAAGCCTATTTTCCGTTCTTTTCGGTGTGAAATTTGAAAAACTGAAAATGTCCACCGCTATCATTTGAAATACTAGTGTTGATTGTAAAACATGAGGGAAAGTTTCAGCTGCAGCTCCTCTGCCTTGCAAATTGGCTCGAGTTATTTGTTTATAAAATATGCGAACAATGTAAGGATTTTCGGGCAGAGTATGAATAGAAAATTAATATCAGTGAAATAAATGCTTGATTGATTTTGGTAAAGGATTGTGAGTACTTGCGTCGACCTTCCAGAGAGACAGCGCGTGTGCTTTCTTGAAGCTAAAGTATCTCGTACTTATCTACATTTTTTAATCAGTCATTCTGAAGCGTTTCTTTCTTTTATCCACAGCACCCCCAACAGTTCAGAGGAGGAGGAGGATGGTGGCCCCAGTACCGCATCTCCCTCTGGGATGATGTACAAGAGAACAGGACCTTCCTCCATATAAACCGGATGAACCTGTTTGAGGAAGGAGGGGAAATCCCTACCCCGATAGGAAGATGGAAGTGAGATCGGTAGAATGTTCTTGTTGTCTGGTTTGCTGGCATTGGTTTCAGAAATTATTTTGTTTCTTTTGTTAATTTTTTATGCGACTTTTCATTCTTTAAAACAGAGAAATGAGAAATATTTGTGTAAGAAAATCACAGAGTTTACATTAACGCCGTTGTGAAATGGCTTCTACGTGGGCAAGACTTCGTAGCAAATACTGTCTCGTCAAACTGCACTCAGGGTTTCCCAGAAAGGCAGGCAAGTGCAAATCAGTAACAGTTATAACAATGAATCAATTCCTGCCGATTCTCTGCCTAAAAAAAGTAAACAAAACTACATGCCCGCAAACCAAACGGCATTTTGGTGTTTTGTATTGTACCATACGTTCAGGCCCTTTTTCGTGGTCTCAATTTGTTCACGTTGTTAAAATTCCCCAAGTTGTGTTTTGAAAATCGAGGAGTCTGGTTGAACAGAGCTCCTTTCAGTTCGCTGTTACAAAATTTTTTGCTCTTTCCCATGCCGTGTTCATTGGTGACCTGTCGAAATATTTTCAGAA
Source organism: Scolanthus callimorphus (assembly GCA_033964015.1). Lineage (NCBI taxonomy): Eukaryota > Metazoa > Cnidaria > Anthozoa > Actiniaria > Edwardsiidae > Scolanthus > Scolanthus callimorphus. The sequence continues at coordinate 466,188 of JAWWUD010000064.1, forward strand.
AAGAATTCGGCGGCCGTTTGATATCTGTTTGGGAAAGTAATGGCATATTAATTGCCGCTAGTAGGGGCGCTCTCTAGCGACCGAGCACATTTGCTCTGGCTCTACACAAGCTTTGTTTTAAAAGCTGCAAAAAGCACGTTGCTAATAGCCTGTAAGATCACCAGCTTGGCTTTGCATGTGATTTACTATTTGGCGCAATTTTTCGCGCTTTGACAAATGCATTCGCTTTGAATAAGCATTATTATACTCAAAATTTAGAATACTTGGGGCTTGTTTCACATAGCTAAATGTTGCTGTAGTGTTTGTCCTTTACTTCGATGTTATTTTACTGGAAAATTCCTCATAGGAAAATTTAGCCAATCACATTTGATTCCTTGGAAGCCAGTTCGCAGCAATGCGAGATTGGCATTTTAGTGGTATTCGAGACGCTTGAGTCGCGTTTACAAACTTGCATGAAAAATGTAGAGCACTTCTTTAGCTGTGTGAAAACAAGTCCACGAGAAAATGAAACAAAATGGCTTCGCGTATAGGAGCACAATTATTGCTATAAAGAAACTGTGATTCTAGGCATTAGGGTCGCAAGTTTTCAATTTAACTTATGATTTGTCTACAGCATTGATTTGAAATAAGGAGTAGTATATTTATATCCACAAATTCATTTAAAAAATGTTCTTACAAAAATGCCACAAATTCACGCCTGTATCTAGCGCTTTTGAAGACTTTATTATCTGACATTTGTTAAGAAAAATCTCTGTAAAAAAGGTAAAGAAAACTTTATCTCAACTTTCATGTATTTCCACCACTTAGTCTGAGGTCAAAACTGGGTAGCAAAGATAAACTGTTTCGTAAGTAAAACATTCATCGTTAACATCCAGGAAAATTAGAGCCAGTGACATCCGCTTACAGCCCATTTCAGGGTCAGCTTGAATACACCTGTTGCAATTAACGTTGCTCTGCAAAACGTAAAACCATGAACCATGCTTCATAAGTCTTAATGGTAATTCCTGCCTAAAACGAAGCGGCTCACGCCACATTGTGTCTCAAAGTAGTAAACAAAGGGCCATTGGGTGGTTTTAGTTTAGTTTGGTTTGCCAAACTCGCCAAACCCGAGGAAAATACGAGAAATAGCGTCTTCATTGGCCGTTTTCACACTAGAGACGAACAAATCGTCTGGACGGACAAATCGTCTCAAGACGAACAAATCGTCTGATGTGAAAACGGGACGAACAAATTTCAGACGAACAAATCGTCTAAATTTGTTCGTCTGTTTGGCCGTCTATGAAGACGATTTTCATAGACGCTTTGTTCATGTAGACGAACAAACCGACTAAAGTCCGACCTGAATTCACACTAGACGTACAAAGACGAACAAATCGTCAGACGATTTGTCCGTCTAGACGATTTGTTCGTCTTCTAGTGTGAAAACGGCCATTATGATGCATGGTTCATGGTTTTACGTTTTGTAGAGCAACATAAATTGAAATAGGTGTATAACTTCCATATATACTGTAAGGTTTTTATTTGTTCTTATATGCGGGTATTTACTGTATTTCTTCAATTCAAATCAGCCCAAATTACGGACATAATTTCTGACATGTTTTAGATTGTACATGTGCGTTAAGAACTTCGTTTTTCAAAACCATTTCGTGCAAAATGGACCCAATTCACGGTGAATGTTTCCATAAATCTCTTACTGCGAAATTTTCATAATTCTGCGAACTCTCTACTATTCAAACAGCGTTTTCGTGCCTGTCAGGTCTAAACAGCCCTGATAGATAAAACGCATCCTCTGCGAGATGTTTTCGGTTGCTAAGTGCGAGCTTTGCTTTTTAATAGAATTGCATATCTGAAAGATTGTCTAGAAAATAGTTTTATCGTCGTTTTAAACTTTGACTGACGTAGTTTGAGTTCGCAAAATTACGAAAACCGTTGGTAAAATTATACTCTTTGCTACCCACGCACCTAATCACATATTTCCGTGCCTCAATGTACTCCGCACTAATTTTCTCTATCGTCGTATTTGTGGTGTGATCAGGTTACCATGGTTACGTTGAAGTGACATTCATGTCCAGGCGCCCGTTTCTCGAAACGCCCAATTCTCGAGCCCGAGAACTTGTTTTGACATTTTTATGGATTTATAAAAAAAATCGTTTTCTTTTCTACCCTGTTGATTTGAATAGTCTATAACTCCCTTTTCGTGGTTATTTCTATTCTATACTCTTTATATAATACGTTAGTTGAAACCTGGCTTTTCAGGCTCCCGAAAAACTCGTGTGAAAAACAGTGAAAAGTTTTCGGGAGCAACTGACCTCCCGAGACTTTTCGGGTGATTTTTCGTCGATTTGAGGGTTTGAATGAAATCGAAAATTTCTTTTTTGAGACGTAAACAGTATACACATTCACGGATAGGAAGTTATAGACTATTTGAATCATCAGGGTAGAAAAGAAAACGGAAAACTTGGGTATCAACCTTCAAAACAAACTTTTCGGGACTTCTCGGGCGTTTCGAGAAACGGGCGCCAGGCATGGTTTAACACGGCTTTTGTCATCAATCACAAAATATAAAAACACAGACTTGTCGTTCATTATTTGAGGCCCTCTTGGCTCAAGCTTCAGCGGTCATGTGTAAATCATTTGTACATGTGATCATTAAACGCTGTTATACAAGTTGTGTGTTTATGTTATCATAGTTTATAAAGAAACCGGAGGGTTAGCCTGCCTCAACAGGCGCTAGCAGTGGTACAGGAACAATGGGAAAAGCTGCGCCCCAATCTCCGTATTTTTGACACCAAGCGCTAGAACGGCTTCAGATACGGCTCCGGGAGGTTTCCGGAGCGCTTTCCGAGAGAGAACGATGTTTCTCGAGTATCTGCAAGTTTTTGTAAATTTTCCTGCTTTTTTCGCTAAGATACGAGGAGAAATACTTACAGACCTTCAAAATAAGAATTTCCTAATAAGGAAGTTTTGCAACGTCGGCAATGCGACGCCGTGATATTGCATCGCCACGAGAACACAGAAGAAATCGCAGGGTACATGGGAAAAGCCGAATTTCCCATAAGCTATAAGAACGGAATTTTTTTTGTTCTTCCTATTAGGGGGTAGAGGGGCATCCTCCCCCAAGGCAATTTTTGAAGGTTCTAGGTCTCAATATGGCCGTTAATGCATCAAAATTTGGAGTACTAATTATTTGGAAAATATAGAGGGCTATTTTGCTGGCAACTATTAGCCGTGGGCCACACAAAATTACTTCCGGTTTCACATAATGCCTTCACCTCTCCTTCCAACACTTTTTTCCGAGGAGGAAGAGGGTTGTTTGCATTGTCCACTCTCCTCGTCAAGCTTTGAAACGGAAATTTTTGAAACAGAGGTCAAAGGGTGGGCTTTGGTTTCCATGGCAACGGCGACTTATTAAATTATCAAGGACATTGAGGTCTTCATTTGCAAGGCAAATGGAGTATAGCGCTCTTCACGCTGACGTCATCCATTGTTATTAATGTGCCAACCAGAGATCGATTGGCTCACAGAACGGGGCGCTATTCAATCTACGGTTGGCACATTAGCATTGGAATGGTAATGTTGATAAACAGTGGATAGCGCTATAAGTTGGACGTATGTTACAGAATGAATCGAATGCCAACTCAGGTGTGTTAAGGCCTGACTTGGGGCTTATACGCGAACAGAAAAGAACTTTGCCAATATCTCAAACACGAAAATAGCTACAGCAATGAGACTTTGCATCAATGTTAATTCTAGTACTAGCAAAATTGTGACAGTTGATGTTTCCATGACAACCAAATTAAAGGGACGTGCACCATATTTTTCCTTTTTTGGGACATAACTTGAAATGGGGAACAGAAAATCACATCCTATTCTGAACATTTGATGGAATTTTCCCTTACTGCATTGATTCCTTCAATAAAGCGTCTTTTAAGGCAGACCACCTTGAAAATTAGCGGAGATAGAAGAGAAACTTGGTTGCTAGGGCAACAGTTCTCACGATCACGTGACCCTGGACACGATTAAAAAACGCTATCAACTGCAGAAGTTCATGAAGATTACAAATTTAGGGTCATAAAGTAGGAAACTTGGCAGTAAGTTTTCCCCGTTTTTGATTGAAAGTAAATTTTAAACGGTACTTACAGTTACTCTAAAATTGTGTCTCCATAGCAACTAAATGCATGGAACAGTTAAGGTCGGTGGACGGTATCTATTTTGCTGATGTAGTTATTTGCAAAAACTGCTTTTTGCCTTAAGAATCCGCGTATAAGCCCCACCTCCTTTCAAGTCAGGCCTTAACACACCTGAGAAACAGGGAGTGGTCCCTTTGACCCAGACATTAAAGAAATACTGTGCAGTATCATCATTGGCTGATTAAACCAATAGGAACAAGTAGAAATTAAGTCTGATTTACTCTCGATAGTAGGCATAAATAGATTGTGCTAGTAAATTCTGGAAAAGTTGCTTGACAATACACCTAAAAGTTGCTCAAATATTAAAAAGTTGCCAGCAAAATTTAGAAATGTTGCTTGCTTTCAAGAGTCTGGCCGCCTCAATGGGGTCAATGTCTGATTTATTTTAATTTTCCTCGTCAAAGATTTCATCTGATTGCCACCGTGGATTGCAATGCCATGACTCGCACTGCAGCAAAACCAAGATGGCCGCCGGCAGGCTCTATGTTGCAGGGAACAACCGCTAGATTTAAGCGTCTGTTAGATAGATAGCTGCTGTCCAAATTTCGTGGGCGCACGTAAAGCAAGTGTTATCTTATTTGTATATCACTTATAAATTAAATATCCTTAGTTTTGACCAGTTTTAATAACATTTTTCTAAATCATCATCATCATCATTTTATTCACATTTCACTTTTTTGTGTATGTTTACATTTTGTATTTTTATATCGTTTTTTTTTATAAATAGTTTGTTATAAAAAAATATAAAAAAGTACAAGTAGCATGCAAGGCAATGCCTAGTATCTAAATTGACCTTAGTCTTCGAGTCAGATACTAGTTGACTTGATTTTGTTGTTTTAAATAAAGACCTTTTTGATGGTTTGGATCAGTTTTATACCAATTTGCTGCTCAAAAGTTGCTAAGGAAGGCAAAAGTTGCCCTAGGTTGCTCGCACTAAAAAAGGTTGCTCAAAACAATAAAAGTTGCATGCGTGCATGCTCAAAAGTTGCCGAGCACAATCTATTTATGCCTATTCGATAGTCATTTGAAATCCGCTCTTTTAGGGAATTGGGTCACAGTGTATTAATTTCTTCAATCTTTTATTATTATCGACATCATGTTTTCTGCTCTATTTAATAAGATGTTCCCAGTCCACAAGCGTGTAGACACGCATAGTGCATGTTCAATGGGGAGTTTGCAGGTGTTGCGTGACATTTTTAATCTTGATCCTGATAAAATGAAAATACCATATTTGTAAAGAGCTTGCCGAAATTAGAAAAAGCCGAAAATTTGAGTTGATTTGGGTAAATATTAGCAAAGTTATTGGCGCCCGAATAGGCTGTTTCTCTATACGTTTAATGTTGTGGTGGGCAACTGTTGCTCACACCACAACATTAAACCTATAGGAAAACAACCAACTTCCGACGCTCATAACTTGTGTGTTATTTATCGAAACCACCTCAGGATTTTGAGCTCTTTTCAAATTTTTGCTGGGATCTTTTTTGCTGGGATCAAAATTCAAAATGTCACGCAACACCTGCAAACTCCCCATTGTTCTCCAGGATTCGTGTGTTCCGCATACAAGACTTTGACCATATTAGGCAACCGAATTCACGTGCCCCGCACGTGATCAACTTGAGTGTCATTGACTGAGTGTCATATCGACGTCCCTAATCTTGAGTGCTTGTCATTGTATTTTCTAATTTCGCATCAGATTCGCTTTTATTGTACCAACACCGCTATATCAGCTAGGGGACGATGTTTGTTAATCGACTCTTCTAATTTCACTCAACCCCCGTAGAGTCCAGAGACATGTTTCTAATGACCGCATCAGAGGCGACAGACGGCAGGTGTCTGAGGAGAAAGAGAAACAACAAAACTGTTGATCTGTGTTTGACCATGCTGATTTTTACAGGTTATTTAGGCCTAGCGCAATTACATAGTTTTTAGCGGAGCTCCAGCGCGGGCCGAAGGCCCGCGCAAGCGGAGCTCCATACCTAAGGGAAAAACGTATACTATCGAGTTGATTTTTGAACGTCACGGGCATTATGGATCATTTTGATAACGTCATTGACGACGAAAGGGCACGTGACTTTGGTGCAGAGTTCCTCTTATGGTCTTTGAAAGTTTGTCCAAGTTTGGCTTCTATAGAAGCTTCCCTTCGGGAGATATGATTTTTTCTTTATTTCTCTGGTATTAAACCTATAGTGTCCGCCGTCCGGTGTCCGTCCGCCGCCGTCCGTGTACACATGGGAACCCTGTGGTACGCAAAGAAAAAATTATATCTCCTCAAGGGAACATGCTAGGACAACCATACTTGGGATATTTTGTCTATGCCACAAGGGGGGTGCTGTAACACGGTCACGTGATGTGCCGTAATCGATGACGTCATCAATGATTGAAAAATTAATATCTCGTGAAGGGAAGACTCTAAAACAACCAAACTTGATAAGTGTAGTCTAGGTCACCAGATGTATGAGCGCAATGAAGCGGTCACGTGATCTGACGTCATCGATGACGTCATCTAGGCTTGAAAAATTAATATCTCGTAAAGGGAAGACTCTAAAACAACCAAACTTTGGTAGTGTAGTCTAGATCATCAGATCAGCGAAATGAAGTGGTCACGTGATGTGACGTCATCGATGACGTCATCTATGGTTGAAAATTAATATCTCGTGAAGGAAAGACTCTAAAACAACCAAACTTTGGTAGTGTAGTCTAGATCATCAGATCAGCGAAATGAAGTGGTCACGTGATGTGACGTTATCGATGACGTCATCTATGCTTGAAAAATTAATATCTCGTGAAGGGAAGTCTCTAAAACAACCAAACTTTGGTAGTGTAGTCTAGATCATCAGATCAACGAAATGAAGTGGTCACGTTATGTGACGTCATCGATGACGTCATCTATGCTTGAAAAATTAATATCTCGTGAAGGGAAGACTCTAAAACAACCAAACTTTGGTAGTGTAGTCTAGATCATCAGATCAGCGAAAGGAAGTGGTCACGTGATGTGACGTCATCGATGACGTCATCTATGCTTGAAAAATTAATATCTCGTGAAGGAAAGACTCTAAAACAACCAAACTTTTGTAGTGTAGTCTAGGTCAGCAGATGAGCAAAATGAAGGGGGCAAGTGATATGCATATCAAGAAAATTTCGCCAAAAGCTGTCGTTTTGTCGACGTTACAAAACGTCCTTATTAGGAAATCCCCCTTACTTTATTTGGAAGGTCTGTAAGTACTTTTCCTCATATCTTTACGAAAAAAGCAGGAAAATTGACCAAAACTTGCAGATACTCGAGAAACATCCTTCTCTTGATCGCCATTTTGTTTTTACCCCCCGCCAAGGGGCCTGAGTCACGTTTTGAACACCACAGGCAACCCGCGCGGATTTGCCATAAAAACGACAGCACTTTCTTGATATGACGTCAGTGATGACGTCATCTATGCCTGAAAAATTAATACGTCGTGAAGGGAAGACTCCAAACAACCAAACTTTTGTAGTGTAGTCTAGGTCACCAGATGAGCAAAATGAAGTGGTCAGGTGATATGACGTCATGGACGACGCCATCTATGCTTGAAAAAATACTCTCTTTATTGCACTTTTGAATCATTCCATTTGGAGGAATTAATACCTTAATTTTTCTGAAGGAGGTTTTTATCTCACTTGACAGGATGCTTATTTTCGTCCCTGTATTTGTATTGTGTCAATGCAGCAACATACCGAAGAAAACACTGTTGTATACATATCAAGAGACATTTGTTCTTAAAAAGCCTATAGTATAAACCATGTACACATGGGAATCCCTTTCATTCGCACAGAAAATTTTATAACCGGGAGCTCCGCTTTTAGCCAGTGGCTAAATCTATATATTACACAGAACGCTCAGCCCCCAATTGACACATTTACATAGTTTTTACACAGTACGGCGAGCCTCCATTTGACACATTTACACAGTTTTTACACAGTACGGCAAGCCTCCAATTGACACAATTACACAGTTTTTACGCAAAATTCTCAGCCTCCAATTGACACATTTACACAGTTTTTACACAGTACGGCGAGCCTCCAATTGACACATTTACACAGTTTTTACGCAGAATTCTCAGCCTCCAATTGACACATTTACACAGTTTTTACACAGAACGCTCAGCCTCCAATTGACACATTTACATAGTTTTTACACAGTACGGCGAGCCTCCATTTGACACATTTACATAGTTTTTACACAGTACGGCGAGCCTCCATTTGACACATTTACACAGTTTTTACACAGTACGGCGAGCCTCCATTTGACACATTTACACAGTTTTTACACAGTACGGAGAGCCTCCATTTGACACATTTACACAGTTTTTACACAGTACGGAGAGCCTCCATTTGACACATTTACACAGTTTTTACACAGTACGGAGAGCCTCCATTTGACACATTTACACAGTTTTTACACAGTACGGCGAGCCTCCATTTGACACATTTACACAGTTTTTACACAGTACGGCAAGCCTCCATTTGACACATTTACACAGTTTTTACACAGTACGGAGAGCCTCCATTTGACACATTTACATAGTTTTTACACAGTACGGAGAGCCTCCATTTGACACATTTACACAGTTTTTACACAGTACGGAGAGCCTCCATTTGACACATTTACACAGTTTTTACACAGTACGGCAAGCCTCCATTTGACACATTTACACAGTTTTTACACAGTACGGAGAGCCTCCATTTGACACATTTACACAGTTTCTACACAGTACGGCGAGCCTCCATTTGACACATTTACATAGTTTTTACACAGTACGGCAAGCCTCCATTTGACACATTTACACAGTTTTTACACAGTACGGAGAGCCTCCATTTGACACATTTACACAGTTTCTACACAGTACGGCGAGCCTCCATTTGACACATTTACACAGGTTTTACACAGTACGGCAAGCCTCCCTTGAGGAGATATAATTTTTTCTTTGCATACCACAGGGTTCCCATGTGTACACGGACGACGGACGGACGGACGGACGGACGGACGGACGGACGGCGTACGCTATAGGTTTAATACCAGAAAAATAAAGAAAAAATAATATCTCCCGAAGGGTAGCTTCTATAGAAGCCAAACTTGGACAAACTTTCGAAGACCATAAGAGGAACTCTACACCAAAGTCACGTGTCCTTACGTCATCAAAATGATCCGTAATGCCCGTGACGTTCAAAAATCAACTCGATAGTATACTATACGTTTTTTCCTTAGGTATGGTGCTCCGCTTGCGCGGGCCTTCGGCCCGCGCAGGAGCTCCGCTAGTATGATAAGCCTTCTTTTCAAGATTTTACACAATTTTTACATAGTATAGGAGGCAGTTCATTTACACAGTTATTACATAGTGTAGCAAGCTTGTAAGAGTATGCAGAAAAGTTACACAGTATGTATTTACTAAACTTTGTGTAAAAATTGTGTAAATGATGTTTCACAGGAAATATTCAAACTGTGTAAAAAATAGACACAGTGTGTAAAAACTATGTAGAATATAATTTACAGAAAAACTACATACTGTGTAGTTGGGTAGATTTTTCCAGTGCAAACACCAAACATCAGTCGAACTTCTCCTTTTCTTTTTCAAAGAATGTCACAAATGGGTTATGTTTTAGATTGGTACGGCGCGACTCTAGCACGACGTTTGCACTAGAACCTATAAACTGCCAAACACCCCTTGTGAGCATCCATAAAAGGAGAGAATAGTTCAGCGAACACAGTGCTAGCGGGAAGAGTCGAAAAGCGGGCATAGCACGTGTTGGGCGATGTGCGAAGAAAATGTAGTGCGCACACCTGTTCGCTGAAGTTCCTTTCTCTTCTCAGAGAGCTTGCCGCGGAAAACAAAAACGGCACGCTTTTTCTCAAATAGGTCAAGGGAAAGCCATAGAGAATAATACATTGGCGCGCGGAGATATGGAATTTTGATATCTCACGAGCTAGACTGCTTGCAGCCCCGTCTTCGGCGAACGTCCGTAAATCGAGGAACTTTTTTTCCTTGCGGCGCGCTTCGATTTGTTTACAGTGTCAAGTTACTCAGGAGAGGGAGAGACGCGCCACGGGGGAAAACGCCTTCTTTCGGCGTTTTCCCCCCGTGGAGCATCTCTCCCTCTCCTGGGTAACTCGACACTGTAAACAAATTGAAGCGCGTAGCGGGTAAAAAACATTCTCTCCATTCACGGACGTTTGCTGAAGAAGGGGCTGCCAGCAGTCTACTCACGAGCGAGCAAAGCGAACGAGTTGTTTATTATATAAACATTTTTGCGAAGTAGTTTTTCTTCAAATAAGCTTTAAAGCTAGTAGTTGGCTTACAAAGGCAAAAATCAATAGTGGGAATTATCGTAATTTTTCAAGTATACGAATTACGATATTTCTCAGTGGTCGAAATTCTGATAAAACATTTTATTATATAAACACCAATAAAATACCAGGTGATATCCCGCGCGAAAACTTGATATCTTCACACGTGAAAATATCATGTTATTTTCACATGTGAAAATATCACACTTGCCTTTGCTGAATGCTCGATTTTTAAGCTTAACTCAAATAAAATTTGAATTTGGTATTTCATTGATATTTATATAATAAACAGAACATTACATGACCGCTTGGAGATACGAATTGTATCTTCTCGTGTTAAAAATTTATCTCGTGAGATAAATTTTCAACACTCGAAGATAAAATTCGTATCTCCGCGCGGCCATGTAATATCCTCTATATATTTTATACAGTCAGTCCGGCTTGGTCCTACACTCCTTGAGATCTACTAAACTGGGCAAATCCAAATGACTCTTGATCAATATGAGTGTCGGACCAAGCCGGACTGACTGCATAATAAAAGTTTTGTTACTGAAACAAGGGCTTACCTGTGAATGTGCGCATGGCCTGAGTACGAATCCAAATTGTCAGGTACGTCCGCTGGTCTTCTATGATGGCCGTGACCTGACTCGTCTGCGAATTTGTGCAACCGTGACGGCGGTAACCCACCCATATCCTGAAAACAGAGTAACAAAGGGCACATGGGACTCGCGGAATGGGACACGTGAAAATGATAACGGGTCCACAAATGTGAACCAGTAAAACACTGGAAAAAAAACCCTCACCTTTAATCTCTCATACGTGTCTGCGATTATACCAATAAACAAGCTGAGTACGACGTAGATGAAGAGCGAGATGAATGTGTAGAGATAGAGCTTGCTGTAGACCCACACCGCCGTGTTATCCGGGTCTACGAGCGCGTACGTGTTGTACATATCGTCTCCATTTACTAACGAGTACAGCGCCTCGGCTGTTATTGTTGTGTCACGGAACTAAAAAGAAATGGGAAACAGTACATGACACATTTAGCATCGGATTGTAAGTCCATCATAATGCGCGCGCTGCAGCCAAGTCCCTGGCCTTCTGTGCGGGTTTCCTGTGGTTAGGTTGTGACGTCACCGGTAGTGAGCTCGAGCGCCCGCGCACATCCAGCGGTTTACCAGGCTGCGCGCACTGAATATAAGTATCTGCAGTAGCGTACCTGTTGTCTGCTTGCGCCTAAAAAGACTAAACAGGTTGTTGCCTTTTATGATTTTGCTGGAAGTTTGATAGTAAAAACAACGAGGTGGTGCAATTTATTTTGTACAAAAAAACGACACCGCATACAAGAGGGCAACCTCGCATGCCAGGGTCCTCCCCTCAGCTCTCCCCCCAGGGGAAATAAAGAGGAGGGGGGTGTAGGGTGAGGTGAGGACTCTGGCGCGAGAGTCATGCTAGAGATTAGCCAGATATTCTCATCTGCTACGGTAGAGTACGTTGCCACTTCCTACCGCCGCGTCTGATCAACGTCACGTTTATCATGGCCTAAGCAAGGTTAGTCGGGTACCCTGTGTAGAGTAGCCTGATTCTCATCCGCTACGGTAGAGTACGTTGCCACTTCCTACCTTCACTTGAGATCAACGTCACGGGGTCAAGTGTTCTGGATTGCTTGAATCGAACACTAAATAGACTAGACGAACTTTCGGAAAATCGTACTTCATGAGGCATTTTTTAGTAAAAGCTGGCAACAAGTGCCATCTTATGCGAAATTTTACGCTGAATCCAAATTTTTTTGTTGCCAATGCAGATTTTGCATTTTAGGAGGTGAAATGGCGTCATGATTGACAGCTGTCACACAAACCTCTACAATGAATTTTTCGCCGATTTTTCTTTTAAATTTTAATGGCCAGTGAAATTCAAATGTGTAAGTGGCAATGTGATATTCAAAAAAATGTATCTATATTATGGGATAGGGTGATTGATGGGCGTAGAACGTCATCCAAAATGGCGGATCCAAGATGGCCGCCGTGCCGCCATTTTGGATATCTGTTGATTGTTTGAGACCATCACGTTCAAAGGCTAAACTTTAAAAAAATAAAAGAGAAAACTTAAACGATTTTGCAATGCATAAAAAGTAGCAACTGACGATTATGGTGGAAAGAGAATAATATATAGGCAAATATATGATTGTTGTTAGTGAATTTAGGTAGGAAGCGCAATCCACAAAATTATAGCAAGTTAGTCGTCCCTACTGTAAAAGTTCTGACTATGACTATTGATTTCAAAGCCTATCACTGAGTCAAATACATGTACGACTATTGTTTTAAATGCATGCAGAATATTCCTCTTACACACACAGGAATAATAATGATAAGAAAAAAGCAGGGATAAAGGGGGAAATCATTCTATGGCAATTTAGGCGTTGCTCCAGCCTTTTCCGAATTTTTTTTTTATAGCCTGTCGGTAGCAATTTTGAACTTATAAGCAAAAGTAGCGAATGTAAGACTTTAATTTATCCTCGGAGTAGCTTTCCTCTCTATGCTTGAAAGCCCTTTCCTATTCCAACCCCTTCCTTGTCTGAGGTTTCCTTTTGAGGTTTCTGCTGGTCCTGAGGTTTCCGCTATTTTTCGATTATGCCACGGGGGCAGCAGATTGCATGATCGTTGTGAACGAACTTTTGATATAAGGACTTCAAAGGCACAGTTTTGTTGCCGGGACTAAGGATGATCATCGAAAAATGGTGATATCGTTTAGATCGTAAAATCAAGCGGCGGTGAATCTGATTCACCTTTTTCATATTGATTTGCCTTTTATATATTTTTAAATATATAAAAGTTTGGAACAAGGTCGAACCACTGCTGCGTAACAGATCCATTAACCAGCTTGCTAAATGCGTTTTGCGTCAAAGTCAAAAGTCGGATGGTGCTGTCTGATTACACGTTAATGTAAGTGTAAGAACCCGCGTTAACACAATCTCTAAACATTCCTGAAACTCGGTGTCGTCCCCATGCAGTATATCAAAGAACACAGGCCCATTCTCGACTGCTACGATCAATATGTGAATGGAAACGCATGTACGCGCGGGCCGAGTGTACCCAGTACTTACTGTTCGAGAACTTAAAATATGGCTTCATTCGACCAGCAGCACTGCATTTCATACCTTGAATTCATTACCTTGAATTCATGATACCTTGAATTCATTGTCAGGTATTTATTTCCATGTCTTTTTTGACTACCAGACTGATAGTTTCTAAAAATCAAATTTGACGATATGGCGGCCATCTTGGATCCGCCATTTTGAATATCACAGCAGCGCCATATCCGAATAATACGACAATTTTTCGTATAGATCATTCTAAACTATCCTGTTCAAGTTAAATATTCGTTCGAATTTGAAATATAGCGACAAAGCTATTTTAAGGGGTTCGCGAACAGCTGTCAATCATGATGACGTCATTTTCACCCATTAAAATGCAAAATCAGGGATGGCAACAAGAAAATTCGGATTCAGCGTTAAAAATTACATAAGAAACTCTTGTTGCCAGCTTTTACTAAAAAATGCCTCATGCGCCTTAAATATTGCAATTTTCTGATATTTCGTCTAGTCTAAAATGTTCGAAAATATAAACATTTTCACTTTTGGGACTAGATCGCGAGTTTGCCCCGAATTTTCGGAAAAGTTTCCCGGGAGTTGGCGTATTCTATTTCATTCTGAAATTCGAAATTCGCAGATATTTTTCTTCCACCAATGGGAAGCGCACTTGTCACGCGTGGTGCCGAAACTTGAAAAGCTCACGCTGCGACGCAAGCTAGGATGACCAACCTGTTGTAGTTTAAGACCGTGTGTCCGATGGGCGTGACATGTAGATTTGTAGCCCATAAAAGTCTATGCTAATGAGGTAAGTGGTAACGATAAAAGTAGTCAACTCAATCCGTGTAAATCTCATGGAATTTCGATCCATCCTTTGGTGTAAAACTGGTTCAAGTAATACGTAGTCATCGACCAACACACTAATGGTGTTATTTTGAAAGTTTCTTACGTATTAGATCAACACAACAAACAGATCATGTCACACCCATCTGACATAGGGCCTTCAAAGTATACGTATTGAAACTGCTCATGAGGTCTCACCTTTGGATTATAGGGTCCTATTACTATCCAACCACACAATGTGAACCCGAGAAATAACAGACCCGCGCACACACAGAACCGTAGAACACTTGGACCGGACGCCTTGACTGTCAACAATAACGTCTGCAACACAAAACAGTTTTAAAGCACCCTGTCAATAATGCATTGCCTGTACGTCATATTTAAGGGAAGAGGTCAAAACAGTGGTATTGTTTAGGGCCCGATTTTGTCAGGGGAGGTAGCGGGAGGCGGGTTGAAGTACCCCACCCCCTACTGAATTTTCAACTATTATTTTCTCGAATGGTTATATATGGGTGCCAGATTGCATAAATGCACTTGCCTGGTGTTGTAGAGTACGATCGTGGGCCTACCTCATCCTACCTTTTCATTGTGGCCTTTATTTAGCGAGATGTCTGCAGTCAAATTAGCCTACTGAGTTGGCTACAAGTACTTACGTTGTATTGTTTGAAGTATTCCAAGAATCTCAACAGACCCGTCCATACTAGCAGCACGGCAATACCAAGAAACAGGCTACAAACATCATAATAGTTGGAATCCTGTAACGAAAGAGAACATCAAATTGTAGCCTTCATTATGTTTTGCATATAAATATTTTTGCTTATTTTTTCCAGAAGATGATTTCTTAAATATGAGAAACCCTGAAAATAGTACATTATCCTTCCTGTTTACTCATTAGCATTTATTAAGGTATGGAGAGTAACCCCTGATGAGCAAGCTCACAGGGAAATAAGCCAATGAGTAAACAAGAAGGGTGGGAGGGTGGGCGCGACTCTTCTTTGCTTGACGCTTCGCGGCAACTGACACATTTGCATAATTAATGCTTCCTTAAATAATGCTATGACGTCATCAGGAAGGATCATGAATATTCAATGAGGTTTGAATAGTCGACAGATCCCTAGCTTTGCAGTCTTTGGTTCACACCTATGACTCCAGGATTGATTACTGGAATTATGATACGTGTGCTTTGCAATATCTCGCCTGCTTTCGAAGGATTTTGAGTTGCGCTTTCTATGCGTTCAACCAGGCTTTGCTTTGAGAATAGGCCATTTGCACTAACTGGGTCATGATAGATAGATAGATAGATAGATAGATAGATAGATAGATAGATAGATAGATAGGTTTATTAAAAAGCATTGCAACCATTAGGGTTGAATTACGCTAATTTACAATAATAAAAACTACTAATAATACACTGATAATAAAAAACTAATAACTAAAAATTATGAAGATTGTATGTACATATCTAAAACTCTAAATTTGACCCATGTGACCCCAACTACCTCTTAACGAGATGGTTGTCGAAATCAATCCAGAAATACACAGAAACAATTGATATTAGCCAGAAACTCAAGTTTCAGCTTAAAATCTCTAACCTGGAGCAAATGGCAGCGAGTTGAATTTTCAAGATTTTATTCAGAATGTATGGGATTTTGGTCACGTGACCTCGTTAGTGCAAATGGCCTATTGGAGGTGATTAGCGCATACCTCATTTCCATGGCAACGGATCGTACTAGTTATTGATCAGTTGATCAATCTATTGAAAACTAAATGCTAGTTTCGATATGATGCAGCTGTCCTGGACAAACTTGTTCTGCAACAGCTATTGTGAACAAAGTTGTTCTGCGACAACTGCAACATATGGACATCAGCGGCGTTCGCGACGTCTGCAACACGTTGCGACTCTTGCAATCGCTACGACAGCTGATCAAGACAGGTGAGACAAAATCATAAGCTTTTTCTTGACAAATTTTTCATGATCTCGCCTTGATAACGTAACATACTTTTCAGACACTGAAACAAACTTGCGTCAAAACTACCGCAGTCACGCCAAACTCAAATGGATAGCGCAGTAATTCCGTCCACGTACCTTTTGATCAATAGCCATCTTGTAAATGGACCCAATGATAGTCAAAATATCACTTAGGATAATCAACACGAACCAGAAGTTAAACAGCTCGCTGATTTCGCCCAACGATAACGGGTCGTGAAGTTCTTCTTGAAAAAATTCCCTGGCTTCCTACAGAAGAGGGTAAAAAGAGTTCTTCTAAATAGCGCGACTCTAAAAAGAAGACCTGTCTGAAGCACCAGTCAAACCGTTCAAAACCGTGTTTTACTACCATTTCCGTTCAACCCTGAAACTTGACGATTTTTTCGCGTAGGTTTACTTTCAAACGTGTACGTTTTCGTCAAGAAGTTGCCGCGTTTCTCAATCGCTGATTGGCTGCTGTTTTGACCGTTATTTTTCAGCCAATCAAAGTGTGAGAAACGCGACTACTTCTCGACAGAACGTGCACGTTTGAAACAAAAACCTACGCGAAAACATCGTCAAGCTTCAGGGTTAAACGAAAATGGCAGCAATGGATTCATTCGATCGCGCATCTAACTCTTAGCAACCACAAACAGCAAGATTCAGAGATGCTTAGGTTTTTGATCCAGGGAATACTTAAAAATACAATTACATGTAGGAAGACGATAGGTAATGGAGGGAGGGGGAGGGGGGAGGGTTCTTGACAAATACCTTGGCCAACAAGACAGACTTGTATACGGAACGAATGCACAGGACCAGGGAGACAAGACATATCGCTATCACTACTGAGTCGAAGGATATCAGAAGAGCTCGTATCAAGATGCTGTGGGAATCACTATCTGTAGGGTAAAGGAAGGAACATATTATTTGTCGCAGGGTTTTCCTCTAAATTAGGATCCGAAATTAAAAAAACTCATTGATAATACATCAAGCTTAAACTAAAACAAAATTCCTAAGCGTGGAGGAGGTCGAAAACGCGGTCTTAATTTGCATAGAATTTTGAGATATTTTTCTTGGCATTTTATCATTTGTTTGAGAAGTATTATTATATGGCAACGATAGTACGCGCGCTCTGATTGGCTAACGAGCGGGCGTAACTCTCCGTAATGCCCACGGGCATTATGGAAATTCTTAATGCCCGCTTGCAGTTCACGACTGACAAAAAATTATCTCCTTGAAATAACACAAATTCAAAAAGATTTTCAGCGAAATTCACAACAAGGAATACTTGATAGAGTATAACACAAATCTAACTTGTGACAAGAGGAAAATAAAGGCCTGAATATCAGAAATGACCTGTTTACAAAAGCAAAGCAGAGCCAAAAATTACTTTAAATCAGGAGAAAATGAGAACTGTGAAGGGAGTCAAAAGAGCAGCAAAAGGTAAAAGCTACATGTAAATTAAAAATTTTATTGGGAATTCAAGAAACTTGAGAGCTAAAAAGAATAACAGAAAGCGAGTTCAAACTGTGTGCTTACCGATAACTGATAGTGAAGTCGTTGATTTCCTTTCTCTCTCCATCTCCGAGTTAAATTCATTCTTACTTGACGTTTGCTTTTGCACAAAAGCCGGCTAAAATAACCATTGCAATTTTCTGGAGGATAGCTTGTGAAATATCTTTTCAGGTTTAACTCTTCTTCCGTATTTTTTTAAAAGCCTTTTCCTAGTGCAACAGGAGCAATGTTTTCCCCAATGGTGCTTAAAAAAAGTCGAGCCTTAAGCTCAACTTCCCGGTTGCTTGCCGTTTGAAACTTCTGTAACTTCCTCAAAAGTTTCTCACAAATGACTAAACAACATTATAAAATATCTGTAAAAGAAAGGATTCCGAAGTATTTGACATCCATAAGAGATTTAGAGCAAGTCTGGCGTGGTTCGCACACACGAGTTTGTTCTATCAGTTTGACTCAGAGAATGAAAAACTCTGAATGAACTCGAGCGCGACGCGGGCGCGTGTCTGAGTTATTTCGGCGGGAAAATGAACGAGGCGATCGACTTCCGGTTCGTAAAAAGTTTGTAGAAAAAGTGCCATATAATAAACAACTTACTAACCTCGACCGTTCGGGCATTACGTGAAATATCAAACCTCGGTTTTGGCGTATCAACCTCGCTATCGCTCGGTCGATACGCCAAAACCTCAGTTTGATATTTCACGTAATGCCCTCACTCTCGGTTAGTAAGTAGTTAATATCAAACACTCGATAGTGTGGTTTGTCCGAAAATGGTCATTAGAGTGCATCAATCCTAATGTCTGGAGTTTGACGTCACGAACTGCGCGCCAACATGCTTTCGCTGTTTACTCTTAGCCAATCAGAATCGAGATAGTGGCATGGCTGAATATTATAACATGCATTCGCTGTTTACTCTTAGCCAATCAGAATCGAGATAGTGGAATGGCTGAATAATAATGTGATGTGTCCAAAATGGTTAATCATGATGATGATTCAAATACATCTAAATAATTCAAGATTTTGCGCTTGTTTCTCGTTGGGCGCCCCTGCATGATTACGAGTCATACGGCGACGCGATAAAAATTCATTGTTGATTTTGCACCCTGCTATAATAGGTGGACGCATCGTCCCCTGATTGGTTTGTTGCTGAACTTGTTTCGTTTCTGATTGGCTAAGTGTAATTATTTTGCGTTTAGTTTAAGAAATTCCTCATTGACTCAACATCGGAGCACTATGCACATGCAAGGGGTAGGCCAATCACGTACCCAGATCCCGTCATCTTTTTCTTTTGGCCAGCGGCAAGATTCAGGGCTCTAGGGGAATCGTTTTTTTTTAAACCCAGATTCTGGGTTTCCGGTTTGATTGTTGTATGAAAGTTCGTTACGTTTTGGACGTACCACGCATGCTCACAAATCGGATTCCCCCAGAGCCCTTAATCTTGCCGCTGGCTAAAAGATGACGGGCTCTGGGTACGAGATTGGGGGTAGGCATAAATAGATTGTGCTAGTAAATTCAGGAAGAGTTGCTTGACAATACACCCAAAAGTTGCTCAAATATCAAAAAGGTGCCACCAAAATTTAGAAAAGTTGCTTGTTTCAGGATCAATGTCTGAATTATATTCATTTTCATCTGACTGCGACGCCATGACTCGCCCTGCAGCAAATACCAATAGCCAGCAAATAACCGCTGGATTTAAGCGTCTGTTAGATAGATATAGCTGCTGTCACGATTTCGTGGACGCACATGAAGCAAGTGTTAGTTTATTTGTATATCAATTATCGATTTTATTGCTGAAAAGTTGCCAAGGAAGGCAAAAGTTGCCCTAGGTTGCTCGCACTACAAAAAGGTGCTCAGAACGCTAAAAGTTGCTCAAAAGTTGCCGAACACAATCTATTTATGCCCAGTAAGGGGTGTGGCGAATGGTAAATGCGAGATTTTCCCCGAGACAACTAGATCAAGCCTTGAACGTTCGAGATCTAGACAATGAAAGATTGCTTCTCATACAATCTTCCGTCTCTTTCCCAGACGCTTTCCGACGCCCATCACCTCTCTGGAGCAAAGGCAGATCTACAAACTTCCAAGGGAGGAATTAGGCAATAATGCTATCATAATTTGCATTCAACCTTGAAGCTTAAAAATGTTTTTGCGTTGCCAAGAAGTAGTTGCATTTCTTTTGGATTGGCTGAAAAATAAACAGCAGCCAATCAGCAGCAAGTGAGAAAGGCAATTTTTTCTCAATAAAATGTGCACATTTGAAGGATAAACCAAAAATTGATGTTGACGTCCCTGCCTCTCTCTCTTCTTGAGGAATATCACTTTGATAAGCAGCTCTGCTAATACGCTGCTCCATATACAGCGGCGTAGCCAGGACTTTCTGAAGGCGGGGGGGGGGGGGGGGGGGGGGGGGGCGGATAGTGAAAACATGGGACAAAAATGCTCAAATTTTCTCCAGCAAATACAGTAAATGTATGGGAACATTCTGAGAAAAGGGGGGGGGGGGCTGGCCCCCCTGGCCCCCACCTGGCTACGCCCCAGATATATAGCCCCTCCTCAGAATGTGAAGAGAGAGGAGGGGAAGGCCGGGCAGGGGTAAACCCAGGAATTTTAGAAGGGGGGGGGGGGGGGGGGGCAGGATAGTAAAAATATAGGAACCAATAATTACAGAAGATGTATGGGAAAATATCAAGAAATGAGGGAGGGCTGCATCCCCTTGCCCTCTCCTAAATCTGCCCCTAGGTGGGGTGGGGTACATGTAGGTTAGGAGCTGAGGAAGTGGAAGGTAGGGGAGCAGGATGGAAAGGTATGGAAAACAAATCACCTTCTCATGGGCAAAATTGACGTAGGAATACACTTGATCTTTTGTATACAAAGTGATGTCACGGTGTTCAGGGCCATAATTTTTCAGAAACATATACTTCAAAGCTTCTGTGTTGTCATCAAGAAATGTCACAACAGAAAATCTATCAGACCCAATTGGTAAACCTGAAAAAAAGTAATATTTTAATGTGCATCAAATTCACTCTAATACCCTGAGCTCCCCAGCTAGTCACCTAGCAGGTTGGCTGATTGCATTTTCTTTCTGCACCGGGGGGGTCGAGGACCCTGGAAATTCCAGGGGGGTAGGGGTCTATCTAAGCCCTGGAAATTCCAAGGGGAGGGGGCCTATCAAGACCCTGGAAATTCCTAGGGGATGGTATCAAGGACCCCTGGAAATCCTGGAAATTCCAGGGGGGGGGGGGGGTCTGTTTAAACTGTGGAAAAAGGGCGTGTTTAGGCAACCTAGAAATTCCAAGAGAGGAGGTGTTCAAATTCCAGAGGAGGGGGGTGTTTAGGCGCCCCTTGGAAATTCCAGGGGAAGGGGTTGTCGAAGACCTCTGGAAATTCCAGGGGAGGCCGGGTTTGGAAAAATAATGCGATCAGCCATTAGGCTCTGGTACAACCATTTGACAGCCTTCACTGATTGGCTAATTTTGAACATGGTGCGTGATGGGCAGAAAGTGCTTTCTCTCAACAGCTTTTGTATGAAATCTTACATGTATCAGTTGCTGCCATCAGAGCCTCTCCTACAATGTGACGAGCTGGGGAGCTCTGGGTGCACAGAGGAAATGGGATATTCTAGGGGGGAAGGGGGGCTGTAATATATAAATTTAGGCACTGCCTTAAAGCGGAGCTCCTTGTCAATTTCATATCAAGAATATGAAATATCAAGACCACTTTGTTGCAGTCCTCTGGTGACCTACGTGTAGACAGTTCTACCCAAGTTTGGTTGTCTTAGAGCCTTCCATTCACGAAAATACATTTTTCAAGCATATGTACATGGCATCATCAGTGACGTCACATCACATGACCACTTTGTTTCGATACTCTAATGACCTAGACAATTCTCCCTAAGTTTGGTTGTCTTAAACCCTTCCCTTCATGAGATATTAATTTTTCAAGCATAGATGACATCATTGATGATGTCACATCACATGACCACTAGATTTCCCTCCTCTGGTGACATAGATAACACTAATAATAATAATAATAATAATAATAATAATAATAATAATAACGGATTACGCACATTGGGCGTAATCCGTTATCCTATATCCTAGGACACTAGGATACCAGAAAGATAAAGAAAAAATCACATCACCCGAAGGGAAGCTTCTATAGAAGCCAAACATGAACAAACTTTCAAAGACCATATAAATAAGAGGAACTCTACACCAAAATCATGTGCCCTTACGTCATCAATGACGTCATCAAAACGTTTTTCTCTTATCTATGGTGCTCCACGCGGGAGCTCCGCTATTACTTCTGGAATTACACATTATTTTCTGTGCATGTCCAAACGGGTTTCGTTTATTGCATTAATATGTACAACGTTTACATCAACGCATGAAACATAAAAAACATCTATAGAAGCCACATAAAGCAGAAGCTTGACTGTCGAAAATGTGTTATCCATTGTAATCAAAACATAGACGCGTTGCGACAAATCGATGAAGCAATATTATAAGCTTAAGTTATAGCAAGTCTTCTCAAGATATCTCGTGCATTTATCAATAAACTTACCTGTAGTGTAACTATAATAATCTTGAATATCTGTATTAGCAGTTTCCACGGTTTTCTTTTCCTCGCTTTGTACTTCTGCCATGGATTCATAAAGTGATATTTGATCTTCATTCTCATTATCTGGTGTTTGCTGTACGATTCTCGATCATATCCGTCCATTTTCGACGACCACGTGTTGTTATTTGTTGGACAATAAGAGTTAATGTTTTCTTCTTTCGGATTATAAAATACTTCGTCTTCTTCTTCTTCGACGTTGCGTAGCGTTGGTTCTTTTGATACGGAGCTCCGTGACTGTGACCGACTAAGCTTGCGTGACGGCGACCTTGGTTTCTTTTCGCTCATGTCTGAGCCCTCTAGCTTTTGAAAATCCTGTCAACTTTTTTTTATAAACTGTTGATGAATAATATATAGATTTAGCCACTGGCTAAAAGCGGAGCTCCTGGTTATCAGATTTTCTGTGTGAATGAAAGGGACCCTTCACGAGATATTGATTTTTCAAGCATAAATGACGTCAACGATGACGTCACATCACGTGACCACCTCATTTCGCTCATCTGGTGACCTAGACTACAGTACCAAAGTTTGGTTGTTTTAGAGTCTTCCCTTCACGAGATATGATTTTTCAAGCATAGATGACGTCATCGATGACGTCACATCACGTGACCACTTCATTTCGCTCATCTGGTGACCTGGATTACATTACCCAAGTTTGGTTGGTTTAGAGTCTTCCTTTCATGAGATATTCATTTTTCAAACGTAGATGACGTCATTGATGACGTCATATCACGGGACCACCTCATTTCGCTCATCTGGTGGCCTAGACTACACTACCCAAGTTTTGTTGTCTTAGAGTCTTCCCTTCACGAGATATTGATTTTTCAAGCATAGATGACGTCATCGATGACGTCATATCACGTGACCACCTCATTTCGCTCAACTGGTGGCCTAGACTACACTACCCAAGTTTTGTTGTCTTAGAGTCTTCCCTCACGAGATATTGATTTTTCAAGCATAGATGACGTCATCGATGACGTCATATCACGTGACCACTTCATTTCGCTCATCTGGTGGCCTAGACTACACTACCCAAGTTTGGTTGTTTTAGAGTCTTCCCTTCACGAGATATTGATTTTTCAAGCATAGATGACGTCATCGATGACGTCATATCACGTGACCACTTCATTTCGCTCATCTGGTGGCCTAGACTACACTACCCAAGTTTGGTTGTTTTAGAGTCTTCCTTCACGAGATATTGATTTTTCAAGCATAGATGACGTCATCGATGACGTCACATCACGTGTCCGTGTTACATCACCCCCCTTGTGGCATAGACAAAATATCCCAAGTATCGTTGTCTTAGCATGTTCCCTTGAGGAGATATATTTTTTTCTTTGCATACCACAGGGTTCCCATGTGTACACGGACGGACGGACGGACGACGGACGGACGGCGTACGCTATAGGTTTAATACCAGAAAAATAAAGAAAAAATCATATCTCCCGAAGGGTAGCTTCTATAGAAGCCAAACTTGGACAAAGTTTCAAAGACCATAAGAGGAACTCTACACCAAAGTCACGTGCCCTTACGTCATCAATGACGTCATCAAAATGATCCATAATGCCCGTGA
This sequence comes from Scolanthus callimorphus, assembly GCA_033964015.1. Lineage (NCBI taxonomy): Eukaryota > Metazoa > Cnidaria > Anthozoa > Actiniaria > Edwardsiidae > Scolanthus > Scolanthus callimorphus. The sequence goes on from JAWWUD010000064.1 coordinate 490,284, forward strand.
CGTTCAAAAATCAACTCGATAGTATACTATACGTTTTTCCCTTAGGTATGGTGCTCCGCTTGCGCGGGCCTTCGGCCCGCGCAGGAGCTCCGCTATAAATCTTTTGCTGATTGGAAATCTAGGTGGTTTCAGATTGAAAGACATTTACTCGACTCTTGCAGAGATGTGCATGTCACATGACAGTCACACGCAAAGGCCCGTATGGGCCTCTGTGAAGAAAACAAGTGAGTCACGCAATAAGTCACGTGAGTCACGCAACACAGTCAAACTGGAAATTTGAAACTCTTTTGAACCAGGAATAACTGTTCATCAAAAGTTACAGAGCGATATTCACACAAATAATACTCACAAAACTGCGAGCTTTTGGCAGAAAATGCCAGAGCAAAAAATAAAGGAGTTTTTTTCTGCAAGAAAGACCTGGGAACCACTCTGGGATGATTCAGCGGTTTCGCGCTGAAGTCGTCATCCAAGATGGCGGACAAAGTGCAACAAGAACTTCGTAAGTTTGTGCACAAAATAACCCCCATTCTTAGTCGGGTTTTCTTTGTACACTCACCATAACATTTTTATATGTAGTGCTACCTTTCTTATTTTCACAGGAATGCTATTTCGCTTTGATTTTGGATTTCATTTCACTTTTTTGCATAATCATTGTCGTGGCGTGGCGCGCGCCGTAGCGTTCGACTCTGAGCTGACACAGGCATCACTGCATGAACATTTGATCCGGCCCCAAAAACTAAAGCTTAAGATTTGAGGTTGAAAAAAGCTGAAAAACTGCCTCATCACTCTTAAATCGATCCTAGATACCACGAAAACTGTAAAAAAACATTAGTGCGGAGTAACTCTAACTGATCATTCACACTTTATAAAATGCTATCAATGTCAATGACAATGAATGGAATTGACACCGAAACTTGTTCTATCACTGCATCCATATAAAAAAATCAATGTGTGATTGGCAAAATGACACAAGAAAATAGTCACCTGTTTTAGCAAACAGTCGTTTACTGAGCCAGGCATCAATGTAGTACTATATGTACCTAGTTTGCTTTGGGATTTTTTGACTTCAACAGAGATCAATTTGATGCTTTACAAGTAGTTTGGTTATTACCTTTATTGTGCAAGCAGCTATTATTAAACTAATGTTGTAATGGGGATACAGGTAGAGGATTTTCTGCAATGATTTTTTTTTGGGGGGAGGGACGGTAGACAAAATCTTACCTCTTTCTGTTGATGACTGCTTCAGATTTGTTGGAGCGTGTGTTCTTCAGACTTGCTGCAGCTCAAACTGATGATGAGCTGGAAGCAACACTTGGTACATTCTTGACACCTTTGCTGCTAAAAGTCTCAAGTTCAGATGCAGAGGTCAAGAAAAAAGTAAGTTGTCAAATACCAGATGTACTCATTTGCAGCTGCCCCAGAATAGATGCCAACCTCAAATAAATGCTGCATATGGGACTAAAATATTAATAAATGCCACCCCAGAATAGACGCTGCATCTATACTGCATTTATTTGAGGAAAGGTTTCCATATAATACAGTTTTTGCTATTTCAAAATCTTGTTGAATAAAGTCGTGATAAAATGAGTAAACAACTGCCCTTGAATAAACACCACTCCTTAATAAATGCACGTCTTGATCACAAGAAATCAAATAAACGCTGTAGCATCTATTCAAGTAAATAGAGTAATTGTGTGAGGTTTTGGGAGAATATATAATTATGTCTGTTTGGCTTTATATTATGTCCTTTCATTCAAGTTTTGTAAACTTGGAAGCTGCTCTGCTTTGTATTGTAAACTTTCTTAAAAGTGATACACCATGTTCTGTGTATAGTCGTGTTTTGAACAACATAATCTCTGGTGAATCCTTCAAGGTATTTCACAGTGCATGACTATTGCAAAGGTTTTGCCAGACATGTTAGAAAAAAAAGAGGGATCCTGCCACCACAGACGTCATCAGAAAAGGCACCCATTATGGCTTGAAACCAAGCTTAGTTTTACCATAAAATGGTGTACATTCTGAAATTTCAGGTGATGGAATTATTAACACATATAAACAAGAGACTCAAGAGCAGACCCACAGTCAAGCTTCCTGTTGACGATCTTCTCAAGCAGTACCAGGTAGGCTGTTTTATCTGACGTGGAACTTTTTTCTGACCAATTTGTGCCTTACACTAATTTATTTCATGTTTGTATTTATTGACTGTATCTCTACTGTTGTTGTTTTCAGGATGCAACAATTTCACCATTTGTTCATGTAAGGAAAAATGAATTAAATGAATTATTAGTCTCTGTGTGCTCTTACTGAATTTCTTAATTAAGCCTTGCAGTATACAGTGCTGATTCATCTGTAAAAAAAAAACAACTATTGTATGTGTACTACACTGGTTGTTATTATAGACCAATGTAACTTGGATAAGGAAATCAGGGGAAATGTCAGGAAAGAAAATATTGAATTAATAGACCAAATCAGCTAACAGTGTTTACATCTTGTTGCCACCCAATTCAGATCGTGTGATGATTCCTTTGGGTAGTTACAATTGCCTTATTTTTCTCACTTGACGAGTGCATACCTAAGTGTGTGTGCAGAAATAACAAGGGCAACCACCCAAAGGAATCATCATATGACCTGTATTGGGTGGCAACAAGATGTAAACACTGTCAGCCAATTTGGTCTATTCACTTTTGGATGCTGATTTATTTTTTTTTGTTTAATTTAGCCTCAGGCTCAAGTAGGAATTTTCATACCATTGTATTGAATTAAGTCTATTATACCATCATTATAGGTCTGTGTATCATCAAAAATATTAGGCATAGATCCATTAGGATAGGGGAACACCACAAACAAAGAGAAAATCAAACACAGGCTATTATTTACACACCAAGTAAAACAATAAACTTGCAAAGTTATTGGTATGCTCTCATAGTGCACACATTTTGGTGGTTTTGTAATTCTTTGTATTTAGTCAATTTTAACATTTTTGTTCAATTTCTCTAGAACTTTTCAATACTTTTCATTCGAATGGGATATCCTCGCATGGATGTCACAAGGCAAGTCCAACTTGCTCCTCAGATGGTCGAATGCATGCAAAGAAGGCCATCACCTCAGCAAGACTGGTAAGTGCCTGACTGACCAAATAGATAATTAATATTACAAAATAATAAGAGCTGAAACATGACTTAAGTTTGTGCTTGCTCAATTACAGTGGTTTGAAAAGAAACTCCAGAAAACTGTAAACATACTCCGACTAGCATTGACAGTCATACCTACAAAAGAAAAATACCCCCCTGTTGGGGACCCAGGTTCAGCTACCCACCCTAGAAATTATTTAGGTTGTCCCACCCTGGAATTCCAGTGAATTTTCTCATGACCTGCCTGATGATGTTAACCCAACCTGGAATTCCACTTTTTTTTAGAACACCCACCCTGGAACTTTTGCTCAAGTATTTGAGTACCTGCTCCAGAACGTTCATGGGCATCCTGGGATCACCCACCCTGAAATGAAATATTTTTGGAATACCCACCCCGGAATGTTTTCTCTCAATACTCCAGAATTCCAGGCTGTCCTGGGTCAGTCTCATACCCAGTTGCTTTGTAAGAAAATAATAGGGAGGTGCCACATAATCCTTTGTGCTGTTGCTGTCTTCCCCACAATCCTTTGCATCCCTTTCTTATTGTCAGATAAGAGGACTGGGTACAAGTCTGGTCCTGGGACCACCCACTCTGGAATTCCAGAAGTCCTCAACAGGGGTGTGTGGATTTTTTTGGTATTGGCCATTTTGCATTTCACTTTCATTTTCTTATAGTTTAATTCAGTTGCTTCTTCCCATACTGGGAGAAGTCAAAACTCCTGAAAATGTTGACAAGAAGGAAGAAATGTTTCAGTTCAAAAAGAGGCAAGATGTTGCCAAGGTCTTGCTTGACTATCTGCTCGATGTGCTTCTACTGCCATACAGGTACTGACATTGTAATACTAACGGTAAAAATAACACTGCAATTAATTTCCTTTACCAACAATAATTATTTGCTGCTTTGCTGCTTTGCTGATTTCCCAAACAAAAAGAGAACTGTTCAAAAACAAAGTTCAAATAGTTTGAAAACAAAATGAGAACAGTTTGCAAACAAAGTGCAAACTACACAAACAAATGTAGACTGTTTGAAAACAAAGTGTGAATAGGACATTTTGCACTATTGCATCATTTGACTATGACTACCAGCATCCTTTTCAGTTTCCTTTTCTTATGCAGATAAGCCGCTATTGGAAACAATAGGTGGTAATTGCTTGAACAAAAGGGACAAAGCAAAGGTTTCTGGTAGTCGTAGTAAAATATGTCATAATGAAAATTTCCTATTGGCTTGCAAACAATTAACATGGACAGACACATGCTTTTGAGAAACATGACCATATATTTTTGAATGCATTGTCTAAATTTACATCAGATGTATGACAATTCCAATTAGTCACCAATTTATGTATGTCAATGTTTTGCTCAGTGTGTAGGATTATACTTGGCGTATGTCATGATGATTAGAATGCACACAAAATACACCCTAGAATGAACACTGAACTTGAAATTGATATACTGGTACATTACTGTAGCTGTACATTGACTGGTCTTTGCTATGATTTTCTAGTCAAGCAAGTCAACAAACAACAGCCACTTCTACACCATCAACTGAGCCAGCTGACACAGAGGCCAGAGGTAATGAACAAGCCTCTGCCCCCTACAGCATCAGACCACAGGCTGCCCAAACTAGTAACACACCATCAGCTGGACCCGCTGACCAACCCACAGGTCCTCCCCCTGGACTGAGCACTGCAGCTGTGAAGAGAGTGACTGCAGATGGTCCCCTAGAAGGTGACAGACTGGAGCAGGTAATTGTTAATATGTAGTTTCTTGTGTGTGTCCATTATTATTATGAAGGCTATTTAGACTTTTAAACAATTAGACTACGAGTTCGAGTTTTCAATAGATAGTCAATAGTTAACGAGGCGCGTAGCGCTGATCTCCTGTGCCGAATTATGCCAATGAATTGTATGTACATGTTAACAAATATCAAACATTGAACCTCAAAGTTGCACTATTTCTGCACTATTGCCTGTTTCCGCACTTTATTCTGCACTATTGGGCAAACAATCAGAACCAGTTGGGATGCTGTTGAACAGGAAGAGTGATTAGAGACGGTGTAGTGGGGCTACATTCCTTATGCTTTGATTTTATGACACTTTTCCTCAGATAAAGCTTGGCATTCTACGCTTTCTTGCTCAAGACGTGTTTGAAGCAAGTGACGTCATTTGCCATTTTATGCTCAGCTTAGGGGATTCAAGACACAGGTAATAGAAATAAGCAGCAAGCTTTACATGGTGAATGTTAGCCTTTTTATATGGTTTTCTTGTTCCGCCAAGAGAAATGATTATGTAGACTAAGCACAAACCTTTGTCGAGGACACGAGGAATTTCTCATACGAGAGAAAATAAAATTGTCACAACAAGTAAGGTTCATTTAAAGAACCCCTGTCAGCCATGTTATTAAAGACAAATCACGTGCAGAAATGTCTTAAACATCTGAAAACAAAGTTTCAGATTTGATTTACCAAATTTAATCAGGAACATTGCTCTATTAAAGGGGCACTCGCACGCTTAATATTCGTCCACCGTGGACTTAAAATAGGTAAAATTGTATCCGTGAAAACACATGTACATTTGCCCGTAGTAAGTGTTAGACAAATTCAATTCTAGGTTGTTTTGACCTGTTATCAAGAGGATGGAATTGGGTTGCGATATCAGCTATTTTCTTATCAGAGAAGTGGCCAGCAAGCGTGCGAGAGCCCTTTAATTCTCTAAATCCGCCGATGGAAATGGATGCTTTCTCCGACTTGGTATGTTGTCAAAATGGCGGCTGACACAGGCTCTTTAAAGCGAGCAAACTTCATACAGAAAATCCCTCAACTTGCCGCGCATCATTGCTGCATTGAAAGTGTTTTATGCATGTTGACCGCTTTTCATCCCAAACCTGTCACGCAACTATGTTGTCCGCGTTTCATCCCAAACCTGTAACGCAACTAAAACTTTTGTTTCGCAAACACAACTTCATAACCGTATCTTACACTTTCGAAAATTGCAAGCAAACTTGAGTTTCAAGAAAAAAAAGGTTGCCCAAAAGCATGTTCTTATGCGAAACGTTTTCCAATAATGCCAAGAAGTAGAACCAGCTTTAGGGGACTGTATTTCCGATGTAATGACATGTTCTTTTGTTTCAGTGTTGGAGATTTCTCTGAACATGAACTCAAACGCATATCAAGGTAAATCAGAGTTCCAGTAAAATAGAAGGAACCGTTGTAAATTAGGTCTGTAGCAGACGTGGTCGGACATGCATATTACAGCTAAAAGCGTTGCATCGCGACCCGCGTTTTCTTTGCTTTGCGCCAGTCAAATCTTATAAGTCAATCAGATACTTGCCCTGTTTCGTGCATGGATTCGATTTATAAAATAGTGTTTGGTTTAAAATTGCTTGAATAAAGGAAAGGACATGACCTTACTCAGATCAACCAGCAGGCTTATCCAAATGGAGGAACCACTATATAGAAGTAATGTATCAAACACTAGAGAGCGTGTTTCATCAGGATTTCCAAACACTAATAAGTGGGTTGAAAAAAAAGAGGCAAAGCCGAGATTTTTTCAACCGACTTCGAGGTGTTTGTAATCCTGATGAAAAACTCTATCGAGTGTTCAATATTACTTCTCAAACGAATGATTTAATGCCGAGAAAAAGAAGGAATAAAATCTCAAAATTCTATGTAAATTTTAAGACTGCGTTTTCCTAGCCTGAGTTAACAGAGAACACGCTGTTCACATCCGTTATCGCTGTAAAGTACAAGGACGTTTTAAATGCTCACCTTTGAGCTCAATGGTCCAGTATTGTGTTGTTTCAGTTCAACAGACTGGGAAAAACCCGAAGTTGTGAACAAGATGTTCGGCATCTTTCTCGGTTCAGCTGCAATAGCTGGTACAAATATACCCGAGGAGCGAAAGAGGTCACCTGCAAGTATCCGAGTCAAGCAAAGAATCTTCCCTTATTTGTTGAGGTCACGAAAAGCAACAAGCCAGTTTCCAGCTTGTCTTCAGGTACGTTCCGTTAAAGTTCACAGTCCGTCAAAGCGAGCTTAAAAACTTAAAGCCACAAAAACCTGAATTTTCCTAATACGAAGACGGCAGGTACACTCCTCTTGCAGAGGTTCCTCCACCCGAACAGAAAGAAATCCCTGCTCACCGCTGCTCTTGCTCAATACTGCATTTTCACTGACGAAGTAAACATTCTCATTAAAAAATGAAGGCGTCTGTATCTTGATGAACTGAAGCAACAAAATGTGCTGTTCCTTTGCTTCGTTAGTAGCAAGCAACAAAATGGCAGTGAAACTTCCGTCAATCAAACGATTTAACAGCTCTGGGTGATTTCACACAGGCTTTGAGAGGTTTCTTTAACTGATAAGGACTACTTGGCTTCAAAATCCATCATAAAATGCAAACTAAACCTTTTGCGCCTGTGTTAAAAGGTTTAAGGTTACTGAGAACCTTCGCGCACCTCCTCGGAAAAAAATCATACAACTCCTTAGTTTAACCAAAACATGTCAACCTATATATCGTTGGAAAGCTTATAGAATGGACTAGCGGGCTATGGCAAAAAGAAATCATTTTTTAACAAATATAATTTTTTAAAAGGTTTTATTAAAAATGTGGGTCTGACACTTTCAAGAGCTACCCCTGCAGAACTGCGTGACCTTGACTGCCAAGTAACACATTGTTTTAATCCTTAAAGGTGTTTCTCAAAAACCGTGTCTGCGTTTTTTGAAATTTTGCTTAGTTCAAAAGTTATGGAACTTTTAAATTTCCAAGGTCAAATTTTATAGAATTTTCACGCTCTAAAAATTTAAAAAATTCATAACTTTTGAACTAGACAAAATTTTATAAAACGCAGACACGGTTTTTGAGAAACACCTTTAAGGATAAAAACAATGTGTTACTTGGGAGTCAAGGTCAAGCAGATCTGCGGGGGTAGCTCTTGAAAGTGTCACCCTCAATTTTTTTATAAAACCTTCAAAAAAATTATATTTATTAAAAAGTTACTTCTTTTTGCCATAGCCCGCTAGTCCATTCTATAAGCTTTCCAACGATATTTAGGTTGATATGTTTTGGTTAAACTAACGACGAGTGTGGTTTTTTTCAGAGGACGTGCGCGAAGGTTCTCAGTAACCTTAATGGACGGAAGCCAAAACACAGTTTGGCGTGTTTTGGCCGCAGTAATTGCAAGAGATCATTTTTGAAGCATGTTTACTCTGAACATGTTTCAGCGGCAAGTATGAACGTAGCACAAATCAGTTCTCGACCACTTCACTCCCCTTTGGATTATCTAGTGCGCCAGCATTATTTGACCGGGTTTTGTAGATTATATTGCAACGCAAGTTGTCTTTCGTTGCTGTTTGTAGTATCGTGTAACTAAAAATCTAATACGCTTCACCATTCTTTATAGGTTGTATTTGACAGCCTATTTGGACCTCACCCAAACTCCAGACTTCGTCTTAACGCGTTGCAGTTTGTACACCATATGTGCTTATTCAGTTCAGACCAAGTCCTGAAGACCGTCGGACCTGTATTATTGTCTGGCATGACCAAGCTTATCGACCAAGAAAAAGATGTAAGCGAGCCAAGTACATCTCTAGTTTCTTGAAAGTGGGTAATTTTCAACGCCCTAGACCGCATTCCTTTTTTGTAGGCTTCTCCGCTACGTAGTGTGAAGCCACCAGCCTTTCACAAGGCGTTCCTCGCTCCACAACAGGAAACCCAGTTTACCAAACTAGCATCGGCATCGACCAATGATATCCCGAGAAGGCATATGACCACAGGGTTCCCGGTTTTGTATTATGACAGGTGTACCTTGCTCCCTTCTTCATAGGAGTAGCCACATGCATTATTTAATCTTATCTTTTCTCATACTTGAATTTTTACTAATTTATAGGATACTAAACTACGTGGTCTTGGTTATGTAGCGATTGGGAAACTGGCAAGGTACCGTACTGATTATAATATTCAAATAGAGCGGATGTCCGATCAGTTTCAAATAACAAAATGCAAAGTAAATAATCTAGGCAATCAGAAACGAACCATTCAAGAAGAAACCAACCAGGGGACGAAGTGAGTGCATTTAGCGGTTACTCGTGACTTAGGCACCGTCCACACTACGCCGGCTAAATTTGAAAACGGCTAATTTGCCTCGAAAACGGAACAAATATTTTCTGTCCACACTACGCCGGCTAAATGTGAAAACGCACAAGAACGTCAGCTAAGCGCATGTGCGAAAAAGAAAAGCGAGAGCCCGCGGTCATAATTTCCTCACAGACGTGGTACGACGTCATCGTTTTCGAAAAGATCCGTTTTCGGCGTCCACACTAAAACGCGTAGCCGGCGTTTTCAAATTTAGCCACTTTCGGTAGCGTTTTCGAAAAGCCCCGTTTTCGGTGGGAAATTTAGCCGGCGTAGTGTGGACGGAAGGCACAACCGTATAAAAAAATTAGCCGTTTTCAAATTTAGCCGGCGTAGTGTGGACGGGGCCTTAGAGAATACAACGGTCACTGTTTATTGTTTATATGTCCCTGGAAAGTCAACATTTTTACCCCTTGCCCTTGAGATCTCCAAGCGCCAGACACACCCCCTCCCGTGGAATTTCCAGAGTCCAATACACCCTTGCCTGAAGCATTTTCCGTAGGTCCTCAACCCCCCGGTACGGTTTAAAAAAAAAAAAATGCAATCAGCCAATTCAATCAATGTAAACAGTATGTAATTAATGGTTATACATTTTACTTTCTAGGCGCCTCCCCTTGCTGTTCACCAGTGATATTGCACTTGTGCAAAAGCTTTTTGATGCCATATGTGAAGTATGCTTTAAATATTCATTATACCCTTTTTGTTTACCGTTTTTCCCATAATGAAATACTAATTATTATATAGACACGAGTGTTTTACTGGGAAATACGCCACTCGTAGATCTCATACATAGAGGATATTACACGGTGGCACGAAGATATGATGCGCTCATTCGTAAAATATTGTTCTTGCCACTCGAAAATAAAACTCATATCTTCAAACCAGAAAAAAAATATTCCAAATTGATTTCCAAGCACTTTTGTTTTGACAGATATCCTCACTAGTGAGGATATGGAAAATATGTCACTCAGGACCCGGATGTAGCTTTATATGAGATCTACGAGTGGCGTATTTCCCTGTAAAACACTCGTGTCTATATAATAAGAAGCTATATCCGGGACCTGAGTGACATATTTTCCATATCCTCATTAGTGAGGATTGGAAAGAGGATATCGTCCCTAGTGAGGATATTGGTCAAAACAAAAGTGCTTGGAGGTCAATTTGGAATATTTTTTGTGGTTTGTCCATATAATAAAATGAGTAAAATATTGTTTTGACACGAGAAAATAAAACTCATATCTTCGCGCCACGGTGTGATATCCTCTATGTATTTCAAACACCATGAATAGAAAAAAATAACGTACATGATACAAACAAATAAATAATAATTAAATCAATCAATTCAACTCAATTTTACTTACATTAACGAAATAATGTTACACATAACCTGCTAAGTAGCAAAGCTAGCCGAGGCAGGCTGTGTGGGTGACTTTAATTAAGTTAAGGACAAAAACATAAAAATATATTATAATTAGATAATTTAGAGATAATTATTATAATAAGATAATTATTAACTACTTACTAACCGAGAGTGAGGGCATTACGTGAAATATCAAACTGAGGTTTTGGCTATCGCTATCGCTCGGTCGATACGCCAAAACCGAGGTTTGATATTTCACGTAATGCCCGAACGGTCGAGGTTAGTAAGTTGTTTATTATATGGCACAATTTCTTCTAACTTTTTACGAACCGGAAGTCGCCTCGTTCATTTTCCCGCCGAAAACTCAGACACGCGCCCGTCGCGCTCGAGTTCATTCAGAGTTTTTCATTCTCTGAGTCAAACTGATAGAACAAACTCGTGTGTGCGAACCACGCCAGACTTGCTCAAAAGTAATCAATCTCTTATGGATATCAAATACTTCAGAATCGATTCTTTTACAGCTATTTTATGATGTTGTTAGTCATTTGGGAGAAACGTTTGAGGGAGTTGAACAGAAGATTCAAACGGCAAGCAACCGGGAAGCAAGTCTTCGACGTCAGCTCGACAACTTCAAGTTTTATTTAGTCCCATTGGGGAAAACATTGCTCCTTTTGCACTAGCAAAAGGCCTTTTATAAATCCGGAAGAAGAGTTAAACCTGAAGAAGTTCTTTGCCACAAGATATCCTTACTGAGACGTTGGACGAAGGCGAACATGCTTCACTTGACAATATTAAACTTAAAGTTTTCAAGAAAAACAACTTTAGTTTCGTAAAAGCTGCAAACGTGTTCTTCGAAAACTATTTGAGATCTACAACAGGGAACCAGAACTGGATTGAACAGGATTGATAATAACAGAAAATTGCAATGGTTATTTTAGCCGACTATATATTCAGGAATGGGTTTATGTGCAAAAGCGAATGTCAAGTAAGCTTAAGAATGAATTAATCGAGGAGATGGAGAGAAAAAAGAAATCAACGACTTCACTAAGTATCAGCTATCGGTAAGCACAAAGTTTGAACTCGCTTTCTGTTATTATTTTTAGCTCTCAAGTTTCTTGAATTCCTAATAAATGTTGACCTTTTGTAGCTTTTACCTTTTGCTGCTATTCTCCCTTTTCTCATTTTCTCCGGATAGACTCGAATTTATAGCGAGTAACTTTTTGGCTCTGCTTTGCCTTTTGTAAACAGGTCATTTCTGATATTCAGGCCTTGATTTTCCTCTTGTCACAAGTTAGATTTGTATTATACTGTGTCAAGTATTCCTTGTTGTGAATTGCGCTGAAAATCTTCTTTTTGAATTTATGTTATTTCATGGAGATTAATTTTTGTCAGTCGTGAACTGCGAGCGGGCATTAAGAATTTCCATAATGCCCGTGGGCATTACGGAGAGTTACGCCCGCTCGTTAGCCAATCAGAGCGCGCGTACTATCGTTGCCATATAATAATAAAATGTAATGTTGCCGTGATATACTTTGGTCGAGTACACTTGTAAATTGTTTGAAAAAAAAAAGATAAGTGCAGCAAGTTAATGGCCCAAATAATTTCGTATGAATTTGACTGCATTTACGCGACCTCAAATAACTCCAAAATCGTAACACTGGCCCTTTATTTAAGCGTAACGAGCTTGTGAAATCTTTTGAATTATTGGCCCATATAAGCGCTAACCTTTGAAGATGTGCTTCCAATGTTTTTGAACCTGAGAGAAATGCTGTGCTGTATTGATACATTCAGTGCTGATAGTCCTGTATTTTTTCTGTTGGTTATTGATGTGTGCATGTCATGTTGTTAGGAAAGTGAAGACACTCGCCTGGCTGTACAGGAAGCATTATCCATGATGGCACCCGCTTATAGAGATTCACAGGGAGCTATCAAGGGCATGATAGAAACTCTTATTCTCAACAATGCTGAAAAGGCGAGTATCTACTGTATGCTGTACTTCACGGAGATATTGTATACGGAGTATCTGCAGCCGAATAAAATGATCAAGAAAATAGAGTTACCAAATGTCATATCATATGAGGGACACTGGCTACAATGCGAGTCGGGAGGTATCGAAATACAAACAAGCAGTGTTTATTTTTCACAAACCAGACAATCCACACCCCGTAAGCCTGTAAAACCGCTCGCTCAAAGAGACTCTCGCAAAGAGGCGTCTGCGCACTCAAGGCAAACATTCCATACTGATGACGTATTTTGACCCAGATCCGGTCAAAAGAATTACGTGGCCAGTTTGAGTAGATGATATTTAATTTTTATAGCATAGCATTTAATAGCGAGGAATTAAAATAAGATGACAGGCCATGTAATTGTTTTTACCAGATCTGAGTCAAAATACGTCATCAGAATGGATGTTTGGCTTGAGCGCGCAGTCGCCTCTTTGTAATGTAAGTTTCTTTTGGGGAGCGTTTTTTCCCGGGGTAAATACCCTGTACCCCCTAGAATGCGTAGGCCTTACGGCCTTCGTATGGGACCCCCAAACCCAGCCGCCTACATCCAAAACTTACCCTGCTACTTCAAAACATATTGAAATCCCTAGGTATTCCACTAATAATGTAGTTACAGTAGAGGGTGATGGTGTATTGTCTCTCTATAGTCCACGCCACAATCTCGACTGGTAGCTGTACAGTTCGCTAACAAGGTGTTCAGCTCAACCCATGTCCCGTCTCGCTACGTGTGTATGCTGGTCATCGCCGATGTGTGAGTGTGCAAGTTATTGGTGGTATTATGTATCAAGTGGCTTTGATATAATTACTTCCGGTTAAACATTTTTCACGTTCTTTTGTATGTTTTTTTTGTTTTTTGCTTCCTTTTGTGACGAATCTGATTTCTCTCTCGCACATTTACGAACATTCCAAAGCCGAGTTGTATGGAGTCTTATTTCCCACGGCAAATCAGCCAATCATTTTGCGAGAAAGCTGACTGTTATGGTTAAAAAGATCTCTTGTTGATGGTAATTGGCAGTTATCACGATGTTGCGCACGCAACATAAATGGGATGAGAACAATGCTTGTCTGTTTTGAATAACAAAAGCCGTCTTCACCAGAACGAGTCAGAAGGGTATTGTTCTCACAGCATCGTGAAAACGGTCAAGTTGCGCACAGAAGACGTCATTAGAGACCTTAAGCTGCGACGACGGCAACGAGGACGACAACGTCAGAGAACAATGCACTTGATTACAGAACACAATGCCTACACGTGCAAATGTATGAAATGAAACGCATTTCAACCGGTTTTTTTTTCAGAAGAGACGTGAAACTGTTAAGTTTTACGGTCTGACGAGAACGTGAGCGCTTTTGTCATAATTTTGTTGGATATGATTGCAGTTGGATGTCAATTTGCTGCTATCAAAGTTAAAACGCAATGATGAATTCCAAACTGTTGTTGAATATTGAGAAATATGAACAAATAGACGGAGTTCAGTGATACGTCATCGTTCTCGTTGTCGTCGTCGCTGCTTAAGGTCTCTATTGTGTGTCATGAAGAACGGTCACGCCACTTGAATGCGTCTCATGGTGTACGTGACACTATGATATCATCTGTGCATATTTATAACTACATGAGATAAGAGAGAGGTCTTAGGGCATTACGAAACGAGCCCTGTTGGAAAAAAATGTTGAGTAGAAATGTTTTAATTCTGCAAACCCTGTCTATGTTAATGTTTTACCAACGTATTGAGCACACTTCCTGGCCCGATCCTCATCTTTTTGTCTATATATTTCTTCAAGAGCCCATGTCAGCCACTCCTTTGTTATTGTTTTCGCTTGATGCTAGAATACGAATTACGCGTTCAAATCTCTTAATAAATATCTAAAAACAAAGTTTCATATTTGATTTACCAAATTCAATCGAGAACATTGCTCTATATTCTCTAAATCGGCCGATGGAAATGGATGCTTTCTCCGACATTGGTATGTTGCTATGCTGTCAAAATGGCGGCTGACATAGGTTCTTTAAGACTACACCGTCACTTTTGCGGGTCTAGAAATTGGCCTCATGACTCATCTACTATACTACTTATAGGAAGGATGACGTGCGAGAGGAAGCTAAACGTGGACTGAGATTGGGACACGAGATGAGACCATTCGCTTCAGCTAAGGACACCACGGCAAGAGAAGAGTTACCGTCATTTACAGAGACTGTCAAATACGTGTCTGATAAGGTAGTGGCTTAGTACCTTTTTGTATAATTACTCAAGTGATTATAATAATTTCCGCGCGCTGATTGGTCGAGAGTTTTGTTTCTCTCGCTATAATCACCTTGAAAGGATTGGGAGTGCGCGCGCGAGTTTTGTTATGATCGTGAAAAAGTTTTTCTGTCTAAAAACCTTATGAATCACTTGAGCAATTATACTAAAACAATTAGTCGCCTGAGGCGACTTGAATTGTTAAATAATCGAAATTATCCTATTGTATGTAGTAGTTCAAATTCATGGACTTATAAAAGACGCACGCCAGCACGCACGTTACTCAGTCCCTGAGAATATTGTCGATGCGGAGTTAGAATCAGATGGTTCTTCACTATGATTTCCTGAGTCGCTCATCCTTCTTTATGGAAATGACCATAACCCAACCTCAAGAATCAGTAGGCCAAATTGGAGCTGGTTTCGGCAAAGTTCCAAGTGAGGCATCATACGTTACAAAGGGAGGTATAGCAATTGGGTACATGCGTGCTCTCTCTGTTCTCTCTAGTATCCTAGTGTGGAAGTTTGCTTCCTTGGACGTTGAAACTCTGATCACTGATATTAGAAATTAAATTCTATACTCTTCCTCGAGCTGACAAAAATCTTGATATCTCCTTCCATCCCCCAGGCAACAGAGCGTCTTGGAAACTCTTTGCTGTGCTATGTGGCAGGTCACAAGATACTGGCATTCAAACCTGAAGTCTTTACTGAGGTGAGACCTTCCAGAATTCTATTTGTACCGACCATTCCGTGGATGGCATTGACCTGGGCATTTCTGAATAAAGAAGAGGGCGAGCGCCTAGAATAGCTGGAATCGTCCATTCGCGATTCACGGTGCATACTCTGATCTAGGTCAAGAAAGGACGTTAATAAGGGAATTCTAAAAAGATCAATCCACGTTTACTTTGCATTCTCATTGGTCGCTCAAGTTAATCAATCAATCAAATTTTGCACTAAGCGTGCAGCAGTGCCATGTGTATCACGTGCTCACCTCATGATAGTGGTTGTACTTGACGTGGCTTACCCAGAAACCAGTCACGCGTCCAATGAGTGATGGTTTCTTTTCTTGGCCTCTGATTGGTTGACGGAGAAACCATTCAGCAGCAACTTGTAAGTGACTTGATAGTGTTTTTTCTTGGCTTATGATTGGTTGACGGAGAAACCATTCAGCAGCAACTTGTAAGTGACTTGATAGTGTTTTTTCTTGCCTTATGATTGGTTGACGGAGAAACCATTCAGCAGCAACTTGTAAGTGACTTGATAGTGTTTTTCTTGGCTTATGATTTGTTGACGGAGAAACCATTCAGCAGCAACTTGTAATTTTTTTTTTGTTTATGATAAGCAAGGTGTATTTGGTCTTACTACTTATTCTCTCGCATCTTTTCACAACAGGTTTTGCAGTATCTAAGACGCTGCCTCTCGCACAGTGCTGGTGTAACGGAGGAGAATGACATCAAGAACGAGTCCCTGATGACTGTAGCGGTTTATCTCAACTCTATACTTGACCAGAATACCGGGCATAGTATGTTCACACATAGGACACATGTACTATCCCGTAGTGTATCCCGCGTGTATCCCGTATGTTCCCCGTATGGAAACATCGGACTCGCGTCTCGGACACACGGAGAAACATTTATTTGTGTCACCGCGCGCGATCGTGGCAGAAATAACTTCCTACATCGCAGCGTGTGAACGGGACATCGCGATAAGCTCAGGTTTACACTAATCCTGTTACAGCACTAGAGCGCTAGTGTAAACGCAGTGCTTTACCAAAGCCCTCAGTGCAAAAAAGCTCCTCGAGGGTCCTGATTAAAGTTTGTTTTCTTTCAACAGAGTTTCACACTTCATCATTAGGGAAGTATTTAGGACTCATCGAACAAGCTCTACAGCCAATCGGAGGTACTGTCATTACCAACCTCAAAGAGCCTTACTCAGCCGCCATTTTGTCAGCCTAGCAACATACTGAGTCAGAGAAAGCTGCTGTACAGTAGACATTTTCAATAGACCTTTTCCAAAATGGCCGCCGCAAATTCACATGTCTTAAAATTAAACTTACTGAAGATCAAATACTGGCACTAGAAAGAGTATCCTCACATTAGTAATCCTTTACATTTTCGTTATGCCAAGTGCCATGTCGGCTGAGAAATTAGAGTCTGAAAATTGAAAATTTTACAGAGATTTGTATGACTGGGGGTATGCGTCATACCCTAGTCATACAAACGTCTGTAAATTTTCAAATTTTCAACGTTCGTTTTCTCGGAAGATATTGGATATAATGGAGTGAAATTTTGTAGTTTTACTAAAGTGATGATGGGTCATCTAGTGCTGGTGTTCATTTTTAACAAAAATCGATTTGAATTTTCGGCGGCCATTTTGGAAAAAGGTCTATTGAATTCGCCGTAAATCAAGTATACAACTTTGTAGATGGGTATTTCGAGATTTCTACAAGGAAGTCTGCAAACATCGAATGAAAACAACAACAAATGAGTTAGGGCACCCAGCTTTATTTCTTTACCCAGGAAATACCGCACCTCTCCAATGGTGTCTACTATTATAAGCCATGACGCTATGTGTACGCGTTGAGAATCTTCAAAACATTTTTGTTTGTTGGCTTTCTGTTCTGCCAGTAAAACCATCTGGGCAAATAAGGTATTTGCCATGTTTCATCTGGTGCAGTGAACTGGGTTTTCGTCGCGACAGAAAGCCAGGCGACTGTACTATGTATGCGAAACAGGGCATGCATCTCATTGGCGCCAGAAAAACCATATGGGCCAATAGAAGGTTCTTGCCCTGTTTCAACTGGTGCAGTGAACTGGATATTCGTCGCGACAGAAAGCCAAGCGACTGTATCGAACTGTACTAGGTAGGCGAAACAGGGCATGCATCTCATTGGCTTAGATGGTTTGTCCGGCGGAATAAAAAAAAAGCCAAATCACAAGCCACAAGCGACGTTCTGAATATGCGCAACGCAAAAGAACGGTAACTGTAGAGTGCTTGCAGCCCCTCATTCGGCGAACGTCAGTAAATCGAGGGAAGTGTTTTACCCGCAGCGCGCTTAAATTTGTTTACGGCCTCGAGTTACTCAGGAGAGGGAGAGACGCGCCGAAAACAAATCGAAGCCCGCCGCGGGTAAAAAAACAAAAGCAAATAATAAATAAATAAGGACGTTCGCCAAAGAAGAGGTAACCTGCTAGCCGGCGTTTTTTTTCCGGATATTTGATTTTTTTGGCGCGCGGGAATCCTGTGTCGCGGACACAGGAATCCCGCGCGCCAAAAATCAAATATCCGGAAAAAAAAAACACTGGAGAGCCGGCTAGCAGGCTAAATAAGAGGCTGCAAGCAGTCTACGGTAGCTGTAGCCTCGTGTTCTTTTTTTAGGCGCCGATTTACACACCGTGGCTCTCCGAGGGTTCCTGGAGGTGATAGCTGCTGTCCCTGACAGACTAGCGTTTCATTTTCATAATAAGCTTGAATGGATCAAGGTACATGTGATAGCTAACGACGTCTCAAAGCCAAATGTCAAATATAGGGGTAGTGTCACAACTTTAGGGTTAATTTAGCGAGCTTAACTCATGCAGTCCAATTCACAAAAAAAAACGAAATAACTATGTAGATGTTTAAGTATTTTAAGTGCTGGGTTCAAATTTGTGCATACTTGTCTATAACTCGGGGAGTTTGCAGGTGTTGCGTGTCATTTTGAATTTTGATCCCAATATAATGAAAATACCTTATTTGAAAAGAGCTGCAAACTCCCCATTTCGCATCTTTAGACGCGTGGCATTTTTGCCCACCTATTTACTGAGAAGTCCGAAAATTTACCTGGAAAACACCTGGAAAAAGCTTTTTAGAGCTTCTGTTTTTTTTTGTTTCTGGTCGTACTAACCCCCTTAGTGGTAGAAGGTTAAAAAACATGGCCGCTACGCTTTTCTATTCGCATTCCGTTCGCATAAGATTGATTGATAACCAAGACTGATAAAGATCGAAATTCGATTGATGGAACTTTCGAATTATCTTTCAGGGATTCACGTACTCCACTAAACAAGAAGCCCGAGAGTACGCCAGTCGGTTGTTAGGAATTGTCGTCTGCTCTATTGGTGTAGAAGCGTTTGTTACGGTCGTCAGAGAATATAATGAAGCGTTAGCGTCCAAGGTACGTATTCCCGCCATTTTGGCGCTCGCACGTGCGACACAGGAAACCCACTACAAAAATGAGAACTGTGCGAATAATTTTTCTGATTGGCTGGAATTTTCCCACCTATATTCCCGTCATTTTAGCGCACGCGCGTGCGACGCAGGAAAACCACTATAGAAATAAGAATTGTGCGTTTCTGATTAGGGTCAGATAAATTATGCTCGAAAATTCGAGTATTATGCTCTTGAGCATTGCTCCCAAAAACATAGCATTATGCTCAAAATTATGCTCGAAAAAAATCATTATGCTCGACAAAATATTTTTTCTACGCACTTTCCCATGCCCTTTTATAAAAAAAAAGCATTGGCAACAGGGTACAGGCCTCCATTATTAGCAGTCAATATCATAAAAAAACTTCACAAAATCATTTCTCCAGAAGGATCAAAACAGACTGCACTCACTTGTTTGCATGAAATGTTGGTTTTATTTGAAAACAGAGAACAGAAAAGGAAAAATCAGACAACCACTGGAATCCCGCGTGATAATAGAGGAAGCCGTCAGTGCTATTAATATTTTTTCAGAAAAATATGGGCACTATGCCGGCATTATGCTCGATGCTCCAACTATAGCATTATGCTCAACATTATGCCGGCATAATTTATCTGAGCCTATTTCTGATTGACTGAAGTTTTTCCCGCCTTAATTCCCCGAAAAGAAGAACTGTGCGAATAACTTTTCTGATTGGCTGAAGTTTTTCCGCCTAAATTCCCGCCATTTTGGCACACGCGCGTGCTACACAGGAAGCCCACTACGAAATTAATAATTTAGCTGAGCTACGAATTCGAAGATACGAGGTAGTTTTCCATTTCTTTTTCGGGCAATAATTTTAGGGAATCGAAATAGGTAGGTGCAACGTTTAAAGTCATTTGCTGACGGATCTTGCTTTAGAGGTTTAAATATGATAAAGTAATTATAGACGAAGAAACGACCTTTCTGCTCGAAGAAGCAATAGGCCTTATCACGGTTTCCGCCGCCATTTTGTTGAGTAGGCAAACCACGCAAAATTCCACATAAACTCTGCAAACGCGGAGTGAAATCGTAGCGAAAATATTGCACATATCAACAAAATACTTAGAGTAAAGTAATTCTACTTGGCCAAACAATCAATCTACTAAATTTCAGCTTCCTACGCTCTCAAAAGCGAGCGATTGTAGTTTTTAGTTTCCCACATCTACCCTCTATGTTGAGGGGCTTTTTACGCATCGATGCACACAGATTTTACAGGCATCAGTATGAAAAACTAAAAACGCAATTGCTCAATTCATACAGCAACTATAACCTCCAAACTTTGCAGGTAAACTGTTGCAGACACTCTCTCAATGTTACGATTCATATTTTGCTGATATGTTTGATATTTTCGCAACGATTTCACTTTGCGTTTATGTGGGATTTTGCATGGTTTGCCTACTCAACAAAAAGGCGGCGGAAACCGTGATAAGGCCTATTAAATCATTGAGTAAACAGCTTGTAGTGATCGTCGTTAGTAGTCTGTTGTTATTTAAGAAGAAAACCAGTTTAAAGCAACCTCTTTTGTCAACTTGGCAACATGTTGAATCACATTTGAAAGCTATTATACACACGTAAATATCCATTACTTTCGTCGTTGAATAGCATTGCGGCCGTGTAATTATAGAAAAAAAAAACGTCTGCAATTTTATATCTACAAGAGCGGTTTGCGGGTCGATCACCGCCACCCAGCTTGGAATTTGTGAGCAACTTTAAAGGCCCATTACACCTTTCTATAATAGGGGCTGTGGTGTTTATGTTTTGGTTTTGAAAACGAAAAAAAGATAACAAAAAAATAACTGTTCAAAAGCTAAAATTAATCTATCAACTGGCCTCTCAATCTCTTTTCTTAGTTGAGATGTCAAGGAAATCAAGGATATAAACACCACGGCGCGCAATGCATTATGGACCTCTAAAAGGAAATTGAATATTTCAAATCCCCTACAGTAGGTTGCCCAGTTTCGTGTCACAGGAACAGAAACCTCACCTTTCGCCACATGTATGGCTTGAATGAAATGCGACTATTTAACTTTCAGACAGCATAATACCGGGCTGTTTTATGTAATATTTATAAAAATAAAGTTGATTACTTATAAATTGATAAATGGTCTGGCCCCCATCTACCTCCGTGAACTCCTTGAATTTTATAAGACCTAATAGACAACTGACATGTGGAAGTTAAAAATTCCGAAGTACAGCACGAAAACATATGGATTAAGTGCTTTTTCGTTAGTGGCTCCCAAACTGTGGAATGCACATCCTGATGATATTAGGTCAACCACTTCAGTCGATGTATTTAAAACCAAACCCAAAACTTTCCTTTTCAAAAAGCATTTCAATGATATCTTACTTATGTATGTATGTATATCGTTTTATCTGTATATTTTGTTTATCGGTTTTGGTTGTCTATCAGTTTATTTTAGCACAGAGATAAATAAGCGTTATATAAATTCTTATTCTTTCTTTTCTTCCTTTTTATCAAATATCGGGCTGGTTTGTTCAAGAGCACAACTATGGAGTAGCCGACCTCATTCTCGTTACTCAAATTGTACGGTTTTCACTGCACTGTGAACTGACCTCGTCTCGAAAGTGTAAACATCACCTTATTAGAACGAAACACCCTTCTAGTAAAACTGTTAAGGTGGATCGACCCAGTAATTTTGCGGCAGGTGTAAAGTACAGGTCACAGGTCACAGGTCGCAGGTCACAGGTCACAGGTCGCAGGTCGCAGGTCACAGGTCACAGGTCGCAGATCACAGGTCACAGGTCACAGGTCGCAGGTCACAGGTCGCAGGTCACAGGTATTTTTAAGAAGGTAGATTGACTTTTATAAAAAATAACACCCCTCTCTACATCCTGTTCTCTTTCAAATGCGATGTTTATTACAATAATGCGCATTATTGATTGTGGGCGACTGCAGGGAGCCCACGAGACTTATCTCGACAGGGCTTCGGATCACAGGTCATATTTTTAGTACTCATATAAAAATACACCTGAACTTCTCTTTGTACTTTTGCTCGAAGATCGGTTTGCTAAT
This sequence comes from Scolanthus callimorphus, assembly GCA_033964015.1. NCBI lineage: Eukaryota > Metazoa > Cnidaria > Anthozoa > Actiniaria > Edwardsiidae > Scolanthus > Scolanthus callimorphus. Next base: position 512,378 of record JAWWUD010000064.1, read on the forward strand.
TACCCATAAAATTCGCAATGCTGTATCGCCACGTACTTTTGGCAATTGGTTGTCATTCATTTTTACGTACTAATATCTACAAATATCTACTATCTACATGATGTCAGCCTAGCAACATACCGAGACAGAAAGCATCCATTTCCATCGGCTGATTTAGGGAATGTATTGCAATATTTCTGATTGAATTCGGTAAACGAGTAATAAAACTTTGTTTAAAGAAGACTATTTCAAGATGTCTACACGTAATTCATGTTCTGGTATCGACTGAAAACAACAACACGAGTGGCTCACTAGGGCTGCACTTTTAAAAAAGTGCAGGATAATTAGACACACGGTGCATTTAATGAGGATTGTAATTATACATAAATAAAAAATAAGACTACATCAATAAAGGGAAGAACTATGTTTATTCCAGATAAACATGGATACACAAATATCAAGGACTTCAAAATTTCTGCTGTCGTCGCAACGTCCATCGAATGTAAATGTATAACTAACTCAGTTCAGTACAAACGAATACAGTAAAAACCCGCATATAAGAACCTAAATTTGAAGAACCTGTAAGGCTAGAATTATCCATATTGTGTAAAAACCCATGTTTCCTAATTTATTTTAGGCTTAAATTCTAGGTTCTTATACGCGGGTTTTTACAGTACCAGTTCACTTACCAAAATATAACATGTTTTTCTTCAACAACGCACTCAGTGTAGTGTTTCAAAAAATGTTTACAAACGAATACGAAATTGACTTACCAAATGAAGTCAAGATGGCATTGTCTTTTAGTATAATCTGTAATGTTAACAACATAACATGTTGTTCTTCAACGCACTCAGTTCAATGTTCAATGTTTCAAAAAATCTTACAAACGATTTTTTATAAAAGTCATACCTTCTTAAAAATACCTGTGACCTGCGACCTGTGACCTGCGACCTGCGACCTGCGACCTGTGACCTGTGACCTGTGACCTGTGACCTGTGACCTGTGACCTGTGACCTGCGACCTGCGACCTGCGACCTGCGACCTGCGACCTGTGGCCTGCGACCTGTGACCTGTACTTTACACCTGCCGGTAATTTTGCACCCATGCCAAATAATTTTGAACCTCTCATACAAAAACAGGTTGATTTCTATCGCGCATCCAATATAACACACATGCTACCAATAGACTGAAATATATGTCAGTACAAAAGTTGGGGAGATCGGAGTTAGTATCACGTGACAATCGGGCCACGCCTATTTCTACTCTCAGCCCAGTTTCAGGCTGTACCGATATTTTTTCGAAAAATGCTCTACGGTACCTCGAGATGAAGTGGTTGCCTCCGTGTAACCGAAGTTTGATTAAATTTTACAAGACCGATTTGAAGATATTTAAGGATATATAAATCATGGCTATAATTTATGTAAAATTCAGTGAAGTGAATGAATATGTCAGAGTTTGATACTTCATGGTTATAAATTGAAAGCTTTTATAGCCCAATCTATTTGTAACTGTTCAAGGAAGGTCATGCTTTTGATTAAAATTAAATATTATTTTGCGATTTCGAAAAATATAGAAATGTACGTATCAATATAATTCCTCCACGCATCGGCTCAACGCGAAATTTGGGCCTACTTTCACGAAATTTGGTCTGATTTAAAAAATCGTAGTTTTTTTCGCTCCAAAATTTTGGACGACTCCAATCGATCAATGTAAAGTTTGTCTCCAACGTTTCATATCAATTGAAATCCTCTAAGGCTGTCAACTGGGAACGCAAAGATCGGTAAATATTGGATGAATTTCTGTAGTTTCTACTCTGGGATTTGCTTTTGTTCCCCATTCGCCACAAAATCGAATTCCAATGGAGCGCACGTGGGCCTGTCCTTGCTTGGCTAGTCTCCGATGTATGATAATTTTCTTAGGTGTTTTGGTCTTTTGTTATGCATTTAATTACCATATGTCTGGACGATTCGGAGAGCAGTCACCCGCGAAGCCCGCGAATATCAACGTGTGCCGCATTGGAAGAACAATAGCAAGTCCCTGAGCAAGTCCCAATCTCGAGGTACCGTAGAGCATTTTTCGAAAAAATGTCGTCACAGCCTGAAACCGGGGTGAGAGTGGAAATAGGCGTGGCCCAATTGGGTAGTATGGGTAGTATGTGTGTTATATTGGATGCGCGATAGAAATCAACCTTCTTTTATATGAGAGGTGCAAATTGGTTGGCATGGGCAAAAAATTACTGGGTCGATCCACCTTAAACAGAGTGTAGCTATGCTTTTTGATATTTTTTCTTCGATTTATGTAGTCATTTTAATATTATTTGCTTTAGGTTTTTATATGCGTTTCTAGAGTCGCGGTACCAGTTCCGTTCCACCCCGGTCCATGAGTTTCTCTTTATTTATTTTTTATAGAATCCTATGATATCTCTTTTTTGTGTAAATTGAGGACTAGATATCATAGGATTCAAGTCTATTCAAAGCGTTCAGTCGGTAGATTCCGCCGAAAATAGCACTCAAAAATGCGACTCGTGCGATATCGCTTTTTTCGTGCTATTTTCTTAGCGGAATCTAGCCTCCTGAAGCTTTGAATAATCCTATAAAATCCGATGTTTTTCGTTATACCAATTCACAATTCCCCTCAAAACATCTTGATACCACTACTACCAGAATTCTCTTCGAATTTGTTTTGTTATTCAAACGTTTGAGCTCCTTCGAGATCTGCAAGATAATGGTGTTAATGAGGCAAACACGAGGAAGTACGAAAAGGATTCTGGGAATGGTGGTATCAGAGGTAATAAAAGGACTTCCCTGCGAGCAGAGGCTACTTTTTTATCTCCCTGCATTTTCTTTTATTTTTATTGTTTTCTTGTGTTTTTAAACTGCGCAAAAGTAGCCTCTGCACACAAATGTCATTTCTCTGTCGCGCATGTGTGAGAAAATGGCGTGAGCTTGGAGAAACTCATTCTCGTACCCAGAGCTCCCCGGCTCGTCTGCTCGCAGAGGAGGCTCTGGAGACATCCATTTGAGGGCCGTCGCTGATTGGTTGATTTTAAGCGTTGGAGCATGCGCTGGAAGGTCTTTCTCTCAGCGGCTCTGTATTAAATCTCGCGCATGCGTCAGTGGCTGTCACCAGAGCCTCCCCCGCGAGGAGACGAGCCGGGGAGCTCTGGGTTCGAAAACGGGAGAAACTGGTCGATCAATTTGGGGCGCGAGCAAGAAAATAGGCAATTTATCTGCTCTGCGACTTACACAAAATCACTTTTTGTGGCCTTTAATGGCTCGTTTACTCAATTTAAAGGCTCTTACACGCAGCTCTGATACTCATTCTAAAGTTTGCCTTTGAGAATTCGCTGGAGATCGTTTTATTTTCTATAGAAATGTGAGCAAATTGTTGTGTGTTGGTCATTGAACAAGAAATCACTCGTGAAAGCGCGCGCTGTTTTCGAAGCAAAAACAACGCAATTCTCATTGAAAAACCAGTCAAGTACGTCCACGATCATGGACGAGGCTGTGACATTTGTGTGCAGAGGCCATGCACTTTAGGAAGTGGCCTCTGCTAGCAGGGAATAAAAATGACTTGAGAATTGTATAATTCCATCTATACTGTATTTCTTCTTGTCTATGTTTGAAGCCAATCGTCAGTTTGGGCACAATTTGTTAATGATACAGTGTACCGCTTGATGCTGGACTGTTTAGAAATTCGCAATAAATGTTTGTGTCCACAGCGTTTACAGAAAGAAAAGTTCGCACTTGGTTTCTTTTGTAGAATTCTACTGCCTAATTGCCAAGTTCATTCTGTTTACTCAGGGCTGGAAATAACGGAAAGAGAGAGAGAGAGAGAAAAAAAGGTCGCATTTTGGACAATAGTTTCAATTTTTAGCCGACATTTTACAGACCGTGGGTGACAAAATTGCTTACATTTTAGTCACAAATAAGAAACGTTTAGTTGCAAAAGCGACTCACACGGGCGCAATTCCCAGCCCTGTGTTTACTAAACAAAGATATGCCTTTTAGTGAGAGAGATTTAAAAAAATATTTGAAGTCAGTTCCTTGTTGATTATATATCAATCGGTAAAATTTGCATTCTTTGTAAAATGGAAAGGAAAACTTCTAGTCTAAACGTGCTTTAATATTTAATTTATTGATAATTAGGGCTAATTGTAAAATAACAAGATAATAGCCGAATTCACACTAGAGACGAGTTTCCCGTCTGAGACGAGTTTCTCGTCAGAAAAAAATTCCTGTCTTATGGGAATTCTAGTCAGAAACTATAGTGGGCTTATTATCGCCAACCTTTTTCCGTCAAAAATGTTTTTTCGCGTGATTACAGAAGAACAGGGAACCACGTTCAAGACGAGAAACTCGTCTCTAGTGGGAATTCGGCTATTATGTTTTTACTATTTAAATGCCCCCGCAAAAGACGCTGTTCGCAAGAGGGGCTTTAATCTAGAGTAACATCTGTTTACTTTGTAAGAACAAAGCTACTTATTATTATTATTCATTCAACATATTTTCCCGCTTCTGATTGGTTGAGCACCACCGGCGAATTCTTGATGTTTTTAAAGGCGAGCGACTTATTCCATCGGTGACGTCAAAGATTGGATAAGTTGAATAATTATTGCACACGTGACGTCACTGACTTGTAGGCAGGCTAGCAAACTGCCTGCTCTATCAAAGGAGAAAAGCGGGGAAATACATTTTGAATGAATATGAAAACAATTAAAGGTTGCATGAATAATAAACCAAATAATAATTTAAGCTTTCGTATGATGTGGAGAATTATTCAGATCTCGGGGTGTTATCCACCTCGGCCTTCCGCCTCGATTGATAACAACCCTCGATCTGAATAATTCTCCACTGCATCATACTATATACTAATTACGATTTTGAGACGGCAATTCCACAAAATATTGACGGCTAGTTGGGAGAAAATATGTTCACGTATTGGGCGGAGTCGCGCAGCGACGGAGCCCAATACGTGAAAATATTTTCTTCCAACGCCGTCAATATTTTGTGGAATTGCCGTCTCAAAATCGTAATTAATATTGTATCGCGATTCTTGAAGATTTTCTGGAGGAAATGGCAAGAAATAGTGTTATTTATTGTCGATTGAAATTTCAATTCTCATTACATTTACGCACGATCTCACGCAATCACAAGGGCTTTTCGCACGAGCTCGAGCATTTTCTGTTTACATTTTTCCATCTTTTTCGGCGAAAAAATCTCTTTCTGCCATAAGATGTTGCTAGAAATATGGCTAAACGTTATTTCTAACTATTGACAATGAAATGAAACATAAATTCGTGCGAAAAAAGTTGAATTTTGCGAGCTGTTTTTGAGCCGTCAATTCCACAAAATATTGACGGCTCACAACAACACAGAGTGGCAGGGTGAATCGCGATACTCAGCAGAATTCATTAATTGCTAATAGCCCATGTTTCTATAGCCACTACCTTTGAAATGCGCCACGAATAGCTTTTTTGGATACAGTAAAAACCGGTTATCAGACCTGTTAGGCCAAGATTGACCAAACCAACCCTATGTTACTTGTATTTTTATATTAAAAAAACCTGGGTAATACTATATACTAATTACGATTTTGAGACGGCAATTCCACAAAATATTGACGGCTAGTTGGGAGAAAATATGTTCACGTATTGGGCGGAGTCGCGCAGCGACGGAGCCCAATACGTGAAAATATTTTCTTCCAACGCCGTCAATATTTGTGGAATTGCCGTCTCAAAATCGTAATTAATATTGTATCGCGATTCTTGAAGATTTTCTGGAGGAAATGGCAAGAAATAGTGCTATTTATTGTCGATTGAAATTTCAATTCTCATTACATTTACGCACGATCTCACGCAATCACATGGGCTTTTCGCACGAGCTCGAGCATTTTCTGTTTACATTTTTCCATCTTTTTCGGCGAAAAAAATCTCTTTCTGCCATAAGATATTGCTAGAAATATAGCTAAACGTTATTTCTAACTATTGACAATGAAATGAAACATAAATTCGTGCGAAAAAAGTTGAATTTTGCTAGCTCTTTTTGAGCCGTCAATACCACAAAATATTGACGGCTCACAACAACACAGAGTGGCAGGGTGAATCGCGATACTCTCTTAAATGTGGGTTTTTACTGTACCCATCCAATGCAACTGCATTTTTGAACAATGTCGTCGGTTCCATCTCGCGATAACAATGCTTCAGTTGTGTCTGCGTTAGTCCAATACGTGTTAAATTGCTGGTTATTTTTAAACAATTTATTAAAATGTTGACTTCATTTATGCTTGTTATTGTCGGGTAACAACATCGGAGGGAAGCTTTTTTTGGACCAGGCAGAAATACTGCAGGGCACACAGCATAATTGCAAAATCAGAAATCAATCTATATGTAAGCACTCACTGCGAGCGGAAAATGAGCGCTAGCGTGCTTCTTAAGATTGTGTAAATTGCTCGGGTGCGGTTACATTTCGTGCTTAAGTTCCATCGTGTTTTTCACCTGTCAGCTGTGTAGCCAAGAAGAACACAGAATAGCGCGCTAACTTCCACTCTTCGCGATAATAATTTACCCCCTTCGTAGCAGGTTATTTGAGCAAATATGAAACTCTCCGCCTTTTTGATTTAACATTGACCACAATATCATGCGAACGTGAAACCACCCGCGAGAATGCAGGAAAAGAGATTGATCACCTTGATTGTAAAGACCGACTTTTTGTTAGTATGGTTTTTTGGCTCATGGACCTTCCGTCTGAACGAGCTTCTAAATTTCAATTAAGAGTGCCAGCAGTTTCTTTCCCAACACTCTCCTTGTGAAGTGGGTTGTCTGTGATAAGTTCCGGCACGCTATAAGCTCTTTTGTATTCCGAAGGAATGATAAGGTAGAGCGGTTCGGAAGAAGTACGTCAAAACTCAACACATCGACCCAGCCCACGCCATGGTCACGTCGCAAACTCTATTCATTTAAAGGGGAAATATTAACAAAATGATTTAGTAATAAAGGTTAGGAAATCTCTGTTTTTCACCACTAAAGGAAGCTGAGGACGTGCTATCAATAGCGTATTTATTTAAGGAACTTCTTAATGAGGCACAGTGCCAAATCATCAGGAATCGAATTATTTTGAAATAGAAAAACAGGATTCTATTAGCGTGTTTCCTTTCCTTAACTCTCTATTGTTGGATGGAATAAGTCAAACTTCGTTCACATTGTTCCGGTTGTCACCTAAATATATTGGACAAAAATCTCTTATCAGAGTAACCTGGCAAATATACATAGAGGTGTGTTTAAAGCTAAAAAGTTAACAAGGAATGAAATAGATCGTGGGCCAGAGGGAATATAATATAGTGTATTAAGCAATTTGTTGTTATCACACTGTTATCAGCATCTCTTCAAGAAACTAATCATGCCATTCACAGCAGGGCCTGGTGTTAATTGCTCCAAGATATCCAGGGACCCTCGCAATATTAATATTCTCTTTTGCTCACACAAACTAGAAAGACGCTTATTTACAGGTCAATTTAGAAAACTCTAGCAAAAACAATTTGTGATAGTTAGCTACAGATGTAAATGGTCATAAAATATTGTGGTGTTTTACAGTAACATATTATTTGATCTTTACCTTTTCGTACGCCTTTTGCTGTAATAGTTATTTTTTTAAAGTATTTTGACAGGTGCTTATTGGAGATTCATTATTCTAGACACATCTCTTGAGGTGTTGATCATCTCCGCTATATAATATGTGCAACCCCGGATTGGACAATAACGAAACGTCATTGGGTGAAACGAAATACAAAACAAACTGGTGAAATCCTATTCATTTTAGCTATCAAAGCTATATGATCATTGCAGGCAATTTCCTTGAGAATACAAAATAAGACTTTTTGTTGGAAGCGCATTTTGAAACGTGCCATCGACACGAACAATGTCGTTTGCTTTTATTTCCACTCAAACAGCACAGATATTTGGGGCAGTTGTGATGTCAAGGGCTGATCTGTTGGGGATATAATTGAGTGTCAGCTGGGCTTATGAGCTTTATTCGTTTTTTTGTTTCTAGAGACAACGTTACCACCTATAAATACTCTTCATTATGTAGAAGGACCATTTGTCTGCGTATGAAAAGTAGCTGCGGTGGTCAAGTACACAGTAAAAAGTATTCGTCGAGAGTAGCTCGATAGATAATGCGAGACTTAGTGGGTACGAAGGAGCATGAGACAAACCTAATCAGTTTGAGACCAATAATCATTCAAGAGTTTTCGCGTAAATCAACAGCGCGGAGATACTGAGCGAGTCAAGAACTTGGAACTTAGACGGACAAACATGCGGGGAACGGCGATAAGTAACAACACAAATTCTTCTTTCCCAGGGGAAATCCCGTTAGGTTTCCAGGCGGATAGCACGGAAGTTGCACTAAAGCTCTTAGGTTGTGTTTTAGTTGGGATTTTGTCGATCGCGGGCAACGCTGTGGTGGTTGTGGTCGTTTTCAAAGTGCCGCGTATGAAGACAGCCACGTTTTACCTCCTTGTGAACATGGCAATCAGCGATCTTCTGTTCACCTTTATTTCATTGCCCCCCTTTATGCTTGGTGTCACGGGCCGCGGATTGCTGTTCGGAGGCAATGCTGGTGTTTTCCTGTGCAAGTTCCTCAACCCTTTAGGCTTCGGACTCATGGCAAGCTCCGTCTTATCCATGACTGCAATTGCGTTTGATCGGTACTTCGCTGTTAAAATGCCAACGCGAAAAATAATTCATGGGAAGATCCTCAAAGGCGTCATTGTATTGATCTGGATTATAACTCTTCTTGTGATGGCGCCGCTCATTTGGTCTTACAATCTCAGGGGAGAAGAGGGGAACTATTACTGTGACGAAGACTGGCCCGTATTAATGGGCGATCCGTACCTCGTGTCCAAATTTACACCGTAATTCTTTTCTGCGTCATATATATGATCCCCTTCACTTGTATGGGTGTACTATACTTTATCGTAGGACATCACCTTTGGTTCAGAAAAATCGTGGGGAGCGTCAACGTCAAGAGTCAAAAATACGCGAGAAAACGACGCCAGAAAGTCGTTTGCATGTTAATTATTGTTCTAGTTGTCTTCATCGCATGTTGGTTACCACTGCAAGTCGTCTCGTTTGTATTTTATTTCTCGGACGTTATGATTTCCCGCAATGCCTTATTTGTAGCGGAATTTCTCGTGCGCGCAAATGGAGCACTCAATCCGTTATGTTATATTTGTTTTAGTGAAACTTTCCGCCAAGGCGTTTTGCAGGTAGCTCCTTTTAGATATTGTTTTAAGAGGCAAGAAGACGACTCTTATAGTTTGAATATAAGGACTCCACGATTAGGCGGTCAGTCATTTAGGTCTTCAAGCTACAGACTATTTCGAAAGCGAAATAGAGGACACGAGTCGAGAAGTGAAATGGAGACGTTGCAGTAGCCATTTTCAGTACTCCACCATCCTTCGAGGTAACGTTGACTTTGTTAATGTTTTAATGGCCTAGTTTTTCCGTACTCCACCATCCTTCGAGGCAACGTTGACTTTGTTAATGTTTTATGGCCTAGTTTTATGGGGTTTTATGTCAAACATTAAATTGCACTAGCGCCATCAAAGCAACTGAATTCTCTCAGAAAGAAGATTCCTAAAACTGTGTTTAAAAGCACTTTACACTGTTAATATACTAGTATGAGATGTTAGGCAGGATGAAAATCATGCTTGAGTTTATTGCGCTTTATTTATCGAGCACGAAATTCGAATACTGTGGACAATTATAATCAAAAACAAAAATGTTACACTGCAAATTTAGCTGGTGAATTCTAAATCAAGTCAATGCAGTGGCATTTAGTGGTATATGAATCACAAGCGAAACGCTAAACGTGGCGAAATGCGATAGCGATTCGACATCAGGGACCAGGGAGAGCTTGAAACGTCGGGAATTTAGCTTGTTTACAAGAACTTTGCAATGTCAAGAAAAATGTAAATAATCATATCTTTTTTCCCCTTTTTTTTAAGACGGAATAATAATGATATAGAAAGCTGCTTGTTTCCTGCCAGTGTAATAGATAATTGATTTAAAAAACTTGTCGTCGAAATGTGACATAATAAATTACCAACGGAATAGTGAACGCAGATGTCTGTTTGAAGGGCATATAGCGAGTTCAGTAATTTGTCCAAACTTAATGCTTTTCTTGTCGCTGCTCTACAGTTGCCTTAGTCAAGTCCTGGGGGTTTTAATTTGAAGTTTTAATGTATAGAGCAGTTTCACTTTTAATCAAAATTCTCCCAGAGGGTTTCACTTCATTCTCAGCAGATATTTTTCGAGCTCACAGATGAATTGCTACAGCTATAAGGAGGTTTTTGAAAACTTACCAGCGATCTCAGCAAAGTAAAAAGGATCCTTTACTACATAATGATTACAAAATATGGCATAAAAAATCATACTAAATAATATTTTATATCTCTCATATTCCATCGTCTGTATATCTGAGAAACTACAGACAAATACTCTTTTTTTAAACATCGATTGCACAAATGTGACAATTATGTTGCGTTTTATTTTTAATTTCTCCTCTTAGGACATTTCCTTTGCCATTATAACTCTTAAGGTATTAAAGGATTTCCTTTGACCCAAATTATGTGATCTTGTGAAGATCCGTTTCTCGTTGATAAAATATACAGCTAGTACTAGGGCGATATTTTGAAGAAATTAAAAATGATGAAGATGTTGCTTCGATACCTGACACATCAAAGCAAAAAACCTCCTTGATCAAAGCAAGGTCAACTATACACCTTTCTGCGAAAAACCGGTTACTTTTTGACAAATTGAATATCGTGTTCCACCTAGCACTATTTTTGAGGAAATTAAAACTGATGAAAGTGTTGCTTCGATAACGTGAAACATCAAAGTGAGGCCAACTTGACACCTTTTTGCGAAAAACCGGCTATTGACAATTAATTGAATATCGTGTGCCACCTTAAATACAGTTCCAACTGTATTTCGCAACCGATGAAACATCGTTTAATTTGCTCACATTTCAGGTGCGAGTAAAGTGTTCATAAAGCGTATTCATTTTTTAAATATAATTCCGCCAGAACATCATTCTAAATTATCTTTGGGGTTAACAAATTCAGTTACTATCTATAATAAAGGCAAAATAAAGCTGCTACATACTTCAGAACTTTCATTTCCCCTTGTAAATGTCATTTTGTGCCTGTTAAATTTTCCAAATGCTTTTTGCAGCAGAAATAGTTGACATAATTTGCAGAAAAAGTACTGAAACCTTTCTCTGCATATAAATTAGGCAATGTGCCTAAAATATACAGAGGTTATTAATTTTTATTTTAATTTTTCCTAATACAATATTACTTACATCGTAATGACACTTAGCGGGCAAAAGAATCTGTTTAGCAGTTATCTGATCTTGTGTAAGTTATTTCCAAGATATGAATCCTTATCGATGAAATCTTCAGGTATTGACGATAATCATAAACGGATAGCTATGAGTGTAGTTTTGATACCGAATTTATAAAGCTTCTAAAACCAACTCGTAAACCATATTTCAAACGTATTTATTCTTCAAACAAATTGTGCCTGCATGACAATGAAAATTGACAGAGATCCGAAGCACATTTCAATTGACTTCAAGTTGTAGATAAGGAGGGAGGAAATAGTATTAATTTTTAATATTGACACTGTCAGGACTAAAAAGCGACAAACAAGAGAATACAAAAATCTTGAGCAATAAACCTGAGCAATAAACCTTCAAACCGTTGTTTCTGGAAAATAGAAATGAATTTTGTGAATGGAAGAAACACGATGGTTTAAGCAACACTGTTAAAATATGGAAAATGTAATGCTTTCGTAACTAATCCCGTTTTTACAGAGTGTTATAGAAGCATAGCGATATTTAGGGGCCGACCATTTGACTTTTTTTTTGGGGGGGGGGGGGGTGGATGATTTTTTTTACAAGAATTTTTTTTACGTCTCTAAGATATTGTAGGATATTTATTTCGTAAAATTAATTGAGGATTATGACAAATATGCTGTGCAGGAAATTTTTTATCGGCCCGTGCAGGATATTTTTTTTAGAAGTCAAATGGTCGGCCCCTTAAGGCCGCTCCAACAAATTTAATCCCCATGCATCTAATATTGCGGATAGCTGTCGTGATGACACCAATTGGTACCACACTGAGAGCAAATCTGCTTCTATCTTGATATCCAAAATATCGTTAACAGTAGTATAGCCAGGGGAGTAAAAATATTGAATTCTAACAACAGAGCATCATCTTCCTACCAAATAAAGGTTTAATCATTGACTCACCAAGCCATCAAGAGTTATTTAAGATAATAATTCGTTAAAGCTTCATTTGGCCACACACTATGGGGCCCTAATTCTGACCAGTTTCATTTTGAAGCAACGTTTCTATTCAAGTTATTTGTTTTGACGATTGGATCTATTTTGCTGCACCTGTAAATTAATCTTACATATTAAAATCCTAAGCGTCTGTCAGGGAAACGTTTGTGATTGGCTGATTTTTTTTCCCGCCACTTTTGGCGCGCGTGCGTGCAACACAGGAAGCCCACAACGTAAATATATTGCTGAGCTCCGAACTTGAAGATTACGGAATCTTCTCCATTTCTTTTCAGTGAGAAATTTTCAGGACATAAATAATTTATTATTATTTTTTTTTGTCACAAGATGACCGGTTCATTTTCTGGTTTTGGGTTATATTTGCAGGATTTCATAATGTGAACTTAGAGAAGAAAGTTTGAACAAGGCATATTTGCGAAGAAATATTTTAATGCTTATCGTGGACGCCAGAAACGAATGAAAAGATACACAATTATGCCTCAAAATTATTAACATATGTATTATATTGGCAATTCTAAACACTGATGGAAAATGAGAATTCACGAGAATTTTGGTGTTCGAAAATTCTAAATGTGGGAAAATGTTAAGGTCGAATTAAAGTCGATGCTCTAACACTAGATGAAATTATTGCCTAAAGCCAAGTGTCTGGACTTAAAGATCCCTAGTTAGCCACTCCTTTGTTATTGTTTTCAGTCGATATCAGACAACGAATTACGTGTAGAAATCTTGAAATAGTCTTCTAAAAACAAGGTTTTATTATTCATTTATCGAATTCAATCGCAAATATTGCACTACATCCCCTAAATCAGCTGATGGAAATGGATGCTTTCTCTGTCTCGGTATGTTGCTAGGCTGACAAAATGGAGGCTGACACGGGCTCCTTAATGCCATTTAATGTATATTCCAATCAATATAGCGGCGAAATGAGCTAAATTGTGTACTTTGTAGAACATGGGTAATTATTGCGGAAATGTATCCTAAAGGCGTAGCCAAGATTTTTAAAAGAAGGGGGCGGAAGAAGTATAGCCCTTCTAATAAGACATTTCTCGCATTTTGAATTTGGTCCCACCAATATAAGTGTTTTCATTGTCAAAAAGGGAGGAGACATGCGTCCATGTATCCAATACCGTCTAAAATCGGCTTCAGGGGAGGATTGTTATCTATGCTATTTCCTTCTCAACTAGTGAAAATATATGACGAACCAATAAGATGCAAGGGCACTTGAACGCTAGCTAATGCGCAGCACTAGCTAACAACATTTTACCATGAGCTTAGATGTGTTCTAAAAAACCGTGTCTGGGATTTTTGTACATTTAAAAAAAAAGCCGATTTTAGAGCCAATTCTGTGAGTCCGCTAGGATTTTTTTAAGAAATGTATTCTTTAAAATATCATATCTTGAAAAGGAAATCGAATTTCCAAAATCCCCAACACGGTTTTCTAGAACACATCTTAGCCAACGCTAAAATGGTGTTAAAAAACTATAGTTAACCATTATCCTGCGAGATTGCGCAGAATATCGTCTGATACTTAGCCGACGAGGGACGCAGTCCCGATTTTTTTTATTTTATATTTACTAAATAAACCCCTTCTGGCGGCTGTAATATCGGCGGATAATGTTCAAGGATGAAACATGGTACGAAGTCTAATTCCTTGCCGGACTGTTAATTAATTGTTCTGCTGATAACTGTATAAATTACAGCCGTGAAATGCAGAATTGGAAAAATTTAGCGCTGCTGATCGAACTTTGAAGTCGGCTTGCTGGACTACACTCAAAGTGGTTGAATTTTTGTTGAGCTGATTGCAAGTTGTTTTTCTATTTGCCAAGCTACGACAAAATGGTAAGTTTAAAAACAATTTTTTTATCGTCATTTTGCTATATTTTTGTTTAGTTCTTTCATTTTTTTCGCGAATGTCAAACCCAATTAACTTGGATTGAAACAACAACAAAAAACTAACAACTTTGTAAACCATTCAAAACATTCGCGGCCTGTTTAGTTGATTTTTTGTGTTTTCCGGTGTCGCCTCAGCCACCAATTTCCGTATTTCATCAACATTCTTAGACAAAAACCTTGGTTGCTTGTTTTCCATTATAGGCATACAAACAATTCCGAAGTCAAATGGTTTTTCTGTGTAATAGGCTTGCGTTTTCAATTTTAGCAGGTTCTTCGGACTTTTGGAGAGCCGTACTGACTCACACGACATACGTGCGTCATTTTCTCCACCAAAATCAGGGAGACCAGTGCAAAACATACAAAAAAGGCTCTGGGGCTCACTTAATCCATTTCGGCATGGGGCAGGGGGTCTTTCTTGAAGGGAGGTGATTAGTAATGGTAAATCAGCAGTTTATGGAAGGGGAACTCAGGTTGAGTCTTCTACTAGCGTCACGAAGTGACGGGCTGTTTTCTTGTACAATATTATTATTCAGCACATCGATGCACTGCTCAAATGGTGAGCGGGTCACGTGACCTCTAGTGCAAAAAGGCTTGGCACACGCCACCCCCATGTCGCCAGCCTCTTTGCAAACCAGTCAGCATAAATATTATTGTTATTCAGCCATGCCACTATCTCGGTTCTGATTGGCTAAGAGTACACAGCGAAAGCATGTTGACGCGCAGTTCGTGACGTCAAACTCCAGACATTAAAATTGATGCATCCTAATGACGTCATAACGCAAGCCAATAGGTTTGGCCGCCATGTTGGTTTTCATTTCGGATGCGAAAGCCAATTTTGCCAATATTCTCGTTGAATCTGTTATGCTTTTTTGCCGAGAGACCATTGCTTAGGATATTTAAACATCAACAATGGTTATTTGAATTGAATACGAAGAGGAAATTACTAATGGACGTAAGCTGGATTTGAAAAATCGTTTTGCCGTACAATGCCGAGCATCGTTGATTTCGTTTAGCTGGTTGCTGAATAATAAAGCAATTATTGAATTCGGTTTCCGCATGATAGCGAGATTTGTCAAGGCCTCGAGTTAGTGTTATCCGCCTTAGCTTCGCTTCGGCAGATAACACAAACATCGGCGTTGACAAATCTCACTATCATGCTCAACCTCATCCAATAATTGTTAATTATTAGTTGGCCAACGAATCCTTTTGTCATTGCAGAATGTGGATACCCAGCATGGCGCAGCGACGGCGCTGGGATTCCTGATCGCCCGTCATCTTCAGATCTCTACCGGAAGTCAATGTAGCGCTCAAGGGCTTGCTGTGGAAGATATCGAGTTGATGGATACTGATGCGCAGGCGCAAACACAGCAAGTCACCGTAGACCTTGGCTTTGTCTTATCACAGCTAGGTATAAAGCATGGTTCGCTTGAAAAGTGCTTCAAAATTCAAAATGTCCTTAAAAAGTGCTTGGGTTTTAAATTTTGTTTTTTGCCCTTGACTTTTAATTAAATTACCTTTAATTACATTAAGGAGTTCTTGTATTTTCCAAGGATTGATGCTTTGTCTACTTCTTGAGTTGAAAATTTCGTTTATTTTCTCTGTAAATGCTCTTCCTTATAAAAAACTAACCTGGCAACATTGCGCTCTGTTCTGGGTATTACAGCCGATTGCGTTTGACTGTTTAACCCAAGCAGTTCGCACGTTACGTTTGAACGTTTGAAAGCCGCGTTGTGAGACAAAAAGTGAGACGTTTCCAAGGGCAACCGCCATGTTTATTTTTCACTGACCAATCAGAGAGGGCAGAACTCTTTGGTTCTCCAGAGAGACGTCTCGTTCCATCCTAGAAATGTAACGTTCCAACGTTCAAACATAACGTACGAACTGTTAGGGTTAAACAGTCAAACGCAATCGGCTGTATCCAAGATGGCGGAGGGCATCTTAGATTGTACACATTTAATTAAGGACCCTCTAGCAGTCATTGAGTATTCTGTGGACGTCATGGCACTTGATCACGAAATTTCTGTATGAGCCATGCAAAGGTCTGCAAAGGAAATTCGGATCACCAGAAAGAATCAGTCACCTTGTCAGTCGACCGCCATTTTGTCAGCCTAGCACAACCGAGTCAGAGAAAACAACCATTTCCACCGGCTGCTTTGGGAAATGTAGTGCAATATTTTCGATTTAATTGGGTAAATCGAGTAGAAAACATGATAGATTTGTCCGCGTAATGCGTGTGAATGGAAACAATTACAAAAGGGTGGTCGACAAGGGCTCTTTAATCAATGGTTCTAGAAGAAGGTGGTGAGATGTATGATCTGTAAGATCCATAAGAGTTATTTATCATGTGTAGGGTAGTGTGTTCTGTTACTAAGAGCACGTCAACCTCTCCTACTTTCAGGTTAGGTGTAGCGAATTGAGAGGAGACATTGGTTAATTGTCTAATCCGAAAGTTGAAGATGTTTATCAGGACAAAGAGCTCTATGCTCACTAAGCGTTTTGGTTCTTTCTATAGTTTCCTTAATACAAAGTCACACCCCAGCATCCCTCTCCTGTGTCGTATCCGATGCTGTAGGAGAAATCGGTCGAAGTGGCCCATTACCATTATCGGACGGACAGGAAATAATGAAGGTAAGGATGAGTTGTTGCCATATGGCGGGCTTCCTGTGGTGGGAGCGCGCGCCAAAATTGGCGGGAAAACAGATTTTCGTTTAAAAAATCGATTGTGGTTTTCGAAGGAGTATGTGGTTTGCTAATTTTGTGACTTAAGTTACAAACGAAATGACGCTAAAACGGAATAATTTTAAGTTAAAATGCTATGAATGCTTAGCATATTTAATTTAAGACAGAAATATGTCTATTTCTCGCTAGCTTGGGACCCCTAGAAACAGTGTTACGTTTGTAATTATTTCACTGGTCAAACGGCAAGTTTATGTTCACACGCTTGAACATTCGGTAGATTTAAATTACCAACTTGGCTGCACCAAAGAAGGTGCGCGCCCTGCATCCTGGTAGTCAGTGATTCTCTTGGTGAGCTTTGATGTGCGTGCTTGTTGCTTTTAGAGAAAGAAAAGGAACAGGACAACGTTGTTGACAAACTCTCGGTGGTGAAGACGCTACTGAATTTGCTTCAAAATGCCAAGGAAAACAAGGTAAGCAGTAAACATACATACAGAGAGGATTTCAGAGCTCTAGAGCCGAACGTAATCCAGGCGTCTTTCGTCTTTGAGCAAATCAAATTGCGAACTAAATCAAAACGCGCCATTGCTCACGTCACGACGCAAGTCTGACTTACTTTGCCTCCTGATTGGTTGGTTTGCTGTTGAATAGCCGATTTTAGAGCCAATACTGTATGGCTGCTATTTTTTTTTATGTAAAAAAAAAATATTTAAAAAAATCTCAACATGAAAAGGAAATCGAATTTTCAAGATTCCCGAGACGGTTTTCTAGAACACACCTTAGCCAACGCTCAAGTGGTGTAAAGAAACGATAGTTTTGTATATTTGTGAGGACGGAATTCTCAAAAGTTGAACTGATGCACGGGAAGAGGACTCCGTAAAACTAAAATTGTGTTTTGTAAAATTAAATAAAACTAGCTGATGCCCGTGAAAAATTCACGGAGTGTAAGGGGAAATTTATTTTACTTAAAGTGTTCTCTGTTTAAAATAAACGGAAAAGAAAAAAAATCACAATGGTCATAGGGATGTGGGGAGGGGTTCATGATTTCCCCTTCCATAAACTGCTCCATTTACATTACTAATAACCTCCCATTAGCATGAGTACCCCGTCCACCATGCCGCAATACATGAAGTGGGCCCATGAAAGGATTTATTTTTTTTGCACTGGTCTCCCTGATTTTGGTGCGGCAAAATCACGCGCGTGAGTCCGTCTCTCAAATCGGTCAATGAACCCCTGAAAATCGAAAACGCAAACATAAAACCCATTTGACTTCGGAATTGTTTGTTTGTTTATCATATCTCAGTGAGGGGAGAGAAGAAACAGGTCAAGTAAAAATGTTCTAAGGACTAAGAATTTGTTTTAGTTTATATATTTATATTTTTTCGGCTTTGTCCCTCGCTTAAAAAATAGCTTGAATTAGAACTTAGCCCAAAGTGAATCTTTTCCAACAAAAACATGCCCACTGGAGGGATTTCCTCCTTCTCTTCGCGGGATTGTGTCCTTCGTTTTGCGATAGAGCCGTCAGGATTTATACTTAGAGAATACTATTCATGACTTTCAGGGACTTTGTTTTGTAAATGTGTCATTTCGACTTAGCATGACTTAGCGCGTGCTCCGAGGGAAGCAAGGTAGTGTGTACGTTTGTTGAAACTTGAATGAAAATTTTTCTCAGCTCAAATCTTTAAAGTTAGAATTATCCCTGCACATTCCTGTATGTAATCTGTAAGAGAACCATTTAGGTTTGAATGTCAATGGTGCTTTCGGCTGCGCGAACCAAGTTCTTTTTTAGTTTCTGTGGGAGAATTCAACATGGCGGCGATGGCGGCTTTGTCCCTCGCTTAAGAAATCGCTTGAATTAGAACTTAGCCCGAGGTGAATCTTTTCCAACAAAACACGCCCACGGTCTAGATTTCCACCTTCCCTTCGGGTTTGCGAACTTCTTTTGGCGGCATAGCTTCAGGCTAAGCGGGGCGAGTGCGGACACGATTTTCCTTACGGTATTAATATATAGATTATATTATCCCACGACGTTTAACTAGTTTAGTTAGGTATTTTTTCGCTATTTTTCGTCCAACTATGACATATTAACGCAAAAGTACTCCAAGGTCTCTAGTTGATATTGCTTCTCCTACGAGATCCCGCACGAGTTTGGCAAATTGCCCAGTTGCTGATTTGGAATCCTGGGGCCGGTTCCTAGAATGCCTGATAAGAGTTATCAGTAGATAAACGCTTATCCAACGGATAAATCCAGAACAAATCACAACAACAGATAACTTTTATCCATGGATTATCCAACCTTTCAGGAAATGGGCCCTGCTCTCTTGCTCTGTCGGCAATGCGGGATGATTTCCGAGTTTGTCCTGTGAACGCAGCAATGAAGGAGTAACGAGCGAAGAAAGTTACAAAATTTGCGAGGCGAGCTAGCTGTGTTACCCGTAAAGGTTATGACTGATTATCTAGATCACGATACAGGCCTTAGAGATAGGGGGACTGACGTCATTTGACAATTACTGATAATCACTTATGTAATTATATTTATATTGCGTTGTTTTGATAAGTGCAAGAGCGAGCAGCGCGTGCCTTAGGCTTGGTCATGGTGGGAGAGCCACAGTTCCGTCATCGCGACATGCTCATCAAGGGTCTGTGCGAAACAGCGAAGGTGAGTTCTTCATCCATATAACCGTGTATTTTGACACCTCCTGGAAATGAACTCTGATACTACCATTTTCGTTCAACCCTGAAGCTTGCAAATTTTTTCGCGTAGTTTTACGTTCA
The DNA here is from genome assembly GCA_033964015.1 of Scolanthus callimorphus. NCBI lineage: Eukaryota > Metazoa > Cnidaria > Anthozoa > Actiniaria > Edwardsiidae > Scolanthus > Scolanthus callimorphus. The sequence continues at coordinate 532,066 of JAWWUD010000064.1, forward strand.
AACGTGACGTTGAACGAAAATGGTAGTATCAAGATTTCTAAATACATGTGTCCTGCCACAAGTGACTACTTTATTTTCTCCATATGGATTCCAGGTTCGTCAAATCGAATTACAGTTCACAGTCGGGGAGGCCCTGTCATGCGTAGGGGCAGGCAGGGCGTCAGAGGCGTCACGTGACCCTTGGCACCGCAACTGAGCATGCGCAGTGATGTAGACCCAACCATCATGGAGGATCTGGTGAAAGCAATTATCAGGGAGCACTGTAAAAGTCCCGTCCCGCATGCAAGACAGGTGAGAGATAGTTAGGAAGGGAGGAGGCGATGTTCTCGTGTGGTTGAATCAGGGTTCGTACGCGTTCTCGAATATCCTGGATTTTCATTGCCTTCCTGGAAAGTTCTGGAATGTCAAGGAAATCCTGGAAAACTCCTGGAAAAATGTGTCAACTCGAATGTGGTTGAATGAGTCAGTTGCGCGAATCGTGTTTTTGGCTGCAAATTTCAGTAAAAACCCGCATATAAGAACCTGGATTTTAGGACCCTGTTAGGCTAGAATTATCCATGTGAACCCCATGTTTCCTTGTATTTTCAAATCAAATAAGAACCTGTTTTAGGCTTAAATTCTAAGGTTCTTATACGCAGGTTTTTACTGTATGACATTAGCACTGTTATCATACTGCAAAAATCCAAATTGCCGAATAATGGTCCAATTACTAAAGCAACTTCAAGTGTGTATGTTTTTCTACCCCTTAAAAACTCCTGGGAAAATAACTAGAGACCTCCTGGAAAGTCCTGGATTTTTGTCATTCAGAAAGCGTTCTAACCCTGTGAATACGTCCAGTCATTCAAGTGTCGAAAACAGCTATATCGTGAAAAAGGGTGTTCCGATGTTTCTTCAACCCCCTTCCCCTATTTAATGTTGCGCTTATACTAACATTGTATAAAGTGGCGAGGAAGAGGTGATAAGGAGGGAGGAGCACAGCATTTTCTAGTATGATGATATGTGACTACTATAGGCACATCATCATCAACCCTTTTGTCGCTGATTGGAGGTGGCAGCAGTTTTCAGTTAACCCACCTACCGATTGGAGGTGGCAGCAGTTTTTCAGTTAACCCACCAACCGATTGGAGGTGGCAGCAGTTTTTCAGTTAACCCACCAACCGATTGGAGGTGGCAGCAGTTTTTCAGTTAACCCACCAACCGATTGGAGGTGGCAGCAGTTTTTCAGTTAACCCACCAACCGATTGGAGGTGGCAGCAGTTTTTCAGTTAACCCACCAACCGATTGGAGGTGGCAGCAGTTTTTCAGTTAACCCACCAACCGATTGGAGGTGGCAGCAGTTTCAGTTAACCCACCAACCGATTGGAGGTGGCAGCAGTTTTCAGTTAACCCACCAACCGAAAAGTGAAAACGAGGAGTTAATGATCTTATAGTTTCTGTACGTCAATGCTTGAACTTTGAAATAAAATCTCCTGGTACTTCAAGGTTTAGCTTATTTTTTATTACTTCGTTAATCTATGTTGTGATTCTGCTGTGCCCAAGAAATTAAACCTCATTTTTCTATCCCACAGGCTGCTTGTGTGTGGTTATTGTCACTTGTGAAATACTCCGGTCAGCATCCAGTGATCGAGGTAAGTGAGTCACTTGTATTTTCTTAGCATACACTCGCCAATACACTCGCCAGAAGGCTCGTGTGTATACCAGAAAATACAAGTGACAAGTGGGATATTGTATATCTAGTATGTAGCGCGCAATATGTTTTGGTTTATAATGAATCATACCTGGCACTGTTGTGCGTTTGAACGTATATATCTCGTATATTAAAATGCTTAGAGTCTGTCGCGGAAACGTTTGTTATTGGCTGATTTTTTTCCCGCCACTTTCGGCGCGCGCGCGCGTGCAGCACGCAACAAATATTTTGCTCCGAATTTGAAGATTACGCTAAGTCTTCTATCCATTTCGTTTGAGTGAAAAGTCCATGTGCAAATAATTCCTGCCAAATTCGTAGTATCGCGATGATCCAAAGTCAAGATTCCGATTTTGTTTCGGTGATTCTTCGCTGTCAATCAAAATATGCACATCAGAATTCAAAACCTTTGGAACTTGTTTTGAAAACTTGACCGTACAAATGGTGTGCACGAAACTTGCGATAGAATTTACGAGTAGAATTGCTCTGCAATTTAGATCAGCTTTTAGATTCAGCTTTTTCCATGGATGGGTTTCAACAGAAATTCCCTGTGCATGCAGCACCATGCTAACTTCTCTTTATTTATACCAACAGGCTTATCTAAAGGATATCCAGATGACCTTTATGAACATGCTGGCTGAAACTAACGGTAAGCTGGACTGGCCTGAACTCAATTTCCAAGAGGGATGCTTTCCCTGACTTTGGTATTTATTTCAGACCTTACACAGGAAGTGGCCTCCAAGGGTCTCGGTCTGGTGTATGAGTTGGGAGGAGAAGACAGACGAAAAGAGCTTGTTTCTTTGCTGGTTGACACTCTAACCACTGGAAGAAGGTGAGAATGAACGTGTGTGTGTGTAAACTATGGAGTGACCTAATTTTACAGCTGTTTTGGCTGACACGCGACCCAGTGTGCTCGAAACATCGAGTGCGCTTTTTGTAGTTGGGTTTTCTGCTTAATCAATCAAACCATGTGAGCCAATCAGATCCTTGCACAGTTTCTCCTAGTGCAGTGAATTGGCTTCTGTCTGGAGAAGCCAAACAATTGCGTTCAAAACATCGATTGGGCTTTTGGCAGTTGGGTTTTCTGCGTAGTTAACTATGTTTTGGGCCCGACTCAAGCTCATTAAAGCCCGAGCGCAGCGATGGATACAATGAGCACTGACAAGGGCCCAAAACATCACAGCAGCGACCTCAGAGCAGCGGGGTCTAATATGTTAGAGCCCACCAAAATCTCATTACAGCCCGGATAATACGCTACAACGATCGACAAAGTTATTATAATACACGTCATTTTAGGTTCAATTGCTAGTATGTAACTTAAGACAATTTTATCCCTTTTCCCGGAAAAAAGATCCAAAAAGTGATCACCTGGATTAAGAATGATGATTGTTGCACTTGCAGACAGCACCATCAGTTTTCGACTGACGATCAAGTGTTCGCTCCAGGAGAGCTCGGAAAGGCACCGGAAGGGTGAGTTTGTTTTCATGATCACAAGCTATATTCCAGGCATAGCGTGTTGTTGTTGAGGGTAATAGAAGGATTAATTTCTTGACTACTATGGACGTTTTTAAAAAAGGTTATTTTACAACTTCGAGCAACGTTTGGCCAAAAATACTGTTACTCAATGATTTCTATCGTAATTTGTAGATTTGTGGTCCACATTTCGAAATATCACAAAAGGCAGAGGACTGGGTTCGCGCCGCTACAGAAATAAGCGTTCAAAATTGGAAAATTCTATAGAATCTATACAGGCTGTGATGGACATCACCATTTTAGGTGCGAAAAATACGTCTATCTGTAAAACTAAACTTTATTTTCTCAGCTTTCACTGAAATTTTTTTACCGGTGCCATAATACACGAACACTACCATGAAGACCTTTGAAATGAGACTAAATTCAAAGCAACAACTTTTTTTATTTCGAGTAACAAGATTTTTTGCCGCTTTCTGGCAAAATTGCTCGAAGTTCTAAAAAAAGTCTGTCTTAATTCGTTAAATAATGATATGTTTTTGCATCGTTTTAGATGCATTTTTTTTCGACGAAAATTAAATTATTTCTGGATCAATACAAAATCAGATTGTTAGCGTTGAAGATAGAGGATAGTAAACCTGCAAAAAAACCTTTTCAAAGCTTCAGCGTAACGGCGAACATTTCTCGATGTTTTTTGAAATCATTATAACTTAGTTGAAACATGTAACGGCGAACCAAGCTGTGGATTATTCGTGGTGAGTTTATGACCATATTTGGTCAATAATGAACTCTCGCCTGCTTACCCAAGCAGGTTTTCTCTTCATAATATTTCATTTTTGCTCAAATAAAGTAGAGCAAAAGTGGTAAGCGATAATATACTAATTTAACACCAAGTCTCGCAACAACATTATTTTCAAAATCAGTTCAATTGTTTATTCTGCGAATATTCCGCAGCTTGGTACTAAAGCAATGTATGCTTGTTACACGTTTCAACTCGCTGATATGTTTCTGTCATTATATATTCACCTTGTCTGATTGGGATTTCGGTATAAGCCATAATATTCGTTTACTGGAGTAATTGAAGAAACCTTAAAGGGCCCGTGTCAGCCACTCCTTTGTTATTGTTTTGGTTCGATATTACAAGACGAATTACGAGTAGAAATCTCTAATCTCTAAATCAACATCTAAAGCAAAGTTTCAGATTTGATATGCTTTCTAAGACTTTGTATGCTGCTATGCTGTGAAAATGGCGGCTGACAGAGGACCTTTAATCAGCTGATTGAAATCCCCTCCTGCTTTCGTGACATGTTCCTTGCGTATGTGCTTATGTTTCATGGTTCGCACAGGTCTTGAAAGTACTTGGAAATACAAGCTGTCCTTGAAAAGTACTTGAAAATAAAAGCTGTCCTTGAAAGTACTTGAAAATAAAAGCTGTCCTTGAAAGAAAAACTTGAATTTTAAAATGTCGGTTTTTTATTAAATTAAACATTTAATTGAATTGCATTAAGGAGTCATTGAATTGAATTTGATTGATGCCTTGTCCACTCCTTCGATTTTCTCTTCAAATATTTTCCCCTTCGAATGGCGGGAAACGTTTATGTTTGTATATATTCGATCATTGCACATTTTTCAAAACGTCATGGTACTTGAAAATAAACGATGTGTTAAATTAATTAAATTGCATAAAGGAGTCATTGAGTTTCCTATACATTGATACCTTGACCACTTCTTCAGTTGAAAATTGTATTATTTTCTCTTGATATATTTTCCCTTCGAATGGTCATGGTACTTGAAAATTCCTATACAGTTCTTGAAAAGTCCTTTGAAACTCATGGAATTTGATCATAGCATTTATGTATGAACCGTGTGTTTGCAATAGAATCTCCTTGTATTTTCCAGAGGCGGTTTATCCACGTACAAAGAGCTTTGCTCCCTGGCGAGCGATCTCAACCAGCCAGACTTGATCTACAAGTTTATGCATCTTGCCAACCACAACGCGCTGTGGAACTCGCGAAGGGTAAATGTCATTTTTATAGCAACCAACCAGATTTGATCCTCATAGTTTCTGGTTAAACATACACGTGGATATTATGTGAATATATATTATAGTCTTGGGCTGTGAAAGAAAAAAAACTATAAAACGTATACCTCTACATTTTAGGGTGCTGCCTTTGGGTTTAGTACGATAGCTATTCATTCCAGAGAGCAATTGGAACCTTATCTTCCCAAGATCATCCCCAAGCTTTACAGGTAGGAAAACGCTGCGTAAATTGCAAAAGATCTGACTTCCCCGTTTTTCTTATGTACATGTACTACATTTTCCCTCCATTGTTCGTAAATTGCAAAAGAATCTGACTTCCCCGTCTTTCTGATGTACATGCACTACATTTTTCCTCCATTGTTCGTAAATTGCAAAACAATCTCACTTCCCCGTCTTTTTATGTGCATGTACTACGTTTTTCCTCCATTGTTCTTAATTGCAAAAGAATCTGACTTCCCCGTCTTTCTTGTGTACATGTACTACATTTTCCCTCCATTGTTCGTAAGATGCAACAGAATGTGACATCCCGTCTTTCTTATGCGCATGGTGTCCCGTAGTTTCCATTCTGTTGTTATTTAAACCAGGCTTTTAACTTGAGCCACCATAGCGAGATAATATTTTTTTGGCAGCAGAATCTCGCTTCCCCTCGTTTGCTTGAACGAAGAGTGCGACACTTTCAAATATGAAAATATTTCTGAATGACTACGAAAGGTTCTGTCCTACCCAATGCTACAACAATAACCACGGTTATAAAAATATTTCCATAGATACCAGTATGACCCTAACGGACGCATTCAGCAGGCGATGTCGAGTATATGGGCAGCCCTGGTCCCAGACGCAAAGGGCACGGTAAGAGATTGCAGAAAATGATTTAAAAGCGTGCGTCACGGCATTTTACTTATAAATAAAATATGATCGGCCGACCCGTGTGGGCTTTTAAAATGCCAGCCGCCTATATTACATCTCATCTTATGTCTAATAAAATTATTTTGGGCTGAGAAAATCCAATTCAAACTTCTAAGCAAATCAGGTCGAACCTCTTACCGATATAACAACTCGTTGACGGTCGCGATTTCCTTTATAATTTTAAAGATAGAACAATAGAGCAGAAATAGAACAATAGAATACAACGTGATTTCCTTTATAACTTTCTCGTGAATTATTAGTGAGTTTGATGATTAAACGATTCGAAGCACTGCTCACTTAGCCAGGAGCCAACACTAGAAATGAGATATCTCCGGTCACTTTCTGACAGTTACGTGCGCGAACAATTACTGGGACCCAAAAGTATTCATTTAGTCGGTGGACTTAATTTCATTTTCTTCCTGTGTAATTTGCTCTTTTAACAGGTTGACAAGTATATGAAAGAAATTCTCAAAGATCTAGTTGAAAACTTAAACAGCAATCAGTGGAGGTTGAGACAGTCAAGGTATTATGGTGATCCAATATTAGTTTATCAAGCTATCGGGAAGACCTCATTTCTGCTGTATTCGCTGGGCTGACGGGCGAATAATTGCCCATAAGGGCCAAAAACCCGAGGAGGCACCTTAGGACTCCCCGCGTATATAGAGAGGATGAGGGAGACTGGGGTTGGTATTTCCGGTGTATAGGTGGAAAACATCTGGAAAAAATATCGGTTTGATCGCTGCACGCCCGCGAATGGTATCGGCGCCAAAAACCCGAGCGTTTCCATATAGTTCTCACTAGAGCTGCCACCCCTCTTGGAAGTCCGATATACTGTGATTGAAGTCTTCAAATATTGAGTTCTGAGGTTCAATATCTTTCTGTCGTGACGAAAGTGAACTCAGACACAAATCAAAATATTAGGATGTGAAAGACGGTTAAAAACAAAGTTTCTCAAAGTTTGTTCTGGTATATTCGTTTCAGAGGAACTTCAGTACAGCTGAGGCTGTAGTGTAAGTTCTGAAAAGACTTCCGGATGTTCCGGAAGCGACAACAAACAATTGTTTTACAAAAAAAAGTGTTATATTATAGTTATACAATAGTTATGGTTATAGTAGCGTTGTAGCTTGCTCATACGAGCTAACGCTATTGGGTTGAATCAAATAATTGTCTTATTGTCCTCTTGCTCTATTTTGTTTTGTTTTGTAAAGAGGTGTTTCAATACAGTAGTGTAAGATCTTCCGAGCACTGTACACTGAAAAAAACATTGTGTTTCCATTTCTTTTGTCATTCTAAAGCTGTATGGCGTTGAGCGATCTGCTAAGTGGCCGATCAGCTGAAGACGTACTCGAATTCCTACCCAAACTATGGGAGATGTGTTTGCGAGCTCGAGATGACATCAAGGTGGGATATAGTTTTAAGAATATTATACCCCATTCACACCGGCGCTTAAGCAAGATTAAAGGTAGTCTAGTTAAACTGGTTTAAGTGCTGATTTACTGAGGAAACTGTCCTAAATCAAAGATGATTAAACGGTTCCATTTGCAAAGGGATGTATCACCCTATTTGCACTCATGTTGCTGTTCACATTTCATAAGAAAAGCGCAGGATGTGGCGTGTCAAAAGATGTTTTCTCATGTGAACACTTAATCGTTATGTTGAAAGGATCTTTTTTTCTTTTATCAAACACCATACTATCATTGTGAATGCACAGTATCAATGCTGATTTCCTCCCTCAGGAAACTGTTCGTCAAGCAGCCGACTCTGCATGTAGAAAGCTTAGCAAGGTAAGCAGATGAAGTCGAAGTGGTGGCAACAGGCCTTTATCACGCAATATTTATTAATGATATATAATAGTTATCAGAAAATGATATCCAGTATTCAACTCTACACATCCGTATTATAGCTGTTTCAGGTAACACGCGACCCAGCGCGTTCAAAACATCGAGAGTGCTTTTGGCAGGGGGATCAGAGATTGTTTCTCTTTCTCCGCTTACTAGGGCTAACGCTCATAAGCACACATGGGACCATTTCATTAGCACGTTAGCTTTCACACAAGGTTAATTCCTTATCTCCACTCTGTTGAACTTAGTGCTACGCGGCCACAGGCTTGCCTGAACATCTACATATATTTTGGCAGTTACGTTTTCGATTTTCTGATAACTATCATATATTATTAATCATTATTGCGTGATAAAGGCCCATAGAGCAGTTCGCCGCTCCTCGAATTCTTTAGGAATATTTTGTTAGACTAGACCGCAAGAAAATGTGGGACAAAGATTACGGGAAAGGCTTGCACAATAGACATCAGTTGCTGTATCCTAGTTTGTTGTCGCTGTTGTTACAACGATCTACTCCCAATAATCATCGGAAAATTAGGATATATCTGACTAGATACATGCGTTGTCTTTCTTAGCAGCAACATAATATTCTTAGAGGGCTGAAGTATATTTTTCTGGACAAATACATTTTAGCCGTTCCTTTAGCTGCCACAACTCGGTTGGTTGGCTTCTCGCTGAAATCATACGTATACTATAGCTCTTTAACAAAACTGACCAATCAGTTGGATCACGCAATACTGGGCAGATTTTAGGAACTCGGGGTTCAGCCTCTCTTCTACTACCGCAACGAGCGTTGAGAGTGTAGGGAGAAATAACGGCTAGAAATTTAGGCTAATTTCTGACATAGTTTCTCCAGGGTTGCACTGGATGCGATCAACGACGACAGATATTATGCAAGAGCCGCATATAGCACCCATACTTGATTCATGTTACCTCGTTGTTTGCAGGTGACGATTCAGATATGCGATGTAAACCACGGTAAAATAGGCGAGTCGGCGATCACAACTGTACTTCCTACTCTACTACACACGGGGTTGAATAGCGGTGCAGAAGAAGTCAGGGCTATTGCGTAAGTAATATAGAGCAGACTTCGTATGAGTGTGAAAAGTACCGTGACAAAGTTGTTCCGCGCCGCGATAGCGACCGTACCGCGACTACGCGATTTCACTGGCGATTTCATTCCATTTACAGCAGGCCAGGTTCCGTACCGCCACCGCGACAGTACCGCGCCGTACCGCGCCGTACCGCGCCGTACCGCGCCGTACCGCGCCGTACCGCGCCGTACCGCGCCGTACCGCGCCGTACCGCGCCGTACCGCGCCGTACCGCGCCGTACCGCGCCGTACCGCGGTACTTTTCACAGTCATACGAAATCTGCTCTACTTCGTTGAAATGTTGCGTTCACATGGCCACGTCACGCTGTGTGAGCGACCGGCGATGTTATGGCGATTTCACGAGGCGCCACGGGGTGAACATGTTCAAATTTTACTGGGATGCGAATGCGACATACTCCAGGTAACCAATAAACTAACAGATATCGTAGAGCTGAACTGCCGGCCGTTTACACCGCGCGATATGACGTTGTGGATCGATATTTTTTCTTCAGGATCGCAAATGATATTTCCTCATCTTATACTTTCATCTGTCGCAGTTTGTCGACGATTCTCAAGATCAGCAAAAACGCGGTAGGTTGTGTTGTTTCATTTCCCTCCAATACAATGTCTATGTAATAGCAAAAACACGCGCAAATGAGGAGCTCGGTGACGCACGCTTTTTCGTTTCCTGCTATCGTTTCCCCTACTGCTATCATTCTTTCCTTTTTGCCTTCTTGATTACGCTTATGGATATACCTGACAGAATCGCACTGAATGTATAATGGTTAGTTACTATTGGTTATCTAGGGTGCACTTCTCAAGCCTCATATACCAGTCCTTGTAGTGGCTTTGCTGGAATCCGTCAGTGGATTGGAGCAACAGGTAACGGATTGGACGTAGAGAAGAGTGCGAGGCATTCTCCGAGTTGTTCTTTATAGATCAATCATTGGTCAGCCGCCATTTTGTCAGCCTAGCAACATGCCGAATTAGAAAAAGCATCCATTTCCATCGGCTGATTTAGGGAAATTAGTAATAAACCATAGACAAGATAGTACGCCATACAGCTGAAAGCCCGCCTCTTTACTTCAGAGATCTTTCAACGAACCGGTCCTCCTCAGTGATGAGCAAATAAATACAGAGACGGATAGAAATTATAAAGTAGCAGCAGGGAATGAAGTGCAATACTTTCGATTGAATTCGGTAAATCAAGTATTGAATTTTCGGTTCCTAGATTAATATTTCAAGATTCTGTAAGTAACTCTAATTCTGACATCGATTGTGAGAGCGGATGACTAACGCTCTTTGATTAGCTGTTTTTTTGTCCTGCACTGCTGATCCCCTTGTTTTGTTTTATCAGTCTATGAATTACTTGAGTCTCCATCTCCACAAAAACGAGGAGGTACAAGAAAAGGTACGTTGCCATGTTCTGCGTAGTTCTTACATCGATATTTTAGATTTTTGGTTCTCTTGAGGTTTTCCTTATGCAGCTGAAGGAGTATATTTAGTAGTATTTGTTGTTGTCGCTATTGTTGTTGTCGTCGTCGTTGCTGTCGTCTTTATTGTTGTTGTTGTTGCTGCTGTCGTTGTTGTCGTCGTTGCTATTGTTGTTCTGTTATTGTTGTCTTCGTCGTTATTGTTGCTACATACTGTTGTTGTAGTCGTTGTCGTTGTTGTTGTCCTTGTTGCTGCTTTCGTTGTTGTCCTTGATTCTGTTGTCGTTGCTGTTGCTTTTGTGTTGTTATTATCCTCTTCGTCGTCATTTGTGCTGCTGTTGCTGTTGTTGAAGTGATATGGGTTTTTTCTTGTGCAGTAAGTAACAATCTTTAGTTGCTGTTGTTATTGTTGTTGTTGTCGTTGTTGTTATTGTTTTCGCTGTCGTCGTCGTCATTGTTGTTTTGCAGTTTATACGGTCTTGACTGTCACTAATTAAGATAGAAAATCCCTCCTGTGACTCAGTCCTGCTGAAAAAATGATATGATTGATATATGCTGCTTTGTCTTGTTGCTGCAGTTGGAGAGTGCACGAATAGCAGCATCCAAGATGTCACCCATGATGGAAACTGTCAATCTGGTAAGTCTAAGGACCCTGTCAAACCAGATGAGTACCTTTGTTGAGCGTTCTTGTTCAATCCGCCTTATACTATGATGGAAACTGTCAATCTGGTAAGTCTAAGAGCCCAGCCAATCCTGATGAGTACCTTTGTTGAGCGTCTTTGTTCAATCCGCCTTATACTATGATGGAAACTGTCAATCTGGTAAGTCTAATGACCCAGCCAATCCTGATGAGTACCTTTGTTGAGCGTCTTTGTTCAATCCGCCCTATACTATGATGGAAACTGTCAATCTGGTAAGTCTAAGAGCCCAGCCAATCCTGATGAGTACCTTTGTTGAGCGTCTTTGTTCAATCCACCTTATACTATGATGGAAACTGTCAATCTGGTAAGTCTAAGGACCCTGTCAAACCAGATGAGTACCTTTGTTGAGCGTTCTTGTTCAATCCGCCTTATACTATGATGGAAACTGTCAATCTGGTAAGTCTAAGAGCCCAGCCAATCCTGATGAGTACCTTTGTTGAGCGTCTTTGTTCAATCCGCCTTATACTATGATGGAAACTGTCAATCTGGTAAGTCTAATGACCCAGCCAATCCTTATGAGTACCTTTGTTGAGCGTCTTTGTTCAATCCGCCTTATACTATGATGGAAACTGTCAATCTGGTAAGTCTAAGAGCCCAGCCAATCCTGATGAGTACCTTTGTTGAGCGTCTTTGTTCAATCCGCCTTGTACTATGATGGAAACTGTCAATCTGGTAAGTCTAAGAGCCCAGCCAATCCTGATGAGTACCTTTGTTGAGCGTTCTTGTTCAATCCGCCTTATACTATGATGGAAACTGTCAATCTGGTAAGTCTAAGGACCCAGCCAATCCTGATGAGTACCTTTGTTGAGCGTCTTTGTTCAATCCGCCTTATACTATGATGGAAACTGTCAATCTGGTAAGTCTAAGGACCCTGTCAAACCAGATGAGTACCTTTGTTGAGCGTCGTTGTTCAATCCGCCTTATACAATGATGGAAACTGTCAATCTGGTAAGTCTAAGGACCCTGTCAATCCTGATGAGTACCTTTGTTGAGCGTCTTTGTTCAATCCGTCTTGTACTATGATGGAAACTGTCAATCTGGTAAGTCTAAGGACCCTGTCAAACCAGATGAGTACCTTTGTTGAGCGTCTTTGTTCAATCCGCCTTATAACTATGTTTGACGCCTGGTCTGTTAGCCATGTTTCCATGGTCTGTTTAGCGGGGATGTGAAATTAGTTGAACTCATATTGAAATCTTCAAGAGCTTATTCAACTGTCCGAGCCCTGACCTAACACTCCACTGTAACTTTCATTCAAATCTGCTATAGGGACACCAAACCACCCACTAGGTCAACTCACTGTGAACGAACCGTATATGTCTTGGTTAGTTAGCACTTCCAGGTTTAACGTTCACTACCAAAGGGTTTTTAGTCGCACCGAGGTTGAGATTCCTTCGTATTCCCTTCACTTCTAAGGGAAGAGATTCACAAGAAAATACCTCAGCCGAAAAAAAAACCGTTCCGTTCCTACTTCCATCCATGGTACTAGCCCGATGGGTACTACAGCAGTAACCACGAAATTTCCAAGACTTTCACGGCGATTTGCCACACTAGATTTTCTACCCACTTCAATCACAATGTCAACTATGCAAAGCCTACACGCGTGTGTCATGTAACCGGCACTCAAGCATCCTAGCCACAGGGTCCCATGGAAATAAGTTCGCTCATAGCAATTGCCCACTGGAATAAGACACTTACGCAATGCATAAATATTTCTATCATTATCATCCTTGCTAGTGTGTCCAATATGTTGACGAGACCGTGTTACCAGGCCTTGTTCCACGAATATCAGAGCTCTTACGTCGAGGGGTTGGACTTGGAACAAAGGTACGTCCCTTGTTTAGCACATCAGCTATTTTAACAAATAATGTCCCATGACACGGAACATGCAGCCATTCAGAAAGCAGGAAAGCCGTTGTATATTTACTGGTTTTCTGTGAAATATTGGGGAATATTTCACTTGAAATTTGCTTGTCTGTGATTGGGTAATGTGTTATAGGATTATCGGAACTTTCATCGGCAGTATTCCAATGAACCGTCCCTTCATGCCCTGCGCCTAAACATTTTGTTAAAAAATTTGACAGGGTGTATATACAAGGCTTTCTCGTGGCTTACCGTTGAATATCCCACTGGTCAAGTGTATTTCATAAAAGGTCGTGTGTATACCGAGAAATGCAAGTGCCGTGCGGGATATTTTCATGTTATTATTCAGCACATCGATGCACGCCCAAATATGGTCATTGGAACGCCAATAGCTGTCTTCTGTTCATGACAGATATCCGTCGTCTGAGGGAAATATGATGTGTTGAGCTCGTAAATAATAAACAAAAGTAACTGTTTTTCAGGGGTTTTGTGCTATCGGTGTGTTGAATAATAAAAAGAAAACCATTATCCTTCTCGATTTTGCAGAATATCGTCTGATTTTGCCAACTCGGGACTGCGTCCCTCATCAGACGATATTCTGCGTAATCTCACAGAATAATGGTTAAGTATACGACACACAAATATCGTGATAGTACGTATAGGACGGAATATATAACTGGTTAAAGTGTCTCGAGGATTCACGAGATTTATCCTTGCTGTATGTCTGTGTGTTTTGAATAGATCACGTTCGAATTACGCTCCAATGCTGACGAAAACAAAAGGTTCAGATCAAGGCTCTCTCCTAGTTCCAATACATTAATAGTCATTTTAGAAGAGAGCCTCGAATTGAGGTTATTCTTTGTAGGCATTGGAGCGTAATTTGAACATTGCCTATTGCAATAAGTGCAGTTTTTTCAGTGAAATTGTAATCGGCTCGAGAGGTAAGAATTTAGTTTGATTACAAGCTGGTTGCTTGGCTTCAACAATGTAATCTCGATTTGTTACTTGCTTTTCTCTTCATTTGATCTTTGACTAGGTTGGCAGCTCAGGCTTCGTAGTCTCCCTATGCATGCACTGTCCACAAGATCTGACGCCGTACGCTGGTATGATAATCATCTTTTATTTTGGCTTTATCATCATCATCATCATCACTTTATTATTTACTGTGCGACTACGTCAACCGGGCCATTTTGTAATACGTTATAGCCAATCAGAAAGCGAGTACAGAACAAAGGATCTTGACTTTCTTGAGATCACGGGCATCAAAATAGTAGCCTTTCTCTAAAAATTGTGAAAATTATGAGCAAAAATCAATTCAAAATACTTAATTACTCACGGCCAAACGTAATTCAGGTATTAAGTTTCCTTAAAATTGTTTGAATCTCTGAGTGACAAACTTTTTGCGGGATGGCCCGGTTGACGTAGTCGCACAATAAAATATTTCTAGATATGAAATGAAATGACTCAAACCGAATCGCGTAGCAGCAGTGCTAGGAAATTCTATCTTTGTTGGTTTAAAACACCTGGAAAATCAATAGCAACACAAGAATAAAACGACGAAACAAATGAGAAAACAACGTTCCGAGCAAGCTGCTACACTGCAACTCACATTTTTTGTAGAGCTGTTTGCTTTTGACTTTCGCCATTGATTGGCTACTAGGATAATGGTTCATGACGAACGGCCGATGGTTACAAGTCTTTCTTCAGTATTGTTTTAGGATTGACTCAAAATTTCCATGGTAACAGAGGTGTCTATCGGCGAAAGACATCTGCTAGCAGGGGAAATCATTGTCAGCAGAGATCAACATGGGGCAGAATGGCCATTGTTCTTGAATACACCATTATAAAATGTGCCCTTTTCTTCCCTGGAATAAATAAGATTCAGTCCTCCAGATCTAGGTTTCGTGAGGAGGCCAAAAGTTTGATGTATTACAATAGATTATTTGATTGATTCAGAAAAAAAAACACTCCCAAAGTTTTGACAGTGGAACACTCGTCGTTAACTCTTATTTCTGTACCCTGATGATCAAACTAGTTAAAAGTGCTCATTGAGATATTCAATCCATTTTTTTAGGTAAACTGTTGTCTTCGCTGCTGTCCGGTTTGTCAGACCGAAGCGCGTCTGTTCGCAAGTCATACGCGACAACAATAGGGCACGTAGTTAAGGTACGCCTTGGTTGTCTCTCATAACGGAGCTCCTCAACGGCTCCGTTATGCTACGGTAGCTACAAAACCATCGCAAAGCGGGGACGATTAGAAATGGCCGGCCACGCGACTTAACACCACTGAACACCCCCCCCCCCCCCCCCCCCCCCCCCCCCCCCCCCCTCCCCCGAAAAATCCAAGGCACCGCGATGATTGTGAACGTGAGATACAGGAATAGTATATCCGCGGTAGCCTAAAAGCCAACCGAACTCTAAGTAGTCACACATAACTTGATCCTCATAGTCTCATAAGTAGTCACTCCGTGATACTGAGATTCGTAAGGTCGAAGGAACCGGTGGGCGAGTTCCGACACACCGTCCCCATCCACGTTTCCAAGTGACCATGAACCGGGACGAAAGTGTTCAGTTTTTTCAAGTAAAAGGACAGTCCACCGATTCCTCTCTGTGATTTTCCTGCTTGTCATTCGTGCCAACACTTAGCGCAGATATGACGCTCCGCTTTGCGCTCCTCTCTAACGAAACCGAGATGTGACTTGTTGGTGTAGGAGCAACTCCCGTTTTGAAATTCTCGACAGAACAACACAGGAGAAGCGGCCGTAGCTTGAGAGGTTAACTGAGACTCCAGAAATCTCCATGCAGAGTCCTGCCCTCGAGATGAAAGAAAGAATCTCCCCAGCGCAGAAAACCCCTCTCTATCTCTAGCAGGACTGCTGCATGGAAGGCGAGAACGGCCTCCCATTGGTATTGCTGAGCAAAATACATCAACGAAATCAAATGTTTTTTGCGCTCGGACCGCTCTAGTTGGCTAACGTCGGGAGATTGCAGAATCTGCATGTAGCCAGCCACGAATTCGGGCAGCGTTAACTGTTCGTACGTAGGCGCACGGGATATGCGGGTCACACACAAGAAACGCTGAGGCCAGAGTTGTTTTACCATCACCGCAGAAGTGGGCCGATCCTCCTTGCCCGATTTCAGAGACTTGCCGCGCTTTGTACGCCAAGAAAATCTCTGACGCGCCGCTGCTGCTCCTTCCAAGTCGTCTGAATCCGACAGGTCGCTCTCTGTATCTGTAGGAACAGTGCAACGACCCAGCTGGCGATCATAAGGCGAAGCGAGATCCCGCATCGCCCGGCGATTGGGCAAAGCAACTTCCTCCGCGGATGATCCTCCCCGCGTTCGAGAGGCAGGAGCAGACGGCCACCTTGTTAGTTGCATACTGGTCTTCATCTCCTGGGTTTCAGACCGAAGAGTCTTCATTTCCTCGCAAAGCTGAGCCACGGAATCCGTCAGACGCTGGAACATAGTGTCGTGGCCAAATGAAGTGGTTGGAATCGATGAGGAAGCATGCGAAGGTGTAGCCTCCGGAGCTGGCGAGGATGGCCCTTGACAGTGGGGTCCTGCGCTACCAAACGTGTGCGCCGAGAGGGCCGTTTTACAGCCGGAGCATTTCCTCTTGCGACCTCCCATTTAAATACAAGTTAACGGTACACTACTAAGCGTAACTAAAACTACAGCGCAAGGAGCTTAAAGAGTTGAGCGTGTGCTCCAAGCTGTTACAAGTGACAACTGACATGCGATACGATAATAATACGACATTTACCATCTGAGCATTAGTCCCTTTGCGTTCGAAGGCCTAATGGGTGGTAAATAGACCTCCTCGGTTTGGGCGTAATGTTTTCCCATTTCAGATCACGTGGCATTCCCATGAGTATTCTCTCTTTGTTTGGAATGCTTCCATATTCATATATCCTTCGGTGCGTAGCAGAAAAAGAAAGAAAGAATACTCATGGGAATGCCACGTGATCTGAAATGGAAAACATTACGCCTAAGCCGATGAGGTCTCGTGAAAGGTAAACATCCATAATATGACTTTTTTCCGAAATTCATTTGATACTGTCCTAAAGTATATTTCTAAAACCTCAAATGACGCGTCAACTGTTTTCCTAGGCTTCAATTGACCATTCTTTTGTATTGCTCGCCACTCATTTTCTGTTATTTAATTAACTTTAAACGCTTTTTCTAGCACTTTCATTTTAGGTCAAATTTCACATTCGCGAAGCTCCTGACCCCGCACGATTTAAGATATCGGCCTCAAATTTTCTGTGTCGTTAGAAAATGATAACAACTAAAAAACCGTGACATTTGAAAAAGATTTTATGACAAATTTTGCTGCCACAAATTGTAAAAAATGCAATTTTCAACTTTGCAACCTAATATTTTCGTAAATATGCAAAATATCGAAAATCGCTGACATGGTTTTGCAGTTCATTTCTCCGAGATTAAAATCCGACAACGTGTGAAATTGTGCAGCAAATCGCTAGAGGTCTGGAGCTTCTCAAGTAAACAAGGTAGTTTTTAGTTCGGGGTCTTAAAAATACAAGAAAAATTTAAACTTCGATAAAATAAATAACTTCATAAGATAGAGCAATCTTTGAGCTTTAAAATGATATATAGCTGATTATCATTGCAACGCGACGAGAATTATGTTTCCGAATACACCCCTCACGGGTTTACAGAGACCTTTTAAAATGTCAAAGAAGGTTCCTTTTCAGAGCTTTAAGTTATTTTAAACCATAACTAATTATATAATAAAGAAAACAAGCTATAATAAATGTGTGCTGTGTGTTTGTATTGGGGCATTTCTGCTAGTCAATAAGTGAGAATGCCAATCAGAACCTGTTAAGGGAACCTGTTATTGGAGCACCGCTCTGTTGGTATGCCCTGCCCTTTACATTATGAGCGAATCGTGTAAATAAAAATAAATAAAAATAAAAGAACAATGGCCAACAAGGGTGAAATAGCTCATCACAAAGACAATCTTTTGCGAGTAATACAATATTTTTTTCGACCTTTTTGTATGAATCTTATAAAAAAATGAATACAGAATTGTATAAAATTATACAGAGTTGCATAAAGAAGAAACTAAAAAAAATAAAGCTTGAAATCCAAATACTTTTTAATAGCTTTCAGAGAGTTTACGTTGCAAATTGCAACTGTTTCACGGAACCAGTAAAGCATCATTGTTTGTTTTAAGACGTCCGCATATCCATTATAGGCTCTTAAAAGTGCCTTTAAATCAGCTTTAATTGACAACTTAAAGTTTCATAAAGCTTGTTTTACCATAGTTAAGGATCAGTTTTGTCTTTCTTGACATACTTATAGCGTTTATGTTGTCTTGTTCATTAATCAAGTTGCGCTCTAGCTTCGTTTAAAGCCATGTTTTCATGTAGGTACATAGTTTTCTAGAAACATCTGTTTCTGAGGTGCTGCTTAAATAAGATATAACTTATGCATAAACCTATTTAGGTTCTTCTTTATAGACTTCTGTATAATTTTATACCGCGACTCGTGCGATATCGCTTTTTTCGTGCTATTTTCGGATTCAATTTTTTTATAAGATTCATACAAAAAAGGTCGAAAAATATATATATTGTATTAATCGCAAAAGCTTGTCTTTGTGATTAGTTAATTCACCCTTGTTGGCCATTGTTCTGATTGGCATTCTTTTGGCAAAATGTAGTTTAAACGTTTATTCAGTTCTTAGCGTAGCACCATACATAGGGAAAATACGTATCACACCGAGTTGATTTTGAAACGTCACGGGTATTTTTGCTCATTTTCCCCACGCCAATTAGCCCAGAGAGAAATGCGCCCAAGTTTGTTTGCCATAGGTGGTTCCCTTCTTGAGTTATGATTTTTTTTTTTCATTTTCCTGAATAAACATTTAGCGTCTTCCCGTCCGCCACCGTAAGTCCACACATGGTAGCCCTGTGGTATACAAAGAAAAAGTATTTCTCTTCAAGGGATCTGATTGGTCGACAGGCCGGGTGTGATTTCAGTACACGCACACGATTGATGTACTATTACACGCTATGACGTCATCTGTACTTCTATTACTGTTTTTATTACGTGCAGATGCACGGAGAAATGATGTTTATTTCTTAAAGAGCCCGTGTCAGCCACTCCTTTGTTATTGTTTCGTTCGATATTAGAAGACGAATTATGTGTAGAAATCTCTAAATAAACATCTAAAAACAAAATTTCAGATTTGATTTACCAAATTCAATCGAGAAAATTGTTCTATATTCTCTAAATCAGCCGATGGAAATGGATGCTTTTCCGACTTGGTATGTTTCTATGCTGTCAAAATGGCGGCTGACACAGGCTCTTTAAATAAGATAGATGAATACATTTGAAGGAATTTTTTCTGGACTTGACTGTTTTTGTCGGCGCCACTACAGTTTCAGGTTCTAAAATCCAAAGACTTCATATGATTGATTCTTTGATTTTTGTCACGTCAAATAAAATCAAATAGGGGTACCATGTAACTGCATTTCCTATTCATTTCCAGGTTGCGAAAGATAGCATGTAGAAAAGCTGGTAGACCGAATAAAGAACTGGTACTTTGAGAAAGAAGGTAAGGATTTCCCATATTGAACACGCTCTTCATACCCAATCCTTAGAAATTCCCGTCTTTCTAGTTCCAGATATTTCACCCCGTTAAGGTGAATGCAACAGTGTATCAAGAACAGCGATTCCAATAAGGCCTTTTGCACTTAGAGGTCACGTGACCAGGTCACCATTAAAATGAGCAGCTCCACCCAAATAATGCTAAGAAATGAAAATAGCATGGTGGTTTTAGTAAGAAGAAGATTCAGCTCTCTACGATGCATAGGCGAAAAGAAAGAGCATAAACAAAACTGCTTATACCCGGTACACCCTTGCGCGACATAAGACAAATATCAAGCCAACAAAATTTAGTGGTTTCAACGCGTTGAAGTCCACAAAAATAACATAAGATTGCTTTTGTGAAGTTATCTAATGATGATCCAGGGAAAATATTGATTATTTCAATTATTTTTTTCCCATGCATTTTCTTAGCAACATAACGTCCTTGTGTCGCTAGTGCGCACCGAGCTTTAGTTTACTAGGATTTGTATGACTGGATAGCACGGCTTGCTTTATCCAGCCATACAAGCCCCATTAAAAAGCATTTTTTTATCCCATTCTTTGAGTTTTGCATTGTAGCTTGCTGTAATTTGGCTTTTTACTAAAATCAATATCGCTCCATACTTTTCAAGCACCACATTTGTTTCCAATTTTATCCAATATTACTCGAATCGATTAAATTGCAACTGCGGCATCTATTGATTTAGTTATCAGAAGAGAGACCGTAGCGAAGACAGAAGATGGTGTTCTAATTTTTTTAAATGCCAGCCTTTGTTGTTTTGTGTACAATGACAGGGTTCCCAAGGGTCCTTGAAAACCTGGAAAGTCCTGGAATTTTGAAATGTCCTTTTCCAGGCCTAGAAATTTCTGGAATTTTTAAAAAATATGCCGAGGTCCGAGTGCTGGAAAAAAGTTTCTACAAATGAGTTCTGGGAAATTTTGTAACAATACAAGTGATTAATAAACAAAATAAAAATTGCAAATTCAAAAAAAATTGTTGAATGTCGTCAATGAAACCAAAATGTCAAGATGTGCGCCGATGCAGTATATGCTTTTTTTCGGTATGCAAGGTCTTTAATTTTTGCAAAAGTCCTTGAAAAAGTCCTTGAAAGTCCTGGAATTTTGACAGCTTCAAAACGTGGGAACAAAGATTTCAAGCCAACAGGATTCGAATCCATGACCTCCATGATACTGGTGTGACGCTCTACCAGCTGAAATCTTTTTTCAGGTCTTCCATTTAAATCGCTTCTTAACTGCGATGATCAGTTATTCGTCTACCATTTGTTGTTTGTGTCACAGATAGTGGTCTACGGCAAGCCTGTGGTTTAACATTCCAAGCTATGACCAGATATTCTCCTGATGTTATGAGACGACACACCTCCAAAGCTCTGCCGACGGCTTTCTTTGCCATGCACGAGGGCAAGACACCAGGTATACCGTTTTTGAAGGATCTCCTTTCAGGAACGTCTAAAGAAACTCGCAAATAAGCGTGTGCGCGCTCAAGAAAATCATTCATACTGATGACGCATTTTGTCCCAGATCCGCTGGTCAAAAGTATTACTTGGCCGATTTGACTATTTGGTATTTACCGTGTGACTACGTCAACCGGGCCATTTTGTAAGAAGTTTAGCCAATCAGAAAGCGAGTACAGAACAAAGGATCTTGACTTTTCTTGAGAACTCAGACATCGAAATATTCGCTTTTCTCTGATAATTGTAAAAATTATGAGCAGAAATAACTTCAAAACACTTAATTACACATCGCCAAACTTATTGCAGGTATTTAATTTCCTTAAAATTGGTTTCAATCTCTGTATGACAAGCTTTTACGGGATGGCCCGGTTGACGTAAATCGCACAGTAATTTGTATAGCACACAAAGTATTTTATATTAAGGAATTCAAATGTTTAAGACGAAAAAAGATGCATCAAAGTTAAATTGGCCACGTAATTCTCTTGACAAAATTTGTTCAGAATACGTTATCAGTATGTAATGTTGGCTTGAGAACGCAGACGCCTTCTCAAGTGTGTTAAGGCCTGGGTCAGCATAGAAAATCGAGAAAATTACAAAATTTCAAATATCTTTTCTAATTTTAAATGATAGAGCATGACATTTTCAGGATAGCTAACATTCATCGAGTGAAATGTTCTAGTGTGGAATTTGGGCTGATACACTGGTCACGTGACATTTTCACTTTTCAAGTTTAAAAAATTATCCGGTGGTGAGTTTCACTCCTTTTTGAAAAGTTAATGGCTGATAATATATTTATTTTCGGGTTCTATATAGTGACGTCTTAGCTAGTGGAAAAAGGTTCCATCTTTAAGGTGCGAGATATTAAATAGGTCACGTGACCTGATTTCGACCCTTATATCTCGTGAACGATAAATGATAGCTCAGCAGCTAAAACGGTACGATGTTTCTCTCCCTGAGGACTATACAACTTTGGTGAAAATGGATAAGCAGATGTTTTATCCATCACCGGAAACGCCATTTACTGTTTAGTCACGTGACATGCCTTGTGACGTCACTCCGATCTAAACTATTGCACCAAAATGTTAAGGTTACTGAGAACCTTCGCGCACGTCCTCGGAAAAAAAAAAATCATACTTGCCTTAGTTTAACCAAAACATGTCAACCTATATATCGTTGGAAAGCTTATAGAATGGACTAGCGGGCTATGTCTAAAATAAGTAACATTTTTAATAAATATAATTTTTTTGAGGTTTTATAAAAAAATTTGAGTGTGACACACATTTTCAAGAGCTATCGCTGCAGAACTGCTTGACCTTGACTCCCAAGAAACGCATTGTTTTAATCCTTAAAGGTGTTCTCAAAAACCGTGTCTGCGTTTTTTTTAGTTCAAGGAAATTTAAAAGTTCCATAACTTTTGAACAAAGCAAAATTTTAAAAAACGCATACACGGTTTTTTGAGAAACTGACGAATTCGGCTTCTTATACCCTCCAGACATGCAGCTGGAAATTCAAATAAAGACAGCAGGAAACCTTTTGATCTCTATAACCAGCTAGTTTTGTAAGGTTTAAAATACTTCTATAGTAAGTTAGGTTTTTAACGTGATCGCGCTGATAGTCTTTGTACAGAAACAAATAAAATGATGCTTTAAATTACATTACTTGCATGCAAATTAGCTAGCCAAAAAACTCTTTGACTTTGCGAGCGGCTATTTATCCAATCTTTCTCAGTCAAACTTGATAAGCATGTTTGTCTAATAATGATATATCCAGAGTTCTGAAAACTGATTTCGTTTCAATATGCACTTTAATTGATAAGAATTCGT